>JAKTSZ010000004.1:600000-1025399 GCA_030580475.1 Casaregolazyma patagonica
AATTTTTTGAGTGCTTCTACCCATAACGAGTATTCATAAAGGGATGATGGTATGCTCAATTTGACGGCAAATGGGCTCTGGGCAGCTTCACTATTGTCTCTGTTCTATTAGAAATGTAACAATTAACTTAATTGAATATCAAGCACTACTCACAATGTAATTTCTCCCTTCTTCTCTACACAGTGAAACAAGGCTCGTAATGGAGTTACAGATATATAGCCATTGGCCAAAGCCCAGCCATCGTTGTCAGGGCCGGCGTTTTCGACGGATTTATTGACAGAATCAAAATCAGGCTTCCAATTGAAATGTTTACGACGGTCAGTTCGAGCCCGAAGAACTCCTGCCGTTTCATCTTCAGGCTCAGCTGGCGTGACTGCACCAGATGTTGAAGTGTCGTAGTAATCCCACGACTCAAATGAAGATCCCCAGCGATTCTCAAGAATAGGTACATAGACGATTTTTGCACTTGCCAGCTGTTTATTGTAAATTGGAACGTTGATGCTATAAAGCTCAACGCCACGATCCCAATTCTTATAGAGATGTTGAATAAGATTGGTGCTGATTCGAGAAGCTTCGTCAATTTGAGCAGAGTCATGGTCTCGAGTTTCAAAAGCATATGAAACTCCAATTGACTTAACGCCACAAAGTGCACCTTCCATAGCAGCACCAATAGTTCCACTTGACATAATATATAAAGCTGTGGAATTTCTGCCGAAATTGGGGCCTGATAATACCAAATCAATTGGGCCCTTTTCTTTGAATAGGTGATGAATTCCAATATTGGTGCACGTAGCAGGACTTCCAGATAATAAAGACCATTCAAAACCTCCATTAGACGATTGCTTTTCCTCAAAAGGACCTTGTATTTTATCGGTCTTGTCGTCAACATATATATAGCTCGGATATATCGACTCATTGATGAAATGAGCCTTTCCAATCCAAGACCGTTGAGTACTGGGTAAAACCACAGATATTTCCCAGTCAGTATATTTCCTTAGAGCCTTCACAAAGGACTGAACATACGGAGACGTTTCTCCTGGAGGCCCATCATCATTGGTGACAAGTACATGAACCATTGTTGAGTGGAGCTGAAATGAAGTACGTGCTTGAAGAACCGCATCTGATTAGGCAGTTCAGCCGTGCTGCGAAATGATGGTTTTGGTAGCATGAGCGTGAGTTTTGGCAGGATCAAAGTAACGTTGAGTTACTTGAGAGCAATTTAGGCTAAAGTTACGGGGATTTTGAAGGGGGATTTTGAATGGACTGAGCTGCTGTATAATACTGACGAATTGCACTATAAGCTGGCTAATTCTTAAGACTGCCCTCAATTATCACTACAATGGCTTAAGTCTGGTGTTAATTCATCTCTTTACTGTATAACACAAGAGATTAGAACAGTGAGATACGACCGATCAGGATTTGAGATAAGAATGCATGCAGCTCTCTATTCCTAGAAATCGCAACTTGTAGTTATCACTCCGCTGATGCTCTTGGAAGGCCCAGACACGCAACAGGTGCAGTTAAAAAGTAATTATATGATTGCATGTTGGTATCGTATTGGTTAGTCGTCTTTAGCTTTGTTATTTTGATGCCTATTGTATCATGCTTCTTCGTACAGTCCTGTACAAGATCACACAGTCGGCTCAGGCATAAGCCCCTTTCTGGAAATAGTGCCTATGATTAAGCTATCACATTATTATGACAATCGCACATCTTGATAGCTATGCGATATAGTCTTTTATTTTATCAATCGGAAAAAAAAGACCGAAAGCTCGGTGAAAGACTATAATTGTCATATTGAAAGCCCTTTGAGAAATGACTTAACCACATCCATTTTGCTATTTATCAATATCTGATGGGTTCCTTTTTAAACGATCTTTACCAAATCTCTTGGGGTCTTTGACTTTCTTTTGAAATTGGTGTTGAGTTGCAGTTGATCTGAAACATGCAGAGGCATACAGCTTCGCTCAATGATATTATTGAAGCCATCCGTTTTTTCTAAATGATACCGAAGCAATAAAATCATTTAAAAATGCTTTTCCAATATTATTCAGTATCTACAGCAAACCTGATTAATATTGCACACCAAAATCATGTTTTGCTAAGAAAGAATCCTTGTTTAAAGCTGTACTAGACTTCAGACGGCGAATTAAAGTTATCTATGTGGGATAACCTACCTTCCCGAGTCTATCAATGCTATATGTGGTCTGCTGAATTTGTATCATGCAATCTCTTAATCTGTTCTTCTACCTATACGGCTCTCTCTTCTATGATATGGTAAATGGCAACTATATAAGGGCATGAGATTGCCCGATAGTATCTCCATCCAGAACAAGCAAAACAAGACTTGAAAATCTACTTCTATCCTTTTTAACTGAATATCTTACTATCACCTATCTGAATAATGAAACTTTACAGCGTTATCTTAACCGCCGCTCTTATCAACATTGTCTTTGGTAGTTGGGCCGGCTTCCTTAGCACCCTCAAAGTATTTGTCGGAGGTGCTGCAACTTTGTGTGGAGTAACTGTTACCGCAGGTAATATCCCATTCAGTCTCGCATCCTGCGGAGTAGCTGCTATCGGTGCACTTGTTGGACTTGCCATTTCTGCTGCCCTTCCTGATGACCCTAAGCGAGACTGGAGTGATATTAAGGGTGTTCCTCTTACTCTGAACGGGAAGCCTAGCAGCCCAGAGTTTTTGCTCAGAGTTGAGCCAAATGTCTGGCATGACGTGCAATTTGGAAACAATTCCGTTGCCTGGATTCATGACGGCGATGGCAGAATGTCTGCAGGCACCAATATTGAAGAAGGCAACAATGCCAGAGATCTCATGGACATCTACATTGAGGCAGATGCTAGAGATATGGTACAGATGAATACCTTGCCCAGTTACGATGAACTGATTGAGATGACTATTCGACTCATGCAGAGTGGAGTAAATAACGCTGGAATTCATGATGTGCTCCTTACCGACGACAAAACTCATTCTGAAATGAGATTTACCGTTTACAGCAAGCCTACCAGCTATAGTCCAAGCTTTCTTGAAATGGAGAATGAAATTCCTGATGAGATTGATATTAAGTATTAATTGACTTGATTAATTTCAAGAAAAATACTCAATTATCAGGGTTTTTGAGACAATTGTCTCTTTAAATTGTTAGAATTAGAGAATAGATATATGCCAGCTTAGAATAAATGTTATAGAATTTGAAGAAAAAAATTGGAATTTAAAATGAGAAGCAATATTAATATTCAGATAAAACCATGAATATTTAAAATCAATACTGTATCCATATGTACAAATTCCTCACACAAATCCTCATTAGTCATTCATTTATCAGATTACCATGCTATACTGTATCCAACATCAGAGATATCGAATAAGTTCTCGAGGATTGCATCAACATTCTCTGTGTCCACTGGGTCTGGTAAGCCATCCTCAAAGAAAGACACATCTTCGGTTCTAGGAACCTTCACGAGCCTATCAGAATCGACATCACTATCAAACTCGTTACGTCGCTTTCCGCTATTAAGGCTTGGCTCTGTGATAGTGCTATCATATAAAGTTTTTAAAATCTTATTATGCAGTGCATCTGTCCTAGGAAACTTATCAGAAAACAGATAGGCATTTTTTAGATCATCGATCACAGAAGCGAGATTATTCTTACCGGACAAAATTGCCTCTAGTAAAAGTCTTAGTTTCGGAAGAAGTCTGTTCAACATTTGGTTAAACTCCGATGTACCTGAAAAAACCTTAGGCATATCTGATATTTTCCGATAATAGCCCCAAAGCTCCTCCTGAGTCAAAGGAATAATGTCAGTACTAGTAAAAAAGCTAAGTACTTTGACTCGTGCCAATGACAGTATTCCCGTAAGAGGCCGAAAAAAGACAAATCTCGGAACTCTAATAGTTCTTGATAACAGTGCAAGACATTTTTCAATAGAAGTAGTATTGACACTTATAATAAAAGCTGCCAGTTCTTTTTGAAGGTCTGGTAGACTATTGTTGGCTATCAAAGTGGTCAAAACAATTTCGCCGCAAGAAGCCAGTGCAAGGTCGCACCTAGAATTCAGCATTGAAGGAAACGCGGCAAGCGGGACATTATTAGTATCCCCAGTCATAGGTCGACTAATATTCTGCTGCTTGACTCGCTGAAACTTTAATTTTGCATCTTCATAAACAGAAATTTGACCATCGACGTCGCCTGGAAAACTGTGGACCAGCTTGGTGACGGACTCATACCACACAAGCATGGACTCCATGAAGTTGAGGGCACCTGAAGCTTTCTGACGACCGAATCCTTGTGCCCAACAAACAATTTGTCGAAGACTATTAGGAACAGGGTCTTTAGGTGGCCCCAATATAATATATTCACCTGATCGCACGCAGTGCATCATGCAACAGATGTCCGCTCTTGCTAATAGTGGGTAATACTTGGTAATATCTGTGCCATTTGTGGATATGAATCCTAAAGCTGACAATTGTTCTACTAGGCTTGCATCCTCTGTAGGCCTATCAATCTCCCTTAAAATGTTCTCTTGCAATCGTATGTGATCACCTATGGACTGAGCAAGATTCAACCATGAGAGTTGTCCACCATATGGCTTTTCTAGCGAAAAAGTCAGAAAGTATTCAGTAAGAAGTAGTGACTGAAGGAGTTCCAATGAAACGCTTTTATCAACCCACAATCGTTCCATTAAAACGCGCTCCAGGTACTTTTGGCGCTGATTAGAGTGCTCCTTCGAAGTACAGGTAGCACAAATGGTCAGTAGAGTCAACGCTAAAGTCGGTCTTTCTCTAACCATCAAATCGAATGGATCTAAGCTGTCAAAGCCAAGAGCAACCATATCCGCCATAGTATACATAAATAAATCATAGAAGAGTTGGGCGCTCTCATGGCTGTACAAACCCAACTCTATAGCCACATCAACGCAATCTTTTCTTTGAAGATCCTTGACAGTAAGCCCATCTAAAAGATTTTTTTCGCTAACACTCCCTTTTGCAGCCTGTTTCGAGCCCTGCTTTATGCCTTCTCTTTCATTATGACCTTTGGTTCTATGGCTCTTGGGGACTGGAGAAGTTATCTTCACGGAAATACAGTCGACTTTGTGCTTGATGCATCTGACACATGCATCTGAATCAGGAGAGCTATATTCACAGCGAGTTTTAGATTTTTTGCAATTAGCACACGCTCTGTGACGTTGCACGTGCTGCGAGGAGTCGGAATCGTCCATAGTCATGGATTTATACCGTTAATATAGTATCGGAAGCGCAAGCAGTCTAGTATAATATAATATCAAATACCCTAATTAATGCGGAATTTCCAGTTTCTAGTTTGCTCAGTTTGCAACAAAATGAATCACTATAGTATGATCAAATGATGTTGGGTTCTTATGACTGATGATGGAGCTTACGGGGATGAACCTGGCATGTAGGAATAATTGTGCATAAATATGGGGAAGGGGAACTTTTTCGGAAGTCGGGATTTTATGATAAAATAAATATTATAATTTTATAGCTCGATTGAATGCCGGATAACAAGAGTTTCGCGGTGATCACGTGATAAGCACGGAAAATCGCCGACTCAATTCTTAACTTCTGTGTGAAATCGGAGAAATGAATATCGGAAAGATAAATGAATATTAGGAATGTATATGGTTTTGATGAATATTTGGCTTAGTATACGTACAGTTAACGGCATATCAGTGTCAATCAATCTCTATTGTAATTGTTCTATAGTCGATAATCATTGTACAACTTTTCAAAACCGGCCTATAAAGGTCCTGCAATTGCCCTGTAATTCACCTTAATCTCCTTATAAAGCATATCGAAATTCCCCATTCTCCTTGTCCGTCAAATCTGCAAACTCTGCATTGATCCCTTCATTAACAGTCCCTGCTCTATCCTTGGCCTTATTTCGGTAAAAATAAATCCAAAACAATATAAATGATGAAATAACTGATAATGTATAAGTACCAACCATGACCCGTTTGGCTGTTATATAGTCTGGAGCCTGGTAGCTCAACCAAGCTTGTGGCCCTATAATATTACCAGCAGAAAATCCAATCAA
This sequence comes from Casaregolazyma patagonica, assembly GCA_030580475.1. NCBI lineage: Eukaryota > Fungi > Ascomycota > Dipodascomycetes > Dipodascales > Trichomonascaceae > Casaregolazyma > Casaregolazyma patagonica. The sequence continues at coordinate 606,072 of JAKTSZ010000004.1, forward strand.
AAACAAGGTATTCACAGTGATTTTTTTCGTATGACCTGCAATATCAGTCGATACAACAGAAGACATACATGCCCAAGCTGAGGTAGTAAGATACGACAGTGCCCACCCGGCCATCTTTGCCTTCTTATTTTCTGCAAAAGCCAATAAGCACAATGACATGAAAACAATGCAAGTGATCAAAAAACAAGTCAGAAGCCTGCTAGGCAGAAGATAGAAATTGAGAAATGCAAAAAGAAGAGGACATACAATGTCAACAGCACTTCCAACCATATTCATAAGTAGGGCCCTCACTGTGGAGAAGCCAAACTGCTTAGTGAGCATCAGAGAGCCGAAGTTACCAATTCCGCTATTGGGGATACCGTATCCAATCATAAAGAGAAAGTATAGATAAGTAGTAGGATCCATAAGAGCCTCTTTGAATTGGTATAGTTTAAAATGAGTGTTACCGAAGCCAGTTCGGTTGTTTCGTACCCGCTCAACTACATACCTCTTCTCCATATCGTTAAGAAACCATGCTTTGACGGGAATATCAGGCACATGTACATAAGAAATGAGTCCGAAAAATATAGTGATAGCTCCAGTAATAATGTACAGTAACCTCCAAGGTTCCATAGAAAATTGATGATGTAGAGAATACTTGTCGAGACCACAGGCTATACCGGTGCCCAGCATGGTACCAAAACCCTGGAATCCCAACCAAACAGCACTACGAATGTACTGTTCTTCTCTTTTATACCATTGAGACGTCAGAATCATGTAAGCAGGATCCATAAAAGATTCCATTATACCTAACAAGACACGGCATAATAGAAACGTTGCTGCACTATGACAGGCACCATGGCAGCAGATGATCACTCCCCAGGCCACGGCAGCAAAAGAAACCACCTTGGACAATGGGAATCTTTGCAGGATCATGTTTGCCGGGAACTCAAATACCAAGTAACCGAGATAAAAAGAACTACCGACCCAAGAATACTCCGACCCAGACATGTTCAGGTCAGTAGTCAGGCCCATGATAGAAGCATACGAGTTTGTAGACTTATCCATAAGCTGGCAAGACATAAGAGCACACATCATTGGTAGAATATACAGGTCGATCTTACGAAGAACCTTTTTCTCGTATACAGGATCTAGACCCATGCCAATGGTCTCTAGAGCCAGATCAAAGGCCTGGTCGACCTTATTGTGATCCACCGGCTCCTTGATCCCTTCCACAGTAACTTCAGGCACTTTACTGATCACTTGAGAATCTCCGTCCATTTTCCGACCCTTCAAAATCATGCGTGGGGTCTCCTTTTATACCCATAGCGTTGGTTATCTTATCATTCCAGATAAGCTGTTCGGCCAATAATCACACTGCATGTCCGGTTGATAACAGGCAACCCATGCTATGACAACATTTCCAGATAATAACGGCCTGCTACATTTCTTGTATATATTTAACCACAATTCTCCCGTAAAATATCGGAAAAATCTCCGAAAATACATAAAAAATGGCTTACTCCAAAGACTCGCAAATCATCATTGTTGGGGCAGGTGTGTTCGGCCTGTCCAATGCTCTTCACTTGGCTCAGAACGGCTATTCCAATATCACCGTCTATGATAGATTAGATTTCAATTCCAATCATTATACTGTACTGGAAGGAGCTGATACGGCTTCTGCTGATATGAATAAGATCTTTCGAGCTCAATATGCCGGTAAAAAGCATTATCAAGATCTGGCTTTTCAGGCCTTTGATCTATGGAAAAAGTGGGATCGAGAACTACCTCTAGTGCCGCCTGAGGAAGCTGCTAAATACACCGGATTCACTATCTTGGATCCTTGTACCATGCTGCGATTAGACGATCGAGTTTCTGAAGAAGAATTGTCCAATCGAAAGAGCTATGAAGAAGCTGGCATCGGTGCATTGAGGTATGATATCGATAACGCCGACGACATGAAGAGGGCCTATGCAGCGGGCCTTAGTCATAAGATTGAATTTGCCACTGATTTGAAAAAAAGAGGCCTTAAAGAAGTCCATGGGGCTCTTGATACTACATCTGGTGTTTTGTATGCTTCTAGAGGTTGTCTATATGCCAAGTACCTATGTGAAACATTGGGCGTCAAATTCGTACTTGGAGGATCCAATGGCACTATGAAAGAATTTCTTAGTGATCCAGAAGATGATAGCAAGATCACAGGTATCGTCACTCAGGATGGTGAAAAACACCATGCCGATCTGGTGGTGGTGGCTGCTGGTCCATGGAGTACTTCGTTGGTGGGGGATCTTCAGGGCATCAGCGAAGCAGCTTCGGGAAATATTCTTATCTTCAAAATTCCTGAAAACAGAAAAGATTTGTATGAGAAATATCGAAGTAAGAATTTCCCTCTAGTAGGCTGGAAAACCGGCCATTCGCGTGAAAAGGATTATTTGGGCGGCATGTTTATGTTCCCTGTGATGGAGCCTGAAGGGTATATGAAGATGATTATTCGACAAACCAAGTATACAAATCCGATAAAATTGGCAAATGGCAAGATCTCCTCAGTTCCTTGGACGTCACGATCGGACCCGCCATTTGAAAGTTTGACAGAACATATTACTAGCCAAGCAAAGAGCTGGATTCAATTGTTCTTCCCTGATTTGGCAGAAGCCGGTATCCAACTTATACCAAAGGCTTTATGGTATACGGATGCTATAAACAATGACTACATTTATGATTTTGTTCCGGATAAAAAGAATTTGTTTGTGTCTACGGGAGGATCTGGCCATGCATTCAAGATGTTGCCAGTACTAGGGCAATTTCTGGTCGATAAGATTGAAGGAAGACACAATCTATATACCGAACTGTTTAAATGGAGATATCCGAAGGATTTTGATAAGGATCCCAATGGATTAAAGGAAGGAGTAGAAGGACCACGGGTTTATTCGAAGCAAAAATTGGCCGATAAAAGTGAATATTCAATGAGAGTATGATGGCATATAGTAATTTACCTAGCATATAATTCTGTCATGACAGATAATCTACTAAGTTACTATACATGAATATATTTATATATATTTCATATATTCATTGAAACCATCTAAAATTAACACCTGCCACTTCTTTGCTTATTCCGGTGCCCTTGATTGGTTTGACCTGCGTGATTGGATCATCATCATTGTTCCGACATAGATTTACCGAGCTTTCAGCGACAACATCAATAAACATTTACACAAAAACATGTTATTTTTCAATTAAATTACATATAAATATCTTTAAATCCCCTTAAATAAATCCATCTTCTCATCCAAACCCCCTCCTATCATTTTCACCCCTGTTATATCCATGTCACGGCAACCCCGAACTTCCTCGGCAAACCCCACAAATTATTGTTCCGCTGCACCCTTGACTTCTTAACCACCATAGCAAAATGCCACGAGATGAGTCGAAATTAACAGACAACAAGACGTCTGACTCAGTCATTGACGGAGTATCTTATAATACGGCTACTGAGCCAAAAGTACTGATTGCTCAAGAGCGGGCTAGGGCCAGCTTCAAAGTACGGGATATGACATACTTCATATATGGAGATCAGAAGCAAGCAGAGGAAATCGAGACTTTTATGAAAACTATAGAACGGGACCCGATTTTCAAAAATGACGATTCCTTTGATCTGGATTTCGCTACGGTTCGTGCTATTACCTTTACTAAAGTTGGCCGCATCTCTCAGTATGTCACTGCAGCAAAAGACGACGACGAGATCGAAATGCGTAAAATGCTGCTTGCGTTCGCTGACACCTCTGCAGGGACTCGGTACAATGTTCATCATAGTCTGTTTATTACAGGCGTCAAGGGATCATCCACCGATGAACAGTTCAAGTATTGGATGAGCCGTGGTGCTTTTCATCTCAAGAACTTTGCAGGATGTTTCGGTATGACTGAATTGGGCCATGGATCCAATGTTGCTGGCGTAGAAACTACAGCTACGTTTGATGAATCCACCGACCAGTTTATCATTAATACTCCTCATACTGCTGCTACAAAGTGGTGGATTGGTGGTGCTGCTCATAGCGCCAACCACTGTCTTGTATACGCACAACTCATTGTCAAGGGCAAAAATTACGGTGTCAAGCAATTCGTTGTTCCTTTGCGAAATACCGATGATCATACTTTGTTGCCTGGCGTGGCTGTAGGAGACATTGGCAAGAAGATGGGCCGAGACGGAATTGATAACGGCTGGATCCAATTCACCAGTGTGCGTATTCCAAGGCAGTACATGTGCATGAGATACGATAAGGTCGATAGTCATGGAAATGTGAACCTTACTCCATTTCCTCAGCTTGCGTATGGTGCTTTGATTGGTGGACGTGTGACCATGGCTCAGGAGTCTTTCTATGCAGCAATTCGGTTCCTGATTGCTGCTATTCGATATGCTTCTGTGAGACGCCAGTTTTCGTCCTCTGCAAGAGGTCCTGAGACAGTTTTGCTAGATTATAGATACCATCAACGTCGTTTGATTCCTCGTCTTGCATATACTTATGCCATGAAATCTGCAGGCCGAAGTTTAGAGACTGTGCAGAAGAAGGCTGTCAAGAGTTTGGAACTTGCTGCTACTGATAAGTCACAAATGAGTACAGCAATCTTGGATATTAAAGAATTGTTTTCTCTTTCTGCTGGTTTGAAGGCTGCATGCACTTGGGCGGCAGTCGAAATCATTGACCAATGCCGACAGGCGTGCGGAGGACAAGGATATTCTGCATATAATGGATTTGGTGCTGGCTATAGTGATTATGTTGTTCAATGTACCTGGGAAGGCGATAACAACGTGCTGACACTGTCTACTGGTCGAAGTTTGATCCAGACCGCCAAAAAGATTCTCAAGGGTGAAGCCACTAGCGATTTGGTTGAATATTTGACCAGATCAAAGCAACTTTCTCAGGCTAAATTAGGTACCAAAGATCTCCGAGATTTATCTGTGATTGTGGAAGCATGGGAATCGGTGTCTGCTCATGCCGTTTTCAAGGCAGCTGAACAATTTGATGAATTGTTGGCTCAGGGCAGCTCTGATGCTAAGGCCTATGAAGATTTGTCTCAGCTCCGATTTGAAGCTGCTAAGTTGCACACGCGTCAGTTTGTGATTAAATCGTTTTTTGAAGATATTAAGAAGCGGGCAACTCCAGGAATCAGCGATGCTCTGCAAAATTTGGCCATATTGTTTGGTCTCTGGTCAATGGAACAGGAGATTGCCTACTTTCTTAAATCGGGGTATTTGTCTACTAGTGATGCATATAAAGTCACTCAATATGTTGATGAATATTGCCTCAAGGTTCGAGCAGACGCCATTCCATTGACTGATGCAGTTAACTTGAGTGATTTCTTTGTGAATTCCGTCATTGGCAAATATGATGGTGATGTTTATAACAACATTCTCAACAATGCCAAAGCTAAGGATAAGAATCTTCGCGACAATAGCAAAGCGCCATATTATGACAGTGTGATGAAGCCTATTTTCACAAGAAAGGATGCTCCACATGCCGATCTTGACGATCTGGGTGATTTGTAAGGGCATTTTCATAGAAATCTAGAGGAGGAATAGTAGAAACAAAGATATTTTTGAATATAAAATCATTAGTCTTTCATTTTGGAAATCCAAATCTATTGTGATTGATTGATTTATTTATTCCTATTCTCCCGTACCTGGGACCTTCAACAGGGGTTATCCAGCCGTGAAGCAAACTCTCCAACTTAACTACCAGTTTATTACAATGACATTAAAAATAGGACTTATTGGAACAGGGGTATGTATATAAGGATAAATATCGAATGGACAGAGCTAATTGAAGATATTTGCTCACGATAACCATCTTCCTGCCATTCAGAAGCAAGATGGGCTTGAGATCGCAGCTGTTTATAACAGAACCAAGGCCAAAGCAGAGGAATTTGCCAAAAAAGCAGATGTTCCACAAGAAAAAGTGTATAGCGATCTTAAGGCTCTGTTAGCTGATCCTTCAGTTGATATTGTGGACGCTTTATTGCCTGTTCAATTCAATCTTGATACTGTTCGAGAGGCCCTGGGGGCACATAAGCCCATTTGCTTTGAAAAACCAATTTCGTCAAATCTTAAAGATGGTGCTGAAATCGTCAAGATTGCTGAATCCACCGATTTGCCTGTGATGGTCCTGGAAAACTTTGTGTACAAGAACTGTGTGAAACTTCTCAAGGAACTGCTACCTAAAATCGGTAAAGTCGTCACTTTTACCTACCAATCTACTGGGCCATATACTCCTTCCAAATACCATACTACATCTTGGAGACAGAAACCTGAACATGTAGGTGGATACCTCTCGGATGGTGGTGTACATCAGCTGGCAATTCTCACTGAGCTCTTAGGAGAAGTAGAATCTGTGTCTGCCAGAACCACTCAGCTTCAAAAAGTTTCAGGTGATGTAGATACATTGAATTCCCTATTCAACCTGAAGAGCGGTGTATTCGGAACTTTCTTGTATGGATCTTCTTTTGGTGCTACTGACAAAATTGCGAAGTTTACTATTTTTGGCACAGAAGGCTCTTTGGTTTATCAAGCACCAAAAACTGGTACTGCTACAATACAGTTGAATGAAGGTACTGATTTCAGCAACGGGAAATCTAAATCATTCGACGTTGAGTCTGACGATATAAATGGTGTCGTTGCAGAATTTGAGAATTTCAAAGAAGCTGTGACCAAGAAAGACAAGTCTCTATTGAAATCCACGCCTCGCAAAGCTTTTCACCACTTTTCTATCATCGCTGCCGCTGTTGAATCTTCCAAGGAAGGAAGTAAGTTGGTGAAAGTTACCCAGCCATAAGGTAAACTTAAAGTTAGTATGCAAGGTGACGAAAGCAGAAACGCGACAAGAAAATGATGAATTGAAGACTGAAATGCATTCATGCTAAAATATATAGGCCAGACGTGGTGCTTGATTTATATAGTGTGAATATTTTTCAATCTTAGATGAACAACGATGAATGCCTTGTGCATGATCGACTTCTCGCTTACTTTTACACACTTTTAGCAGCTTATTCCTCACTCTACACGCACTTTGATATAATTTAAGACCATACAAGTTTTATATTTCTCCAACTAAACTGTGTTATACCTCTAAAATGAATACCCAGCTTCACGCAGTCGAAATTGGAGCTACTCCTTTGGGCTCTGTACTGCCCACAAGGACTCTTGTTACCGCAGAGAAAGCAGCCAGAGAAGGCTCATATTGAACTATATATGTGGGAAACTCCTTGGAATACTTTTCTGTAGATAAAAAGTCATATGGGCTGAATGCTGAGACCACAGTTAGTGGCTTGCCTAATTTAGCCAGATGATGAGCCAATGCCTGCTGGGATTTATTGATTGAGGCATTGAGAACAACAAGAACGATTTTATCGCAGGCAGAAAAGGACTCATCGTGCGTTGTTAGCGGAGTGTCGGGCATAAATCGTGTTTCAACAAGGTCAACACCATGCTTTTTCAATTCTACCATATATTCCGGCGGAATACCGGTAGTCTTGAGACGGTCTTGTACTGCACCATTTCGGTATACACTATCGCTTACTCCGACATAGGCAAAAGCAACTTTGTCTGTTTTCTTTATGAGGTAAGTTTCCGGCGAGCCTCTAACGACGGTAACACACTTGTCATAAATTTTGGCCATTTCGGCAGTATCATGAGCCATGTTCAGTTTTGATATTTCTGAGGCTGATTTCTTTTCTAGAACCTCGTCCCAAGATACTAGTTTGTCCTTAATAGCGCTCAATTTGGCTACACTTTTTTTGACTTTGTCTCTCGAAACTTCACCACTCTTTACAGCATTATACATGTGTTCAAATGCTCCAACTTGCCTGTCTAAACGATGGCACATCATAATGGAATCTGCACCTGCTTTTAATGCAAGTTCTGCACCTTTGGCTGCCCCCACAGTTTCGGATATGGCCTCCATTTCTAAACAATCTGTAACTATGTAGCCGTTGTAACCCAAATTTGTTCTCAGATAATTGTAATTAGATGGAGATATAGAAGCAGGTAGTTCGTCTCCCATAGCAGGTACAATAATATGAGCCATCATGATGGAATCAACCTTGTCTTTGACTCCACGAGCAAACGGTACCAATTCGCATTTCTTCAGCTCATCCAAACTCCGATCCACTCGCGCAGTTCCAAAATGGGAATCAACTGCAGTATCTCCATGACCGGGAAAATGCTTTAAGCTTGGCAGAATATTTGCTTCATGGGATGCTTTGGCACCTTTGGAGACAAACTCGGCGACCTTGTCGGGATTATCGCCGAAAGATCGGACATTGATGACAGGGTTGTCGGGGTTCGAGTTGACATCAGCTACAGGAGCATAATTGGCTTGAATACCGTAAAATCGTAAATATTTCGATACTGTGCTGTATACCTCAGTAGCATAATTAGGATCTTGAGATGCACCAAGGGCCATAGCGCCTGGAAAGCTGGGGACAGTAGTACCGGGGATTCTTGATACCACGCCATTTTCCTGATCAATACTTAGCAATAGAGGTCTTTTATGACCTGCATCTTTAGCCAATTGTTGCAGAGATTGAGTTAAATCCAGCAGTTGTTGTGGATCTAAGTGCGTTAGTTTGGGTAGTGCTTATCGTAGCTTATCGCTTATCGCAGCTTATCGTACAACAGCCACTTACCTTTGATGTTTCGAGCAAAAATAATTACTGTTCCTACACGATATTTTTGTATAAGAGTTTTTATACAATCATCGGGCTCGGGTGTTTTAAATCCGACTACGAGCATCTAGATATTAGATTGGATCGACATCAGCCTTGACTACTGTGATCTACATACTTGCCCGATATCGTCAGCCAATTCAGCGTCATAAGTCATTGATAAGTGCTAAATATCTAAATAAGGCGTTTTTTTTTGCGTTAGTTGAAGGAATAATTGAAATTGTTTCCGGTATTTATATAAAATATAATTTGGAGATCGGCAAGTTGCAAGTGGGGGCCAATGCTTGCTTCAGGTAGTATTATGGATCTTCAATGGCACCTTTGAGAAAAAACAAATATATTCTACTGGAGAGTCATTAGCGGGAGACAACAAAGAGTTCATTTAACTGTTTTGAATGAATTTCAACGTATTTTGTCTATTTAATTGTTTTCAGTAGATTTAAGCCAGTATTTCATAAAACTCTAAAGAGCCATAGATGGGCCGAAACAACTATGGAGTTCACAAATACCCTACAGCATTTTACCTCTATAGAATTTCACACGGATAAATTCAGTGTTATTATAAGTAATTTCTTTAATTCATTCAGATAATGATACCTTGTTCATCATAAATTGGAGCTATCTGAATGTGGGGATGCAGTGTCTGCAAAGTAACTTTTTCTATCATGATTCGCAGATCATTCTAACTCCGACAATGTCGGTATACTTTCTGCAGCACCTGATCTTGTAACAGCTATAGCAGCTGCTCTAGCTGCTAGTTTCAATGCACTTTCCATATCAGATCTATTTTGAATTATCTTAGATGCAAACGCACCAAGAAAAGTATCGCCAGCACCAGTGGTATCTAGCAAAGGAGCCGGGAGTTTTGCTGCTTCACCCTTTGATCCTGGAGAATAAACATATCCATTTTTTCCCAGAGTAATAATTATTTGAACACTGGCAGGTAAATGCTTAGCCAGAAGTTTAAGAGCCTCCAATGCTTTTGTTTCATCATCATTTATAGGTGACTGTACATTTTTAGTCAGACTTTCCACGAGAACATCGGTTTCAGTAGAATTAACAATAAGATAGTCGACGTTTTTGTAAACTTCAAGTGGGGTGTCTTCGTGGATAGGGGACGGGTTGTACACAGTTCGAATGCCTTGAGAATGGGCTATCTCAAGTGCCTCATAAACAACAGGAGCAGGGATTTCATTCTGAAGAACAAGCATTTGATTTTCAGTAGAAAAGCCGTCAACCTTGAATGATTTAGGAGCGGTTCTCCAGGTCCCATTTGCTCCAGGATACACGAGAATGCGGTTTTCGGCTGATTTTTTATCAACAAATATCGTTGCAACACCAGTAGAAACGTCATTGATTTCTTCGATATCAGATACATCGATTCCATCGGACTTCATGCTAGAAACCAATTCTTTTCCAAAGACATCATTTCCAACCCGTCCAATCATCTTCACCTTAACATTTGATCTCGATAATCTCTGCACAGCCAGGCACTGGTTTGCTCCTTTACCACCGTGATGCATTTCAAACTTATCAGCAGCTATCGTTTGACCGGCCTCAGGCAATCGGTCGGAGATTGTTACCAAATCATAGTTGATTGATCCGAATATTGTTATGCTCATGCTGAAAAATAGAATATGGAAATCAGACAAAATACATTTGACTTTTCAAATTCAACTTCGGTGCTGATTTCCCGCCGCTTTGTATTATATAATTGTCATCCTCCCGAATTGTAACAAATCGCCCGCTCTTGGCCAAAATAGAGTCATTGGGGGGTGCAACTTCAAATAAAGGAAAAAAATATATTGTCATTCTCCTATCGACTTTGAAATATATCAAAATGCCCCAGGATAAATATCTGAACTGTGAAACAAAAAAATATCACTGCCCCATAGTAGAATGTGATAGACGGTATACCCGCCCGTCCCTGCTGCAAATGCACCTGAGATCTCATGCCGACGAAAGGCCATATGCTTGTCCGGAAGGGGGATGCGGAAAGAGATTTCTTCGGCTTTCTCATCTCAAAGTTCATACATTATCACATTCCAAAAATAAACCTAATACCTGTTCTGTGTGTGGAAAAGGATTCAGTACCAAGCAGCAGCTATCACGGCATCTTAATGTTCACTATCCTCCTCATAAATGCCCATATTATAGTTGTAAGGAGGCGTACTCTAGGAAAAACCAGCTCAGTGATCATATTCTGGAAATTCATATCATAGGTGATGTAAATGCACCTAATGTACCTGTGGTGAATGATTTGGCTCTTCCTTCCCCTTCACCGACTACGGATACTCCTCGAATTTTGGGTGATTTGGATGACGAATATTTAACATTTCTTGCAAATGTGGGTGATTTCCCTAAATTCAATGATACTCCAACTCCTATTGAGCCTCTGCAATACATCTCACCGGAATCTCTGCTATCGAAGGGAAATCCCACTGACACAGAAAGCTTAACGCCAGAATCGAACACCCATTCACACAAGTTTGACATTGACGCCATTAATCTGGATGAAGTTAGCTCCTGGACGGATTTCCGCTGCAAAGACCAAACGTGTCAAGGAGGTAAGGTTTTTGACTCTGTATTTGATCTAATGGCTCATTATGATAGTGACCATCATTACTTGCCATTTTCTCTTTTTCAATACTCTTACGATCCGTCGTTTCCATGTCGACCGGATGAGGACGATATTAATGATATTTTATAAGATCCTTAATTGCTAAGTGGTAGTGACACTTGCGATGGAGCTCCCTCAGCTGCTTAACCTGTCTTACAATGGAGAAACGTGAACGGAATTTATGGCCCGACACTCTAATACATACTACTGTCTACTGACAATCTGGAGTACGTCAATTGATGTCGTATATTAGAAATCGACATTGCAAGTGCAATCAACGAGGGCTTGGCTGGATGGCATGTCAGTTGTCACGTGGGCCGTAAGTTATAAACTGCAATTGAACCTGAATTCACTCTCTTTTTACTCTATGACTGTCAATAATCGAGTCTAATATTCGGATAAAGTACGCTGATAATAAACATAAGAAGCTAGCATGTTTTGTTGTGGAGGCAGCTAGTGTACCTTGCTTCTTTTTCGATATCTTCTTTGTTGCGTGAAATTTCACTGAAATATTATAAGCTACGACATTTAAAGTTATATCTCCGATAAGTCGCAATTTCAATATGAAAAGTTGAGTGATGGAATTTGAGCGATATAGATAAGCCATGTACCTAGTATCTTAGTCTATAGGTATTTGTGTAGCTACAAGACTTAGTGCCAGGCACCAATTAGTACAAGTTTATCCAACTATCATTGCTAACAATATATCAAACTCCATTATGTAGCCGCCCTGCCGATAGTTCCGAAATTTCAAACTTGTCCCTTATGCACGTTGTATAACTTATTCTCCCTAGACAAATATTTCGACTCTTAGACCTATGCAAGGGTCATCACTAGCCTGGAAGAGGAACAAGGAGCACTTAACTGCCTTTTGTGGTAATGGTAGGTGGTTTAAAAAGGGTATCTGCATCGATGATCTTCATAATGGGTGGAGCATCTAAGGAGAGAAAATCACGTAAATGATCAATGATTTTTGCACTTGACTAAATTGCCAATAGAAGCAATCCAAAATAATCATCTATGAATCATAATAAGCTCAAATATTAACGATTTGGCACTTTTTACCACGGTTTCAGGCCCAATAGGGTGGTTGATCATCTAAGCATGCAGCTTGTAAACACTTCCTAATTGGGACATGTGAGACAAGTTAGACGCTAATACACAGATGATTTCAACCCGCATACAACATAGCTAGGCAATAGATAGACATGAAGAAGGTAAAAAGCACATGCAACAAGACTGTGACTGCATTTTGTCGGTCTTAAACGTCGTAGACCGGACTTTTATCTCCAGACTAGAGTAGGTGGAGTGATTTCAGGGAAAGATAATTAACATTCCTGGCTCAACGTACATTTTCCTCATTTGGAACCGAGAAACGTTATTTTTTCAAAACGGAGTTTAAAACAAATATTCAGGGTCCAATATAAATCACAATTGGAGTTTTTTCCAATACAACAATATTTTCAGCAATAATTATAATAGTTTTTTATTGGATTTTATATTTTACTTTCAAATAAGGGGGTTTCTATTTAATATTCCAGTTATTAATTATCTTTCAAGGTAGCAACTCATGCACAATATGCAAAAGGGGGCAGCTCTCAGATCGATCTGCAACATTCGAAGCCTGATAGCGCAAACGCAATGCGTAACCTAACGATTTTAATGTCGATAAGCAAGCTAGTTATTGCTGTTACTTAATTGAGATCTGCTTCTTATTTGTATCTTGACATCTGCCACCGGTGATTTAAAACCAGCTTGCAGCCGTCATGTCGGGGCCATACTACCAGATGTCGGAAATAATCCTCGATAAAAGTGGCCAGGAAATGGGCCAAATCCGTGTAGCTCACGATAGTTATTTAATGACTTGTATTGAGCATGCTTGTGAAGAATTCAGATTGGAATTGACTGTTGAAGAGACAAATTTCATCATTCAAAAGCTGGACGAGAGATCATGGGAAGAAGCTCAGGAGCTTCTCAGGGAAGCCGTGGAATATCATTCCGATGATATGAATCTTGACTATGACTATTTTCTTATTCTGAAATCTTTGTCAGAAGGTCCAAAATCCAACCCGCATTTGTCTTTTGAAGATTATCAGTTTGCTGTGCGATTTCATGCCGTTATATGTTCAGATTGGTCTCCCTATGCTGAAGTTAGAGCTTCTACCTCTATGTTAGATAATCCGGATGAGCCTTCAGAGACAATTAGAATGTACATTATTGGTGTGCTTTTTGGCAACATTGGCGCCATCGTTGCCACTTTCTTCGGAAACAGATTCCCTACAATATCATTAAGCTTTTTGGCTCTTCAGCTCATTATTTATCCTACAGGTCGTTTTATGGAATTGACTTTGCCTGATTGGGGCTTCATGTGGCGCGGAAAACGGCATAGCTTAAACCCTGGTCCATGGTCCTTCAAGGAACAGACATTGGCCACGCAGATGATGTCGTCGGTCGACGGAACTCCTTTTGCATTCAATTACCTTACAATTCAAAGATCTCCTTATTTTTTCAATGAACAATGGGCTGGAAACTGGGGTTATATGATTCTGCTATCTCTAACCGCATCTTTCACTGGCTATGGTATTGCCGGACTTCTTAGAGGCCTTTTGGTTTACCCAGTGAAATGCGTATGGTATGGAATTTTGCCACTATTGTCTATGAATAGAACTTTGACAAAGCCTAGTATCAAAGAAAACATTCATGGTTGGACAATGAGCCGATTCCCCTTCCTGCTGCTCTTCACCCTAATTTCATTCTGCTGGTTTTGGTTCCCGGAATTTATTTTTCAGGCACTTTCTTATTTCTCATGGACCACATGGATTGCCCCGAAAAATGTGAAATTGGCTGCTGTCACTGGTGTTTTTAATGGCCTGGGGTTGAATCCGGTTTCTACTTTTGACTGGACTGTCATAACTGGATCTGGCATGGTCAGTCCTTGGTATACAACCTATGTCAGTTACATTGGACAGTCTATTGGTTTCATTATCATTATTGCTATTTACTTCAGCAAGTCTTATTATACACAGTACTTGCCAATTAATGCCACCGGTGTATTTGATAATAAAGGGTTAAGTTACAACACTTCGCGAATCCTCTCGGATGAAGGAAGGTTTAACCTCGATGGATATCTTGACTATTCACCAGCATTTTTAACTGCGGGTTCTTTGGTAGTATATGGAGCATCATTTGCGACTTTCCCGGCGTCCGTCGTATATGGTCTGTTGTACTACCGTTCTCAATTTAAACTTTCGCTCAAGTCAATGTGGTACTCAATTCGCCGAGGATCTAATCAGTCACGAAGCCTGTACAGTGATCCATTTACCAGAAATTTGGAAACATTCCCTGAGGTCCCGGAATGGTGGTTTGCTGCTACGCTTCTCATCAGTATATCTTTATATATCGCTATGGTTGAGATCTACAAAGAGGCAGCAACACCTGTTTGGTCAGTATTTTTTGCCATTGCTATGAACATGATATTTATTGTTCCTATAGGTTTGCTACTGGCTGGTACTAATACCTTTGTTGAAATCGGTCTCTTCATTCAAGTTCTTCTCGGATATATGATCCCCCACAATGCTAATGCCATGATGATTTCTCAATGCATTGCTAACTACTTTTGGGAACAAGCACAAAATTATATCAGTAATCAGAAACAGACCCATTACGCCAGAATATCTTCCCGTTCTCTGTTTCGTGTTCAATATTTAAGCACGGGAGTTACTGTGTTCACCACCCTTGCTGTTCTAAATTGGCAGCTGACTAGCATAAACGACTACTGCGACCCTCAACAGCGTCAGAAATTTACGTGCTCGAGTAATAGATCTAATTTTGCTTCTTTTGTTTTGTGGGGAACTCTGGGGCCAAAACTTTACTTGAATGGAATTTACACTCCTCTCAAGTATTCTTTCTTGATAGGAGCTTTTGTGCCTATACCATTTTATTTTCTGGATTTATGGAAACCTACTGTTTTCCGCCGATTTCATCCTTTACTGATTCTTAATGGTTTGTCGTCTTGGGCACCTCAAAATTTTTACTACACCACTTCCAACTTGTATGTTGGGTTCATTTTCAACTACTACATTAGGAAATACTATCTAAGCTGGTGGAGAAAATATAATTATATTCTTTATGCAGCTATGGGTACTGGTGTCGGTTGGGGTGCTGTTATTCTCTTTTTCTCCACTAGTTACAACCATATAGCATCTATTGATTGGTGGGGAAACTGGGTTTTCCTTGGTGGACCCAATGGAGGTGGAGCAGATTATGAAGGAATTCCTTTAGTTACACTTCCGGCAGAAGGCTATTTTGGACCTGGGCCTGGAAGTTTTCCTTCACCTTAGCCGAGGTATCGGTTTACTACGCTCTTTAAAATTTCACAGGACTTTTATCTGTATTTATAATGTTTGGGATTTGTATATGAATGAACTTTTTATATTTTTATGTTATTGGATTTTAGGGGAGTTAAGGGAGGAATTCTAATCATTCAACAAGAAAATTGCCAATTGAAAACAATATTGATATTCGTATATTTTTAAATTTTATTCCAATAAGAATACTATTATCATAATTCTCATTAATTTTGCATAATGACTCATCGTGTGTCTGTGTCAGTGTCCAGCAGTTCTAGATCATATCACTTTGATGATAGAGTCTAATTCTGATATAGTAAATCTGGCGTGGAATTTAAACTTATAATTTTTATAAATAAATTCCAAATTTCCTTTGTTGATAACCAAAAAAAATAACCCATGACGCCAAGTGGCAATGTTGAGCAATTCCGTCGGTTCGGTTCTGGGCCCTCATCCAATAGAGATGCCGGTGTGATGCCGGTGTGACTGTGCTTATACGCTAGTTTTTTAAAATGCAACATCTTGCCCGGTATTTCTAAGATGTTGCTTTTTCTTGCCTAATAGCTTTTTTGCTCATGCGGATAAGATATGTTATCATCACATGCTGTTTTGAGCAGATAGACGGATCTATACTTATCCAATCACTTTCAGATACCATTGATGTAGATGAGGGTGTCTGAAAAGGGAAGAAGAGGTAGTACTTTGCGCCTCATTGATCGGATCATCAAAATCTACGAGTCATAAACTATGTGTTTCACTTTTTAAAAGGGGAGCGATTTGCGTGATATGCATGATAGGCGAGCGTACGAGTCATACCAGATTTTGGCCATTTTCCAACAACTAGAATATATCTCGCTATAGCATCGGCACCAGCTCATCGGGCGGAAAACTAAATTTCACTTAATGACGGGATGCTCCCTAAAAGCGACGGCCTCCTGTCTAATTTTTTTTTGCCAAGCAATGCACCTCTTTGCGTCTAGCCTGTCGTGACCAAGAAGGTAAAATATTTCTAACCAATGGCGAAATGCCAAGGAACAATGTTACAAAACACCACTACCGAAAATTTTATCGCCGATTAAGCCTTAACCAACTCTGCAGAGAACAGGTATCTGAATCCAATTCAAACAAATCATTGATTACAGTTTATAAGGTTGTTTTGATGGCATCGCTTTTTGTGCGCGATTTTATAGTCATCTTCTCCATAATATAGTTTTCACTTAAGATCAAAGGTTACCCAAAATGGGATGATAACTCAAAAAGCAATTATGATAAGCCGTCCACCAAGCATGGGCCAAGTAAACAGGGAACCAACCATATATATTTGATAGGATATTCGTTGTAACCTTTTAAATCTTTTGCGAGCAATGGCGGACTCTGCTGTTTTAGACGAGAAGAAAATCGGTATTTCAGATAGTGTCGATTCCGATATCTTGACACGGATCGAACATGCTTGTGACGAGTTCAAGCTCGATCTCACTACTGAGGAAATCAACTTCATTATTGAGAAATTGGATTCCAGAACTTGGGAAGAAGCCCAGGAGTTGTTGAAAGAAGTCGTCCAATATCATGACGGTGATATGAATCTTGACTATGACTACTTCCAACTCCTTGAACAGCTTTCTGAGGGACCCGAATCCAACCCACAGTTGACTTTGGAAGAGTACCAATTTGCTGTACGCTTTCAGGCCGTCATATGTTCTGATTGGTCTCCATATTCCGAGGTTCGTGCTGCAACCTCTGTATTGGATAACCCTGACGAACCTGCTGAAACAATCCGAATGTATATTGTTGGCCTAATTTTCTGCAATGTTGGTGCTATTGTTGGTACCTTTTTTGGTAATCGTTTTCCTTCTATTAGTCTCAACTTTTTGGCATTGCAGCTGATTATCTACCCTTCTGGACGTCTTTTGGAATTTATTCTTCCAAAATGGGAATTCAAATTTCTTGGCAAAAGATACAATTTGAATCCGGGACCATGGTCTTTTAAGGAACAGATGCTTGCCACTCAGATGATGTCTGCTGTTGATGGGCCTCCTTTCTCTTTCTCTTACCTTACAATCCAGAGATCCCCATATTTTTTCAACGAAAAATGGGCTGGAAGTTGGGGTTATATGATTCTTTTATCTCTCACTGCTGCATTTACTGGATATGGTGTCGCCGGCCTTCTTCGAGGTTTGCTTGTTTATCCAGTGAGAACTGTTTGGTATGGAGTTTTGCCGTTATTGGCTATGAACCGATCTCTTACTAAACCCACAATTAAAGAAAACATTCATGGATGGACAATGGATCGTTTCCCATTTTTGCTTCTTTTCTCTTTAATCTCCTTCTGTTGGTATTGGTTCCCGGAATTTGTTTTTCAGGCCCTTTCTTATTTCTCATGGACTACCTGGATTGCTCCTGACAACATCAAATTAGCCGCCATTACTGGTGTTTTTAGCGGTATGGGTTTAAATCCTATTTCAACTTTCGATTGGTCAAATATTGGTGGTTCCGGTATGGTCAACCCTTGGTATGCTACCTGGGTTCACTATGTTGGCCAATGGATTGGATTCTTTGTTATAGTTCCGATCTACTTTACGAGATCCTATTTTACTCAGTATCTGCCTATTAATGCTGCTGGTGTATTTGACAACACTGGAAGTTCCTATAATGTGACAAAGATTTTGTCTGACGAGGGCCATTTCAACCACACTGGCTACAACGACTATTCTCCAGCCTTTTTGACTGCAGGAGCTCTTGTTTCTTACGGAGCCCAATTTGCATTGTATCCTGCTTCTATTGTTTATGCTATTTTGTATTATCGAAATCAAGTGTGGACTTCAATCAAGTCCATGTGGTATTCGATTAGAAGTGGCTCAAACCGTGCAAGAAAACTTTACACTGATCCTTTTACCAGGAACTTGGAAATTTTCCCCGAAGTTCCTGAATGGTGGTTTGCTGTTACATTATTGTTGACCCTGGTGTTCTATATCGTTATGGTTGAGGTTTATAAGGAGTCAGAAACGCCTGTTTGGTCTGTATTCTTTGCAATTCTTATGAACCTTGTGTTTATTATCCCTATTGGTTTGCTTTATGCTACCACTAATACTTTTATTGAAATCGGTCTTTTCATTCAGATTCTTATTGGTTATATGATTCCTCACAATGCTAATGCTATGATGATCACTCAATGTATAGCCAATTATTTCTGGGAACAAGCACAAAACTATATCACCAATCAAAAGCAAACTCATTATGCGAGAATTCCTTCTCGTGCTCTTTTTAGAGTACAATATACTGGGACATTCGTGACAATTTTCACCACGCTCGCAGTATTGAACTGGGAATTCACTGGCATCAAGGATTATTGCGATCCTCATCAGCCTCAAAAATTCACATGTGCCACTAATAGATCTAAATTTGCTTCTTTTGTTCTATGGGGTACTCTAGGGCCTAAGCTTTATCTTAATGGTGTTTACTCTGTGCTGAAGTATTCATTCTTGATCGGTGTCTTTATCCCTATTCCCTTTTATTTGTTGGATATCTGGCGACCAGGAGCATTCCGTCGACTGCATCCTTTAGTTCTCATCAATGGTGTTTCCACATGGGCTCCTTCAAACTTTTACTATACCACGGGTAACTTCTATATAGGTTGGGTTTTCAACTACTATATCCGAAAGCACTACCTTGCTTGGTGGAGAAAGTATAACTATATCTTGTATGCTGCTCTTGGTACCGGTATGGCATGGGCTGCGATTATCCTCTTTTTCGCTACCAGTTACAATCATATAGCTACTATTGATTGGTGGGGTAACAATGTAATGTACGGTGGGCCTGACATGACTGGTGCAGACTATAACGGATTGCCATTGGAAACATTGCCTGCAAAAGGATATTTCGGTCCTGACTTTGGTGATTTCCCTCAACCATGATTAAAAAACCTAACAGTACTGTATCGTTATCAAATTTTTAGTTATTTTGTTAAGTTGTTTTGTAATGCTTCCGTAAAAAATGCATAACATCCTTCGGTTTAAATTAAATGCAGTTTAATTCTCAGCGCACCGTATTTTTTAGAGTGTCAAGCGGGATATTTTACAACCGCAAGAAATATTTATTTATCGCCCATATTCAATATGTCATAGCGCTGTTTTTTGCGTATAAACTTTGGTATCTGCTTATTAATTTTCATCAGGTAATGATCAGCAAATGCCCCGGATGATGAACAAATTAATAGAGACTTCATGATAATGACATTTTTAATCGTAGATAAATAGGTCAAAAATTAATGACAATTCTAGCTTCAATTATATGATACCATGAAATGAGAGGGATATTATATTTCTTTCAAAAATTGAACTAAGCCAACATAGAGTGCGCCGCACCAGGGCCTAGACGCAATTAGAGTCAAATGAAACGTAAACTTCACAATAACTGAAAGAAAAACTTCGCGACTGACATGGCACAAGTATCTGAAAGAAGTTTTGATGAAGATAAAGATTCCGAGCTCCATGTGACTATAGAGGGGAGTGATCTTTATGCTCGCATTGAGAAAGCATGCGCCGAGCTCCATCTTGACTTAACAGCTGAAGAAGCCAACTTCATCATGGAGAAATTAAAGGAAAGAAATTGGAAAACTTCTTTTGAAATATTAGAAGAATTTGTCAAGAATCATGCAAACGATATGAATCTCGACTATGCTTATTATATTCAGTTGAAAAAGTTATGTGATGGCCCAGATTCAAATCCCGAAACGTCCTTGGAAGATTATCACTTTGCCGTTCGTTTCCAAGCAGTTATATGTGCTGATTGGTCTCCATATTCGGAGGTTCGAGCATGTACCTCAATGTTGGATGATCCAAGCGAACCTGCTGAAACAATTCGAATGTACATGATTGGCATCGTGTACGCTAATATTGGCTGTATTGTTGCTACATTTTTTGGAAATCGCTTTCCTTCTATTAAAATTAGCTTTTTGGCAATGCAACTGATTATATATCCTACCGGCCGATTGTTGGAAACGATTCTTCCAGACTGGGGTTTCACGTGGAAGGAAAAAAGATACAGCTTAAATCCAGGTCCATGGACATTTAAGGAGCAAATGCTAGCTACTCAAATGATGTCTTCGGTCGATGGCACACCTTTTTCTTTTACTTATCTTACTATTCAGAGATCTCCATACTTTTTTAACGAAAAATGGACCGCAGATTGGGGCTACATGATTTTACTTTCACTTGTTGCAGCATTCACTGGGTTTGGAATCGCAGGCATGCTTAGGAGCCTTTTAGTCTATCCCGTTAAATGCGTCTGGTTCAGCATATTACCTCTGCTGTCCATGAACAGATCTTTGACTAAACCCTCTATTAAAGAAAACATCAATGGCTGGACTATAAGTAGATTCAGCTTTTTACTACTTTTCTCACTTATATCCTTTGTATATTATTGGATACCGGAGTTTTTATTCACTGCTTTGAATTACTTTTCTTGGATCACTTGGATTTCCCCCAATAATGTTAAACTTGCTGCAATCACAGGTGTATATAATGGCCTAGGACTCAGTCCCATTTCTACATTCGACTGGACTGTTTTTAGCGGCACTGGTATGGTCAATCCCTTTTATTCCACATATGTAGCTTATGCTGGAGAGTCAGTTGGATTTTTGGCAATAGTCGGCATATATTTCACAAAGAAATATTATACACAATATTTACCAATTAATGTTGCAGGAGTGTTTGACAATACGGGGTCTCCTTACAATGTCAGCAGGATATTATCGAACGAAGGCAATTTCAATCAAACGGGATATAACGAGTACTCTCCTGCTTTTCTTACTGCAGGATCGCTAATAACGTATGGCGCTAGTTTTGCGATATTTCCTGCTTCTATTATTTATGGAATTTTACACCATCGTCATCAACTATGGGCATCGGTCAAGTCCACGTATATGTCTTTGAGGAAAGGGTCAAACAAAGCTCGGCGGTTGTATACCGATCCTTTCACGAAAAATCTAGAAATTTTCCCTGAAGTTCCCGAATGGTGGTTTATGCTTACCATTATTTTATCGCTTACCTGTTTCATTGTAATGGTTGAAGTTTTCAAGAATACTAAAACACCTGTATGGTCTGTCTTTTTTGCCATTTCTATGAACCTCGTGTTTATAGTTCCATTTGGTCTCTTGCTCGCTACGACTAACACATTTATTGAAATTGGTCTCTTCATCCAGATTCTTTTGGGCTACATGATACCTCATGATGCAAATGCTATGATGGTTGCACAATGCGTAGCAAATAATTTCTGGGAACAAGCACAGAACTATATTTCAAATCAGAAACAAACACATTATGCTCGTATTCCGCCTCGAGCTCTTTTCCGTTGTCAATATCTTGGTACATTTGTTACTATATTCACCAGTTTGGCTATTCTCAACTGGCAATTCACGAGCATCAAAGACTACTGTAATCCTAAACAGCCTCAGAAGTTCACCTGCAGCAGCAATAGATCTAAATTTGCTACTTTTGTGCTTTGGGGAACTCTTGGTCCTAAACTATATCTAAATGGGGTCTATACAGTCTTGAAGTACTCGTTTGTCATTGGAGTGTTCGCTCCACTTCCTTTCTATGCCTTGGACCATTGGAAACCTCAGATTTTTAGAAGATGGCACCCTCTAGTTCTTCTTTACGGTGCCACATTATGGGCTCCATACAATTTCTACTATTACACAACCAATCTTTATGTTGCATGGATCTTTAACTATTATATTCGGAAACATTATCTAGCATGGTGGAGAAAATATAACTACATTTTATACGCAGCCATGGGAACTGGCGTAGCATGGGCAGCTTTAATTAGCTTCTTTGCTACTGGTTATAAGCATATTGTCACTGTCAACTGGTGGGGAAACTGGGTCCATATGGGTGGACCGGATGCTACAGGAGCAGATTATGTAGGACTTCCACTGGAAACACTACCTGCTAAGGGATATTTTGGGCCAGATCCTGGTGAGTATCCACAGCCTTAAATATCGTATATAATTGATATTGTTATGTATCATATCATGTTTCCCCTTTTAAGTAACTCCGCAGCGGAGAAGAAACTGCCACAAAAAGTCACGTGCAATGGCACTAGCCACTCGATCTTCTGTGTAATAAGCCACAACAAAATAGCTACAAATTTTCCGTATTATCATATTATCATAATTATTTACGTCAGTTATGCCTGGTCTTTTGACTAGCTGCAATTTCACCGATCAGCGTATTATAATAATCGGTGATACTCCGGTGGCTTGGAGCCGAGCCAAGAATATCATAGCTTTGGATCCCGAGAAGCTTATTATAATAGCACCTGGTGTATCAAAGAGCGTCCATGTCACTCATTATGAACAAGTTCGCCAGACTGGACAGGTTGAATTTTTAGACCGCTCCTTTTTTCTAAATGATCTGGTGAGCTTAGGTAGACCGGATGTTGATAAGGTTATTGATGTGGTTTTCAATTGCTGCAAGGACCCGCTTTCCGATGAAATTTACAGCCGATGCCGCCAACTCCGCATTCCTATAAATACTCTTGATAGGCCTGATTTATGCACATTTACAGTGCTATCTTCATTCACCGATGGCGATTTACAAGTTGGCGTTACAACTAATGGCCAAGGCTGTAGGTTAGCTAACCGGATCAAACGTCATATAGTCAGCAATTTACCTGAAAATATTGGAGAAACATGTAAAAAAGTTGGTGATCTAAGACGTACGATACAAGCTGAAGATAGAGCTGCGGCAGTGTCTGGGGAGCTTGAAGATGATAATGATCAATCTGCTTTGTTCAATAATCTGGTTTCCGAAAATAGTCCCTCTATGGAAGAACAGAAGGCACGAAGGTCAAGATGGCTATCACAGATAGTAGAGTACTATCCTTTGGACAAACTTGCATTCATCTCGTTAGATGATATACGGAATGACTTATTGCATGGTGATTCTACTAAAACTCTTCAAAATGTCAAAAATGCTTCAAAAAGCAGAGGTACTCTTTCTCTAGTTGGGTCTGGGCCTGGTCATAGCTCTCTTATGACAGTCGCTGCATTGGAGGCAATCAATAATGCTGATTTGATCTTGGCTGATAAATTGGTGCCCTCGCAAGTCCTAGATACTATTCCAAAACACACTGAAGTCTTCATTGCTCGAAAATTCCCTGGAAATGCGGAAAGAGCACAGGAAGAGCTGCTTGAGCTAGGGTTGAAAGCACTGGGTGAATCCAAGAAGGTCGTCCGGTTGAAACAAGGCGATCCTTATATTTTTGGCCGTGGCGGGGAAGAATATAACTACTTCAAAGACCATGGGTACAATCCAAAAGTGATACCAGGAGTAACTTCTGCATTAGCAGCGACTCTATTTGCAAATATTCCTGCCACGCATAGAAATGTTGCTGATCAGATATTGATATGTACAGGAACAGGCAGCAAAGGAGTGCTGCCAAGTCCTCCGCAATGGGTTCCCTCTCGTACTACGGTTTTTCTTATGAGTTTGCATAGAATATCAGAGCTTACTGATAGTCTCGTACAAGGAAAATGGCCCAACAATGTTCCTTGCTGCGTCATAGAGAGAGCTAGTTGTCCTGATCAGCGTATCATACGTAGCACTCTAGAGCATGTCGCTACTGCTGTTGAAGTATGCGGTAGTCGGCCTCCTGGTCTTCTTGTTGTCGGATATAGCTGTTGGGTAATTGAAAAGGATCGTGGTGAAAAGCCATGGCTAGTTGAAGAAGGGTTACAGCATAGCGCATTACCGATATAAAACTTTCGGCAGAGTATCTAGGATGCGGGAGGTGTCTATGAGATCCGAAATAATATTAGAATACAGAGATTATGACTGTCGCTGCTTCTCAGCTGCAGCCTCAGCTTGTGCTTTCTTAGCCATCTGTTGACCAGCGAATCGAAGACAAAAAGGATGCAAGACAGCATTTAACACGACCCACGCGACAAGTATTCCGACATTTCTGCCCATTGTTGCCTTGGTGCTGTTGCATAAAATAACTTTGGTACACTGTAGCGCATTGTACACGGGGAATGCGTAACCGTACCTATAAAAGGTATTCATCAAACAAAAAGGAGTGAAGGCTGGCGATATGTTTGAAATGACCCAAAATAAAAGCCAAAGTCCTAGTAGGGGTGGATAGAACGGGAACACTAGAAGAGCGACGTTCTCAGTGGCACCTCCTAGTGCTGACATTGCCAAGAAATTGATCATCCAAAACACCAAGAATCCTGATTTTCCAAAAGTCAAACCGGTATCTACGTGAAATGCCACATTCAGCAGAGTGAAAAACAAGGACACGATGAAGAATCCGATGTACGACGTGACGAAGCGATAAATAATCAAACTTCCAATCCGCAGCCTGCCTTGTATTATCATATGAATCGGCATGAAAAAGTTGAACTGAAAAAATGACAAGATGATCAGATAAATGAGACCCACCTGCAATGGCGCTACAAGCAATGGTTCCAGTAATGGAAGCCGGTCATATGCCTGTATCTGTAGAGGAGTAGAAAGCCCCTGTAGTTTCTCAGGTGTCCATAGAAACGAGCCTGAGGAGTTAACGGCTTGTATAATCGGCTGGAATACTTGTTTAGGTGAAAGGCTTTGGAACATTGCATCAATCTGAGAAATAGCAGGCTCAATATATCCAACGGTAGTCGTGTAGTCGGTAGCCTCTTCATAATAGGCATTCAAGAGATATTCACCGGTATATTGAACATTTCCTTGACTGATTGCCTGATACACAGTCTGTGTAGCATTGGGTTCGACAATTAAAGCTAGCCAGATGTGCTGTTGGTGGACGAGCTGAAATATGTCTTCTGTAGTGGCAGTAGAGTTTCGAAAGATTTTCCACCCAATGTCGCCCGGTTTTCCTGAAGAAGCCTTTATAGTACTTTCTATGGCATTTCCAACGAAGGGCTCAAGGCCATTGTCCTGCAGGAAGGTACTATTTGCACCATCATTGATATAAACATGAGCGGCCAAGTTGCCAGTACGTTCGATTCTGTTGTAATAAGAACCCCAATAAATGGAGCAAATAGCTAGCAATCCTGCAGACATAATTAAAAGGGCTCTGACATAATGATAAGTAACTTTTCTGCGAGGTTCTGACAGATGAGGACTGAAGAAACCATATTTTGGAGGCAGTTGCGGGGCATTCCCCACGTTTTGCGTTCCTGCTTCATCTTCAAGGTTAGTACTTGGCATAGTTGCTTTCGATGGTCAGTGAGTCAAGATCTTGGCGTGATATGGAATTGCTTGGTAATTTCTGTGGAGTGTTGCTGTTTAATTCAATAGAAGCAACCCTTCTGTATGGTGTACACCACTAGGTACTCTTCCTCAGGTACAAAGAGATATCTTGTGAACTTGTTGAATCAGGGTGTATGTGTTCGTTAGCAGCAGGTATTTGTATGAAATTTATTTTTGGGGATTTGAGCTTGGTTTTGCTAAGTGGAGCCAAGCTTCACTACTTACTGAATTAGGCTAATCACTACATTACCAGCACATAATGGTGACTTCTGGAGTACCCATTGCAATAAAACACAGAAGTTTAATGTCTGGAAATTTATAAAGTAGGTGAAATAAGCAATAAATTACAATATAGACACTACTATTTGCTAGATCATGTAGATAAGACCTGGTTCATATCCAGGTGATGTAGAGAGAGGTTTTGTTGGAACAACAAGTTTTCCCCTGACAGAGTTGCTTTTTTCCCTCTGTTGCTTTTGGACTTGGCGGTATGACGCATCATAGAACGGCAATAAGAACAACCACTAGATCTATAATTATATCATATTTCTTTTGAGAGGTCATTTTTATGGTAGCGGGGCTTTATATATATATGATGAGCCTATCTGCTTATCTATTCTATGAATGCATTTAATCAGGAACAAAGACCAATAATCCACCTCGATAGCAGCATTCTCCACTGGTTGAAGGAGCCGCCGAAACATACATGATTAGATCAGCAGCATGACCTTGTGAACCGGTAAATGTTCTACAAAAAAGGCATGACCCGCGTTGGAAACAAAGAGGAATGATTCTTTTGGTCTATAGAGGCTGGGCATTATTACTATTTTAGGTGGTGGAGACAGAGATATCGAACCAAATCGGCAGACGAAGACCGGAATTCCGGTGTGAGCCCCGTTCTAGGGTCACCCGATATCCTTCATTATCCAATTAAAAGCGTTTGTATATGTTAATTATATACTTAGGTGGGGGCTGTGCAATAATCTTTTTGTCTGGTTTCTTTTTTTTCTAGTTCTTGCTCTTTCTTGTTGGTAATACTGTTTTGGCAGTGCACAGTATTAGATCAGATAGTAGAAAAGCCTATTCTACTATTTTTTTGAATTTTATAGAGCGAACTTATATGAGTGCTTAGCATGTAATCACATCTGTGTGTTTCTTTTCTTTTAACCATCAATTTATTGCAATTACTGTTTACGTATCTGTGTATCATAAAACGCGGAGTTATGTTCCGCTAAGTCCATATCCCACCGATATAAGTTAATATTTTCCCGTATAATATTTTTCAGTTTGATCCTTCAAGTACTCGACTGCTTTCAACCCCTCATCTGATTTCATTATTTTATCCTCACGTTCTTCCAGAGCGCCATCTTTATCTCCCCAAGGATAAATAACCGCATGCTGTCTTGCAGGGCTAATATCTGGTTTTAATAGCGGATATAAACAAGTATAAGCTCCATAATGAGGTGGACTGAAGAACAATCTATATCCAATGACCTTTAGTACAAGCGATAAAATAAACGGGAAATCATTCTGGAGATTGGTTCTTAGTAAGCCTGGATAGACAATAAAACTCAAAACTTTGGAATCTGGGTTTTGTTTTAGCCACCAGTATTGATTGCAGTTTAGGAACATCTTAGACATGCCGTACTGGTGCGTCGTTCCATACTTGTGGTTCTCTTCGTTCATATCATCCCATGCAAACAATGGCTTTTTCTTGTTTACAAGAGATGATAAATCAGTAGTGACGTATACCACACGTACGGATATCTCTGGATGTGCTTCTGCGGTACGTTGAAGAATTCCTTCGAGGAATCGTTGAGCCAAATAAGTCCCCAGTGCATTAACGGCCAATTGCGCCTCAAATCCTTGCTTTGACTTACTTCCCGGAGCAGGAAGCATAATTCCAGCATTGTGAAGTACACCGTCTAGACGATCTTCTGTGCCCAGGAATCGATCAAACTCAGGTTTGAACGTCGTCAGGTCCAAATAATCGACAAATAGCGGTTCCACATTGGATTTATACGCCTTTAGTTCATCCCGAAGAAGGCTCTCAAGTTTGTTTTTATTTCTTACCACAACCCAAACTTTAGCATTCTTCTGAAGCAGATACTTCGTAGCGGCCAGACCAATGCCAGAAGTTGCTCCAGTTACCATGTACGTTTTTCCCGTCAGATCGGGGTAATCTTTTTCCGTGTAGGGCGTGTCTTTAGCAAACATTATTATTTAAGCTTTTGGGCTTTTGCATGTGTGTCTGTGGCAACATGCCTGTATTTATAGATGTGTCGGAGATGGTTTGGCCAAGGGCGGAGTTTAGACATTAAGCCTCACCCGTTGAGGCTTATCACCGTGATTCACGGCTGGCCCGAAATGGCGGGGGCGAGATGACTGCCGCGGTTCTTTTATCCAATACAAGCTATTAAAAAGAAATAGCCGGCCAAATGTTATCCGTTTTATGATTTTTTGTTTCATTTTTCAAATATCTGACTGCCTTGAGCCTCCATTCCGATTTGCCATCTAATAATCATTGTTGATCATCTCCTTGTCATGATCGGCATTTGAACAATAAAACTTAAATTCGGGATTTGGGATATTGTCTTCCCGACGTATCTCGGCTAATTTACCTCTGGAACAAAATAAATAGTGTGTGGGGATGGTATGATGAATAAGGATCATTCAATAGCTTTTCACACTTCTATCAATATATATCGAGATATACTTTGAAAACACTGTCTAGAGTGAATTTCCTAAGATTTATTGTGTGAAATAGCTTTTTAAGGCTTTAACAATCAAGCATTCTTTTGAATTAACTTTTCCGCGTAGAAAGCATGAACCAGGCAAAGATGAAGTACGATCTTCTGAAGCCAAGAATTGTTGAAATACACCAATTCTAGCCTTTTTTTTATTCAGAAGATTGAGTAATTCAAAAGATTGAGATTCAATATAAAATTATTGCAATTAAAATGCTTCAATTTCTGTTCTATTGATTCTTTCGCCCGTTGTCGTTGTTTTCAAGGACCAGCGCCACCAAAATCTCGTCAGTTGGGCATCTAACGCGCAGAAATATTTTATTTTGCATCAAATACCCGGACAGTTATTAATTTGACACTGATGGGCGCCGTTTTCAAACAGTATAACGCTTCAATCGGAAATCACGTTAACGCTTGTATCTCACAACAACTCAAGCTTATTTTTCGTGCCTTCCTGTTTTCATTTATACGCAGTGTCAACAACGACCTCTGATAAGAAATAATAAGCCGATAAGCAGTCTATTGTATTGGAAATACAGCTTACCAGTCGTCAAACCTCAATTGGATGATATAGTGAATATTTCCTTAGATTTCAATTCTTGATTGGCTTATCAGTAGAAGATGCATAGATCTGAATCTTCCTCGAGTAACCGCAAAGATGCTTCTACGCGGCCGCTGCTTCAGCATGATGTTGAGGAAGGCGTAATTATTTCAAAATACGAAGATGTTGCTATGGAAGGTGCCGTAATATCGGCCGATTTGGTCATAGATGATGCAGACAACCGTCGATTACTACGCATCGCTGACAAGTATATTTGTAGTGTCATGTGCCTTATCTATGCTGTTCAGTTTATGGATAAACAGACAAATGCATATGCTTCAATTATGGGCCTTCTGGAGGATTTAGACATGCATGGGAGTCAATATAGTTGGGTAGGTACCAGCTTTTACCTGGGCTATTTGATCTGTGAACTACCTGCTTCATTGGCTCTTCAAAGGTTCCCTGTAGCTAAAACAAGCGGGGTCTTCATCATCTCATGGGGCCTATTATTGTGCTTTACTAGTCTCCCTAAGACCTATACGGGATTTATTAGTCTTAGAGTACTGCTTGGTGTTCTAGAATCCGCTGTAACTCCTGCATTCATTATTCTTACATCGCAATGGTATAGAAGGGAGGAGCAGCTGTTGCGTACTGCATTATGGTCGGCATGTTGTGGTGTGGGGACTATAATCGGTGGTTTAGTCGCCTATGTGCTACTCAAGATTGATCCAGCAATTCTACCCACAGCTCCGTGGAGATTTCTTTACATCATTCTTGGAATACTCACTGTGTTTGTGGGTGTTGTATTTTTATATGTGGTCCCTGATACACCCATAAGAGCCTGGTTTTTGGATTCCGATGATAAACTCCGCACAGTTGAGCGCATTAGATCCAATAAACAGGGATTTGGAAACTCTACTTTCAAGGCTTATCAGCTCAAAGAAGTCTTTATGGATGTACGAACTTACTTATATTTCATTTTGATGATCCTGACAGAGATACCAAATGGCGGTTTAACGACATTTTCATCTATCATAGTTACCAATATGGGGTTTGACAGCCAGTCGGCACTGCTTATGGTGGTGCCTTATGGTATATTTGAAATGATAGGAATAGTGGGCATGTGTTACTATGCGCAGAAAACCCAACAAAGGATGGTGTGTGCCATGATCAGCTATTTGATGAACATTTTATGGGCATGTCTCATGGCATTCGCTGAAAGCACAATACTTCAGCTGTTTGGGTACTTTTTAACAGGAATGTCATCAGTTGCATATATATGTTTTATTAGTTGCATCTCATCGAATTCTGCAGGTCATACCAAGAAGATTATCACCAGTGCCATTTGTATGATTGGTTATTGCGTCGGAAATCTCATTGGTCCTCTTACTTTTAGGGAAGCCGATGCTCCTCATTATACTAATGCTAAGGTGTTAATTGTGGTATGTTATGTGTTTACGTTGATTCTAACCATGATAATCTATTCAGTCAACATCAACGAGAACAAAAGAAGGGATGCAAAGAATATCACTTTAAGCGTCAGCAATTCTGAATTTGCAGATCTCACTGATTTCGAGAATCCTGAATTCAGATATGTCATTTGAAATTACATGTTATATTTATACATCTATAGAATCGCCATTGTTGCTTTGTGCGGACTTATTACCCTTTCTGATCTCCGCATATTTAAACGGTAGCGGTAAAATAAATCATACAAATACTTAATAACTTCACAACGCAACGTCTTAAGTTAATTTCCTTCATGTCAGTCACCATTACTAAACCTAACATTGGGATATTTACTAATCCAAAGCATGAACTTTATGTTGGACCATGCGAGCCTGCTGTAGATCATCTTGATCCCGGACCCGGGGAAGTTACTGTTCATATTGTATGTACTGGCATCTGTGGATCAGATATTCACTTCCAAAAAGAAGGTTGCATTGGGCCTACCATGGTCGTCAGGGATGAGCATATTCTTGG
Organism: Casaregolazyma patagonica; assembly: GCA_030580475.1. NCBI lineage: Eukaryota > Fungi > Ascomycota > Dipodascomycetes > Dipodascales > Trichomonascaceae > Casaregolazyma > Casaregolazyma patagonica. The sequence goes on from JAKTSZ010000004.1 coordinate 637,259, forward strand.
CCATGAATCTGCTGGTGTAATTGTTAAAGTCCATCCTTCAGTCACTGATCTCAAAGTCGGCGATCGAGTGGCCGTCGAGGCCGGTGTTCCCTGTCAAAATTGCGATAGTTGCTTAAAGGGATATTATAACGGATGCCCAGATGTTCTTTTCAAGTCCACTCCGCCAGTTCCAGGTCTTTTGAGACGTTATCTTAGACATCCTGCTAGATATTGTCACAAAATTGGAGATATGCCCTTTGAGTTAGGGGCTTTGTTGGAACCAATCAGCGTTTGTTTTGCAGGAATCCAACATTCTGGTCTCAAGCTCGGTGATCCCGTGCTTATTTGTGGTGCTGGTCCTATTGGCCTTGTATCTGCTATTCTAGCAAGAGCTTCAGGTGCTTCACCAATTGTCATCACTGATATTAGCGAATCCAGACTCAAATTTGCAAAAGAATTAGTACCAAGTGTTCGAACAGTGTTAGTAGAAAGAGGATGGACTCCGGCTCAGGTAGCTGAACAAGCTATAGCAAAGGCTGGTGGCATCAAGTTCAAGATTTGCCTTGAATGCACTGGCGTAGAATCTTCAATTGCTACTGGTATTTTTGGTCTAGACTTTAGAGGTTTCATTCACGTCATTGGAGTCGGTCATGATTATCAGAACATTCCGTTCATGCACCTTTCAGTCAATGAACTAACCATCAAGTTTCAGTATAGGTACGCTAATACCTACCCGAGCTGTATTCGCCTGGTCAATGATGGTTTAGTTGATTCTGTTAGCAAACTCATCACTCACAAATTTACATTAGAAGAAGGTGAAATGGCCTTTGAGACAGCTGGTAACCCCAAGTCTGGAAGTGTCAAAGTGATGATCACTGATCTATGAGCAGGCGGCGTTACCTGATTTACACTTTCAGGCAGTGTAAATGGCAAAATGACATAATAAATTATTACTATCTACAATTGGAATTTAGTTTGGGTTTTTAGCTGCCTGCTGCGCCGTCTATCTCTCTAATGGTGCTTTGGCTAGACAAGGTTTAATGAGCAACGGCACTAGTGATTAATTCCAGAGTATATAATATATCCACCACGCTTAAAGTGAAGGCACCTAAAAATCACTATGGCTGCTTATTTATCAAAAGAAGACTACGTTTGTATTTCAGACGAACCGAAGTCCCCTGTCAGTCCTGGATATTCCACCTTTGACTGTGATCAAGACAGTACTGTCGCGAGCCAGTTGTCACCAAGGAGCATGTCTTCATCTTTCGAAGCAAGTATACTAGCAAAAGAGGCAGCTCAAATATTTCAGTTTGATACTGTTATACAAGTATCTGATGACTTTGAAAGTGAGAAGCTACCGCTGCTATCCAGCGCCCACCCTATACGAATGTACATGTAAGAAAGACGTCATCAACGCTATACAGCCAATATCAGTGCTGCTGAATTTTCTGGTACAGTTGTTGATAATTCTGTGTGTCAAATTCAGATGGTTTGTATCAAATCTTAGAGCTCAACCTAGCAGCCTTTTTCAAAACGTCACTCTTTCGGAACGGTAGGGCATTTGGCTGATGAGAAATGCTACATAAAAAAACTCCTAAGACTATAATTCGAATAACTGAACCTATTGTACTAATGGTTCTCCTGACAATGGCCGTCTTCTTGCAACAGGTAGTGCTCTAATTTTTACGATTACATAGCTATATATTATAGTGCAAATTATATTACGACTAAGGAAGTGAATTTGTAAATCATTAACAGTGCATAGTAAGAATTGGCTATTATTTTTAAAGTATTTCAGCATTTCTGGTTCGCCGAGTACGCCTATTTGCCAACGTTTTGTTGAATTTTCATTATTTCAAATCTATAAAATACCTAAGAAAGCCCATAGGTCTGATGAAAGTGAAATTTGAACGCAGAGCTGCAAAATGTAGGTTTTCCGCAGATTTATGTACGCAAATATCCAGAGCAAAGCTTACCCTAACCCTAAATTAGTTTGTTTTCTATAAATACGTGTAAATTTAGTGCTTTCCAACATTAAAGGTTTCATGGTGTAGCGGTTAGCATTCGAGATTCTGATTCTCGCGACCCCAGTTCGATTCCGGGTGAGACCTATTTTTTTATATATTAAAAATGTAATTTGTATTTTTATTCAGGACCGTATAACTTTTATTTTTAAAAATATAACTATTATAGTAAAAGAAAAAATGATATATTGTGTAATGATGAAGACAAGAGGACATGCCCAAAACTTTGACATCATTTCTGATTGTATTTCTATATAACTACTCTTGCCAATATTTTTGTTTGATATTTCCTTAATTATTTCTTTCTTCCAATCCTGTCCGTGATATCATGAACAGTTTGAAGAGATTTGTAATTTCTCAAATGCGTTTACTTCTTGTCAAGAAATACTGACATATCAGACCTTGTTCGGTAATTTGCTGGCCGACTTACACCACCAGCAGCTGTTATGCCAGCTCGTGTCGCCTCCAAGTCCGGAAAGTAGCTCGGTATGGGCTCTCGAGGAGTCATAGGCATGGCAGGAGGGAAAAGAGCACCACGGAGATCATGGTATTTATTGCCAGCAACCAAAAGTTCAACATCTTTTTGAACATCGGCAAATGATTCATAAGGGATATAGGGGATTTGATGTTCAATACAGTATTCCTCGAGACGCAGACCCTTTCGGGCAAAAAGAACATCAGCATGGCGAGCAGCAGGAAGATCTGATACACCATCGCCGACAAACACCAGCAATGGTTTGACATCAATAGATTTACGGAAATCCATGACCGATTGTGCTTTATCATGGCCAAGTTCAGAATCATGTCTCCAAATGGCTTTCCATGACTTTCCATCTTCCGAAATATCACCATCATTAGAGATGATAGCAATCTCAGAAGCGTCATCTTTTCCAAGAAAATTCTCTAGAGCCCCTCTTAGAAGCGGCTCCAAACCAGCAGAAATAACAACAAAGGGAATATTGTGCTCCTTTGTATATTGGAAAAAGGTCTTGAAATCCTTATCCATGACCAGGTTATTCTTCAAAGTCTCAACGGCCGTTGGTAAAGGAACATTAAGAGAACCCCACATTTCATTGGAAGCTTCTCTAAACGTCTTAGTTTTACCAATCTGTGAATCCAGGTGTTCTCTTTTCTCAGGTCCACAGCCAAAGTTATCAAAGAGAACATGGCCAGTATCCTGAAGAAATATGGTTCCATCAAAGTCGGAGAACACGACTATAGGTTTATCGGGATATGGTTGTATAACACTGCCCCCTGTTGGTCTTGGTACTGTTAGGTTTTCTGTGATTCGAGTGGTGGTTTCTTGGTTGGTTGACGTTTCCACAGTCATGATTGCTAGATGAACAAATATAAAAATGCGGTTAAATTCGTGGGAAAAGGTATTCTGTGGCCACTAATAGAAATGACTATGCTCTGGCTCTTTGTGTCTGGATTTCTGCTCGGCAGATATGCGGCTATGTTGGAATTATCGTGGGTTTGTTCTGGTTTAGTTTGGGTTTTGGCTGATTTACCTACAGTATATATAGGTTTTGGGTTGATTTTAATGTTTGGGTTCTTCATGTTCTTTCTTTTTCTACTGTATTTTGTATTATATTGGTATACAGATGATAGATGATATAAATAATAAATGTATGATGAAATGATGAAGGATTTCTTATCTGTGTATGTTTATTATAGCAAATGAAAAATAGTTTGTAATTCTAGTACGTAAGAGTAGAATGGCGATGCCATTTCTTTGTGTACGGTTATCGGCAGTCCACAAAGGGTAAAATCCCCTGATATGATTACTTAAGAGATAGATTCATGGGAATGAATTATGTGTGTTAGATAGTTTCGGGCGGTTTGCTTCCACACAGGGTTTTGTGTGCAAGGGGGTGGGTGGGCTGCCGTGTAGTGACATTTGAGCCTATTCTCAGTGGTCAGAAGGTCCACAGGGGTTTGAAGTCGAAACACATGGTTTTTTCGGTTTTTTTTTGGTTTTTAAATGGTTATTTAGAATTCTTTTGGATTATATATTCATATGAAGTAAGTAGATCGTTAAATATATGGATTTTTTGCCTTTTTGATCTGGTTTTTCCATGTAAAACAGGTTACAGTTGCATGCAAAGTATGCGAGCAAAATAGGAAACGTATTTTGGTAAAACTTTTTTATTCTTTAATAAAGTGATATTTTTGTTTATTTAATAAATAAAATTCAAATATAATAGAAATTGGACAAAATATATGGTATTTCTATTACAGTATAGATATCGTGAACTAGGGCTGAGTCTCGTCTAATATCAGTGCCCTGACGTTCCCCAACACTACGACCGAGATTTACTTAAATACCATTTGTTTTTAGCAAATCTCTTTTTTGGAAAACCTTAGACTATCACGGGTACTTTCGGGAAAAAAAAGAGGATTTTTTTCAAACTTACTATTGGTTGAATAAATACACCATGGTCTTCACCAATCAACACGTAGATAATATCTATGAAAACCTTAGTAGAATATAAACTTTATTTCACATAGTACGGCTAAATCATACAATCAAAAAAGGACATGTTATTTAAAAGTAAATAAGTTTGCCGCAAACCTCCAACCATGGTTGATATTACTTCGGACAGACACCGGGTTTGACTTGGATCTAAGATCTTGAGATGAAAAGACCAGGTGATTATTGAAAATCAGGGCAGTAATATATACGAAAGAGCAAAAAAGTAAAGATTAAAAGGTTGAAGTAAAATAAATAAATAGTCTTTGTTTGTAAAGATTTAAGATTTTGAGGGTTTTTAAATAATAATAATAATAGCTTCAGGCGTTTCGAACTGGTCATAGACAAGCGAGGAACAGCATAGTTCCTTGAGACCGAGATCCTTCAAGCATTCCTGAAAAAGAAATAGTACCACTCATTCAAGTAATATTATTCTTTAGCGTCAGCGAAAATCCACTACTTATTTAAGTAATTTTTATTCTTAGCGTCGACCATTGTGTGTGTACAAAGGGTTAACTAGTGTGGTAGTAGTTCCAAATTGATAAATAATTCCGTGACTGAGCCAACGAAGCTATAAATATAACAACATATAAATACTGAGATGAATAAGTAAAACCCTAGAATATATATATAACATATAGATGCAATTAATAGGAGAATAATGAGCTGAAAAAAAGTCCTCCACATCGTCAAATACGATCATGATAAGATATCTCTTAGCTTTCTTTTTAGTACCTTCACCAATTTGTCACTTTAGCCCGAAAAAATATCACGATGGCTGGATCTGGAATAACACGTAGATAAACATGTAAAACAAAAGAAAAATTTGAATATAATGAGTCAATCGATGAATATTCTGCAAATTTTATACAAATCATCTACTCAATTAATAATTATACTCCATTTCGAAACCCCCCTGGCCTCGTATCTGCCATGATTTAGGGCCCAACACCCCTGGTCTACACGTGCTTTGTGTTACAGAACCAATAACATCAAAGTTTGGTGAAATATTTAACAAACTTAATTAGGAAACACTTGCATAACCATTCAACTGAAGATTTTCTCATGATATATATGTAACATTCTCCCATTTTCGCCCAACATTGCTCCCCAGGGTTCTTGGTGTGGATACTTTTGTTTGCAACCCTCCTCATTTTTCGGACCTCCAACCTCGCCTTGCGCCCCAAAGTTTCATTCTTCTTCCCTTTCGTTAGATTTCTGCAAGAACAACCTGCCAAGGATGCAACGAGATTCGAGCCCCCCAACCTTAATGGGGTTCTCCCTAAAGTATATCTCTCTGTTAACTGTAAGTGTTTGGGCTATGCTTGATATTGGTCACGATAAACCACCAATGTGTATTTCCATCACCGTTTCGACGCTAACTGTTATAGTTGACAATCCAGAATAGTTCTCTTATCTTGGTAAGTGCAAAATATGAATTTCCGACATGATGATACCAAAGAGTTTCTGTAGCTTTTGCTTCATGTTTGTTCGACAAGTCTCAATATGATTCAAAGACTAATATAAAGGTTATGCATTACTCTCGAATCATGCCCGGTTATGACTCTCAAAGCCGGTATTTCACGTCTACTGCAGTGCTACTAAATGAGGTTATCAAGTTTGTCATATGTTGCATTGTTTCTGTTAAACAAGTGGGCCTCAGACCGGCTTTCAGCGAAGCATTTGCCTCCGATTGCTGGAAACTGGCTATTCCGGCTGGTCTTTATACTTTGCAAAACACTCTTCAATATGTAGCAGTGTCGAATCTGGATGCTGCTACATTCCAAGTCACCTATCAGCTCAAGATTCTTACAACTGCCTTTTTTGCTGTAACAATACTTCATAAACAACTTTCGAGACTTCAATGGACTAGTCTTTTCCTGTTGACAGTCGGAATTGCACTGGTGCAGATGCCCCAGCAGACGCTGAGTGATTTGATTGCCTATACATGGGCTCGAGCCACCAAACAGCCACAAGAGCCAGCCTCAAACAAGCCCAAGCGTGCTGAGGCCAAAGAAGAAATGAACTCTGTCATTGGTCTTGCAGCTGTTGCTGTTGCTTGTATTTTGTCGGGTCTAGCTGGCATTTACTTTGAAAAGGTACTCAAGGGTACTCGAGCTTCCTTGTGGAGCAGAAACATACAGTTATCTTTCTTCTCATTGTTTCCAGCCCTTATATTCGGCTGCTGGGCCAAAGATGGAGCAAGTATCATGGAACATGGATTTTTCCATGGCTACAATTCTGTAGTATGGTCGGCTATTCTATTGCAGGCAGTAGGAGGTATTGTTGTTGCACTGTGTGTTAAATTTGCCGATAATATAGCCAAGAATTTCGCCACATCCATTTCGATACTCATCTCCTCGTTGGCGTCTGTGTATTTCTTTGATTTTGTACTAACAGCCAACTTTTTGATTGGAGCTTCTGTGGTGATTGGAGCCACTTACCTCTACTCATCGAAAGCTGCTCAGCCCCAACCTAGAACAGATGAGACCAAAGAGGAGAGCTAATAGACGGGGATATTTAAGGCCAGACAAGAGAGATTTTTTTTTAATTATGTAGAGCCAAGTACTTTTAGGTTGGACGGGGGAAAGCGCATTTTGGGTGGAAATTTATGCTGAGCATTATTACGGTTTTAATAGTCCACAAACAACCATTAATATTATAAAGTATATAACTACAAAGTATAAGTAAACCTCGGAGTACAAAATAAATAAATAGAGCGAAATTTGACCGAAAAAAACCCCAATAAATATTATACATGACGAAAATGTCCTTCAGACTTCCCAGTCGAATAATTCCGTCGACGATTTTTCCATCCACTGTTTATTTGTAGGAGAACTATCCACCACGGCTTCTGATATGCTTTCATCGCTACTTTCTGAAGCATCGGACCGGGATAATTCCGGGGTTGTAGAAATCGAAGATCTAGCAGAAGTCACACTACTGGCTGAACTATTGCAATTGGCTAGCCGAATTTGTAATGCTTTAAGTTCATCTACTATTAAGGTATGTTCAGATCTTAGAGTGGAAACACTTTGTCTTAGTTGAGTAGCCTGCTTCACAGCCCTTGAGGGAGGAGCCTGAGGTATCGAGATATTAGATAGTAATGGCAACATTAGAATTATTTAGAAATAATAAAGGAATGTGTAATAAAGGAATGGTGAAGTTGTCAAGAGAACCGACGGAGGCATGCCAATATAAGGGGTTTGGGTGCCGTTAACAATGCATAAGAGGCATGCAATTAAGGGGCTCGCATCAACCACAATCAACATTTTCAACCTACTAGTCGCGTAATCAAGGAGGTATCAAGGGGCCGCCTCTCTTACCTGGAAGACTCGCTTATCGGAAGAGCAATTGACAAGGATAGTTTGAAAAGGCGGAGACCGAATGATAGGTGATTTTTCATAGATGGTATTGGTATTATGTGTGATATATAGGGAAAAATGGTATATCTTTTACTCATTGATAGATATATACTTTGAAAATTTCATCTAAACATCTATCAAATTTCCGAATCTAGAAATCATTCAATAATGCTACCAATTGTTAAAAGATCCGCCTGGAGATTGATGTTGAGCCGAATACGCGGTATATGCAGTGGTGTTGAAAGAGACGTCACATATTACCCATATAACAATGAAATTATTGACTAAATTTTTTTAACTCCAGTCATATGATGTCAATGAATCACTCCAAATTATGGCCTGATTTATTATATCATCCTAAATGGTCTTATTTTTACTAGCATGTCACTTTTACAGACTACAATGACTGGTTCTCCACAGTATTTTTTCGCTCATTTGGGACAATTTATGTTTTTTCTGTCAACAAATTTTTCCTCTTGTAATCAACACCGACCGAACCGTAAGTAAACCAATAATTAACCGCCAATCAAGGGTGCTCATTGAATGACGAGCATCATGCTGTGCACCAGTCCGAAAGGAAAGTGTTCTCTTCTACATGTGGTTCAAAAAGCTATACCCAAATTTCTGACAATGGATCCTTTTTTGGCATTTAATATTATTGCTGGCCCTGTAATAATTTACTAACCCCCCCTAGATACCATTTTTGCATATAGTTAATTGTAATTTATGTAGTATAATCTGACAATTATTATTAAATGGCAATGATTTAGTACCAAAACTCCGACTTATGTCCCTTTTTTACTTTGTTTTGGGCCCTAATTAGGGGCTAGGCCCATTCTAGCTACAAATAGGCAAAATGCCACGCCCAGGGTCACTTTGTTATCGTACACCAAGCCGCTCGGTCATGAAATTTTGGCGCCTCGCTGCACTTATTCAGCCGCCACAAAATCCTTCGATAACGCCGATTTCGAATAATTTGACCGCATCTGATCAAAAGCCAGTCTAAAAGGGCGCGTCCAAATTTCTTTGTTCACTCAAAGTAAAGCCGATATCTTTTAAATGATTGCCAATTTCGGAATCAATTCCACTCTGGTATAATCTTAAAAAAATATAACAATGACTAGTTTTATTAAATCATCAACCTGATCTGATTTTTTTGACATATTCAATTACTATTCCTGATTGGGAAAAACCAGTGAATCAGCAGAGTGGCTGGTTGTTAAAGTTCCAACAGGCAAATAAAAGCCCTACATGCCAAGGACGGGCAAAAGTTATGGCTGTTTTCTAATATCAAAGGTAAAAATAACAGCCTATTCGACGCAGATCATCCGGCCACGGAATTTGCTAATTGATTAGCCCGTCATGATCGGCAGCGTAAAATGCTCAGCTAGGGGTAACGTGCGGCAAAACACCACCACAATTTTCACCCTTCAAGAATAATCATTGGTATTGTAAAAGGACGGTTGCTTAAGGGAATAGTCAATATTATTTACCAATGGTGGGCCCAATCGGAAAAACAATGAAATCTATTAGAATCAACTAGATTCTCTGTAACTTAATATATTTTTAGATTGAAACAATGTCTCATTTTTGATCGGTAAATGCTCTTTTGGTTTTGGTGCCCATTTTCTTTTTTCCACCCGCCCGCCCCTTTCCAGCCTTTTTTATTTTTCGCATCGCGAAATAATACATAAAGAACCCCATGGCATATAAAGCCACATCCTTTTGCAATCCCATTTATCACACATTCTTTCCTTTACCAATCTGTTGAATATTCTTTCTATTAATTACCCTTGGTACTACTGAGTTGCAATTGTTTCATTATATTCATTGTCTTGGTAATTGATACAAAAAAAACCCCTAGTTTCTCTTAGAGCCCCCTTACTTCCATCACCTTAATAAGGCAAAATATCTCTTGCGCAGCACTTGTCTTTGCCATAATACTTACATCTGTATCATTTTTTTCAAGTATATCATGACTGATAGCGCTGCTCTTGATATATTCATTAGGAAACCTGTTTCCTCTAAGATGGTGTCGTTTCTGGCTGCTACCACTAAGACTGTCATCAAGTGTGTTCCGTCGGCCGACAACCAATGCACCCCGGTATTAGATAACAGAGTCAGTAGTTATCCGACACCTCCAGGAAGCCCTAGAGCCGATAATCTGCCGACTCTAGAGCAGTTTATTACCACTTTGATCCAGAGATCTAAAGTTCAAACTCCAACTCTCATGACTACGGCTGTCTATTTGACGCGACTCAGACAACGGTTACCGCCAATGGCTAAAGGAATGGCATGCACATGTCATCGGGTGTTTTTGGCATGCCTTATAATGGCAGCCAAAAATGTCAACGACTCGTCTCCGAAGAATAAATACTGGGCTCGTCATACCATGGGCCTTTTCAGCCTGCCTGAGGTCAACTTGATGGAAAAGCAGCTGCTTTATTTGTTAGATTGGGATCTCTTGGTAACGGAGCAGGATCTATTCAATAATCTCGCCCCGTTTCTGGCTCCAATCAAACGCAAACTTTGTGAGGCCATGGCTCAACCTGCTAAGATGGCTCCACCGTCTCCTCAGGTCAACGCCTATGATTATGCATATCAACTTCAGCATGAATATCTCATTCGTCAGGCACAGAGTCGGCTTAGCAGTGCTGTGATGACAACGCCTCCTTCTCCATACAAATCGGTTCCTCCTTTATCCAGCTCGTCATCGTCTGACTCGTGCAGCTCGGTCGAGTCTCCTCATAGCACTCTGCTCACTCCACCGGATGAACGATCATTCTATGATACGCCGTCGAAGAATCTTTATAAGGCTTCTAGAACAAAGCTAACTAAAGGCGACTCTTTGTACGGTGGTGGTGCTGCCGTTTATGAGAATATACCGGTCAACTATAATCACACATATGCCTAATTGTTATCATGGGGCTGGCCCTGTTGAGCATCATTGTCCTTATATTTATAGAGTATTTTTACTCATTTGCTGTTCTAATTATTTTAATGATGTACTATTGCATAGTAAATTCATGGTTTAAATCTGTGCCTTTTCTTCTTTTCCTGCTGCTTCGGCCATCAATGATATCAAACCTTGTATGTTTCCTCCTTCAGGTGCGCAACAAGGAATGATACGATATCCTGCCATGCTATTAACATGCTCAACCAGACGATCGTACTTTTCCTCTGTATCAGGTAGATCTGCTTTAGTTGCAACCACCAGCCCGTTTTTCCCACGTAGTCTAGATTTCCCTAGCTCTGATAGCAATACCTGGAAATCCGCTATGGGATCATTACTATCAAGGCCGATTACGAACACAAGCCCACGAGATCTTTCAATATGACGAAGGAAGTCCAGGCCCAGGCCTTTATTGTCGCTAGCACCCGCTATTATTCCTGGGATATCAGCCACAGAAAACGGTTCACTGTCTATTCTTGGCAAAATAGTGCCTACAGTTGGGTTCAAGGTGGTGAATTTCCAATCGCCGACCTTTGGCCTTGCGCGGGATATTGCTCTCAATAGTGTACTCTTACCACTGTTTGGAAGGCCAACGAGGCCCAAATCAGCCAGTAGTTTTAACTCAAATGCAAAAGACTCTTCGATACCAAACCGGCCTTGCTTGGAAAACCGTGGATTACGAATAGTAGGCGTTAGAAAATGCATGTTACCCATTCCTCCGTTTCCTCCGGCCAACAGTAGACGCGGGCTATGGTCCGTCAGGTCTATTCCGTCCATTGGAAACACGTCTTCCAAGATCTCTCTCCGTCTTTGTATTAGATCGAAGATCCTCACTTTGGCGTTGAGTTCCTTAAAATAGTCCCTGTCTTGGTGATATTCCTCATCCTTGTCCTTGAAGATCCAGCCTCCATTATCGCCACTATTCTCTCGAACAAGTTGAATTGCACCTTGGTTCATTGTCTGTAAATTCACCGAAATATGGGTGAGATCTTGCATGATCTGCGATAATGGCGGAATCCATTTTATAGTGGTTCCAATTGGTACTTGGATCAAGATATTGGCTCCATTCTTGCCGGACATTTGAGCAGACAATCCATTACTACCGTCCTCAGCCCTGTACAAATTCTTCAATTTATGCAAACTAGTCATTCCTTCAACGGCCTGTACATATACAGAGCCACCTCGACCTCCATCTCCTCCATCAGCAGGTCCCTGGGCTCTTCCAGCATCTCGAAGGAACGAAACCTTACCATCACCGCCTTTTCCAGCCCGAGCTCGGACGATTTTCAGATCCATGAAGTTGCTAGACTGCCTTTCACGCAGTTTATATCCAGAAGCAGAAAACGGGATTTCATATTGGTATTTTGTATGCAAAACCTCGGGAACATGTCTATTATCATACAATCCAGCCTCTACTGAAAGTTCTTCAATGCCATAAACAGGCCTGGAGGTTGTAAAAGTCCGTGAAATATTCCGCGATATTGATGCCCTTGCTGTATTCCATGATATATAATGCCATGATATATCACTCAAGCATCTATTGCGTTTCATGGTGAATAGTTTCTTTTCAAGCTTCACACCATGAAGTGAAACTTTCCAAGTTCATCATCACCAACAAATGTCAACAGCAGATAGCAAACGTAAACGAACTGGCACAAAGCCTACGCCTGTGAAAAGCAGTGGCATTGGCCGAGTCGATAATAATTTGAAACCGACGTTATTTGCTGCTGTTACGCCAATTAATCAGAAGAATTACTATACGTAGGTATACTATGGACGGGCACTGGACGGCATAGATGATATTAACAGCTGGATTTTAGTGATTATTTGAAAAAAGACCATCAGATTATGGCAATGAGAGAACTGGCTGAGAAGGAAAAGGACAAAAAAGTCGGTTATGACGAAGAAGATACGGCCTCTGCTACGCCGATTCCCGAGGAGATCTTAGGATCCAAAACTGTGGTGATTCATCCTGGATCGGCCAATCTACGCATAGGTCTGGCGTCACATGCATATCCAAAGACTGTTCCATTTGTCATTGCTCATAAAGTCAAGTCTGATAAAGATGCAGTTATGACTGAAGGGACATCCAACTACTCCATGGAAGATGAGGATTTCGACCAGGCATACGATGCCGTTTACAAGGACTTTAGAGAGCGAATGAAGTTCTACAAGAGGCGAATTCTGCCCAATGCTCACGATTTGGTGGTGGGTTTCAACTCCAAATCTGAGCCTGAAGCCATCCCCGATCATAATGACCCGGCCCGAATAGAGTGGACTGACATTAAAGAAGCCGGCGAGCCTGCTTATATGACAGGGTCAGAGGCATTGCTAATTCCTTATGACTCCAATCCTTCATATCAGCTGCGATGGCCAATAAGGAATGGCCTGTTCAACGAGGAAGGTTACAAGAGTCCTCAGCAAGTCATGGGCGATATCTCATTGATTATTTCTGATACCCTGGACAAAAAACTGGGTATAGCTGGCTCAAACCAATATAATCAGCATAACGTGGTGCTCATTATTCCTGATTTATATGATAAAACCTATGTGTGCAGCATGATCGAGCTCTTGATCAGCATGGGTTTTGCCAACGTATCTATCATACAAGAATCTGTTGCTGCAACTTTTGGTGCTGGTATCTCTACTGCATGTGTTGTGGATGTCGGTGCTCAAAAAACCAGCATCACCTGTGTCGAGGAAGGTATGTGTGTTAGTGATAGCCGAGTCAATCTGCGTTATGGTGGTGACGACGTTTCCCTGGCACTTATGAGACTCCTGGAGCGATCTCAATTCCCATACAAACTGAATCTTAATCATATTCACGATTGGTTGCTGGCAGATGAGCTTAAGCGCAAGTTCAGTACAATGAACGATGGTGAAATCACTGTACATCTTGACAGCTTCTACCAACGACAGCCAGGCAACCGCCCCACTTACAAATACCAATTTAAAACTTTCGATGAAGTCATGCTTGCACCTCTGGGATTCTTTTATCCAGAGTTGTTTGAAATGGACAACAAGTTGGCCTCTAGGTACAAGCTGTTTCCTCCAAGCTTGGACATATTCAGTAAAAAGGATAAATCTAGCGATCCGATATCAGATGCTCAGATTAACGCCTGCAAGAATACGCTTGCTGTATGGGGACAGTCGTATACAGATGAAACAAAAGTAGCACCTCCTAGCTCTGGTGGTAATGTGAATTCCAATGCAGGCTCACCCTCAGGAACACCACCACCAGCGGTTGGAGAAAGTGCTCAAGCGCGGGCTGCAGCTCACAATGCATATCTAGCAAGTCAGTTACTTGCTCAACAGGAAATGGCTGATAAACTGGACCCCCACGTTTCGCCTATGGTCGGTTTAGACCATGCCATCATTGAAAGCATAACACAGGCTGGGCTGAAATCTACAGTTTCGACTCCTCAAAATTTCTACGAAAACCTTCTCATTGTTGGAGGTGGTGCCAAATTTCCAGAATTTGAAACGGTTCTTATAGATCGTATCCATATGTGGAGAGATACTGCGGCCAGGCAATCCGGACGTCCAGCACCAGACGGTGACGTGCAGATAATGCCGCCTCCTCGAGATTTGGATCCTCAGCTCATGACCTGGAAAGGCGGAAGCGTGTTTGCCAAGCTGAAAATAGTAAATGACGTATGGATATCACCTCGCGACTGGGATATGCTCGGCAGTCGAATTCTTCAGTATAAGGTCCTATTTGCCTATTGAAGCATCTGATACCAAATATATATATAATGTAAATAAACAAGTCTGGAATTCAAAAACATAACAGTTCAAAATGTTGATGTATTATTCTAAGGAAAAAATTCAAGATTCATCTTTTGCAAAACCCATGCTTACAAAGGCAACTCAAATGAAACATTGACATCGATATCTCGAGCCATCTGGACTACTTTAGACAACTGGCAAGCCTTCTCAGCAGCCTCGTCAAGGTCAGTGAAAGAGAAAATCTTAAGACCAGACTCATTGATGAGTTTTTGAGCTTCGGCTTGGTTAGTGCCCTGAAGTCGGGCAACAATAGGAATATTCAGATTCATATTCTGAGTTACAGCAATCAAACCCTTGGCAATAATATCACATCGCACAATACCTCCAAAGATGTTGACAAAGATAGCAGTGACACCAGGCTCGGAAGTGATGAGCTTGAAAGCTTCTTCGATAGCAGCAGCATTAGCGCCACCACCACAGTCAAGGAAGTTGGCTGGGTCTCCTCCATATAGCTTGATAATATCCATAGTTGCCATAGCCAAACCAGCACCATTGACCAAGCAGCCAATGTTACCGTCAAGCTTGATGAAGTTGAGGTTAGACTTAGAAGCCCGGACTTCATCGGGGTCCTCCTGAGTGAAATCACGCCATGACCAGATTTGATCTTGTCGGAAAGAGGCATTGTCATCGAAGTTCAGCTTGGCATCCATGGCCAACACCTTGTGGTCGGTAGTTTCGGAAAGAGGGTTGATCTCAATCTGAGTAGCGTCATCCTCACTGAAGACCTTATAAAGTTTCTTGACAGTATCAGCAGCTTCAGGAATAGCCTTTTCGGAGAATCCCAGAACACTGGCAACATCAGTAGCAAGCTTGTCGGTGACACCTTCATGAATATCCACCTTGAAGGAGTGAATGGCATCGGGAGAGTCCTTGGCAACACCCTCAATATCCATACCACCTTGGGATGATGCCACAATAATGGGACCCTGAGTTCCTCTATCCATAAGAATGGCAACATAAGCTTCACGTCGAACAAACTCACGCTCGACAATGTACACGGCAGTAACCTCTTTACCGGCAGCACCAGTCTGCTTAGTGATAAGCTTATGGTTCAACATCTGCTCAGCATACATCTTGGCTTCATAAGGCGAAGAAATCAACTTAACACCGCCTTTAAGGCCACTGTCAAATACACCTTTTCCGCGGCCTCCGGTCAATACCTGAGCCTTGATGACCATATCTTCCAAGCCCAACTTCTTAGCAACGGCTTCGGCAGCATCAGGCGTGGTGGCAGCTTCACCTTTTGGAACACCTATACCAGCATCCTTAAGAATTGCAGCGGATCGGTATTCATGAAGTGATAACCATCGTTTAGAAGCGGTGGACTGTGATTGAGTTAGGAGCCAATCATAAAACGACAAGTCGGCATTCAACATATATGCTCAAACTTTATATATACATACACCAACTCTGTTGAAGGTATTTCTAGCAGCAACTCTACTCAACATTGCAAACTCAATTCAATTGGATTCCCTCTTTGCGTTCAATATATTTGAATCGTGTAGGTGAAAGGGGACTGCGTTGTGATGTTGGTGGTTTTTTTGGGAATGCCGATAATTACCCGGGAGTGTCTGTCCGGTAACAGAATATCAATAAATAATACTGGTGAAAAACCTTAACAAGACGGGCCTTTTAAACTTTGAAGCATATGGCGAAATCCAAGTCGGGCTCGGACAAAATCGATTATTCTCGTCTTGAGAAACTGAATGCTAAACTCAGTGTTTCGGAGTCTGGCTTCAAGTCTCAAGTGGCTAGTTGGATCTCTTCAGATGCCGACTTCGATGAGATCATGCATAACGGGAATGCCGATGATTCAATAGTCGCCTTGGTTCCGGGCCAAGGACTAGGGCATAAGGCTGGACCTCGAAAAGCAGCCAATTCCGACCAATCAACACGTGCAAATGCCGCTCTTAGTTCCTTAGAACGCTCAATTAAAAAAAGACAAGCTGCTGATAGTCGGCATGAGCCGGCCGACGAAGAAGATTCATATCAAGAAGCGTCTAAAAGTAAAATCTCACAGAAGCAAAAGTCACAGTCGTTTCTAGATACATACAAGAAGAGAAAGAAGAAGTAATGGCAACAGGTAAAACAAGTATTGCCATGATTAAGGGATATGATTGAATCAATCTATTGCCCATGATTCCAATGGTTAATACACAAAATGCTCTTCTACATATCATTCATTTATATATGTCATTATATTTATTACAAGCATGCTAATCTAGCATACTCGCATACTCGTATATTCTGTATCATTACATATCAAGTATCAAATATGATTTTCTCATTCAGCCACAAAACAAGGTGTCATTACTTGTTAGCTCTCCATGGCTTTAATTCTCTTGGGAGACGGCTCCTCCATCCGTTCCAATCCAACCGTATCCTTCGGACTTGGATTCAATAAACTCTTTACACTCGATTTTCGTGATTGAGGGCTGTTCGACTGGCTAGAGTTCGGTCTAATGGGTGGAAGCAGCACCGATGTCGATGATGATCCCGTGGTGGAACCACTAACTAGTGAAGGACGTCCGCTGGTATTTTCATCACTAGCGGAATCCGAGTGATGACGCAATTCATGTGCCATAAAAGTGTCTGATACTGACCGATGCTGATTGAAAATGCTTGTGCCTCCACCCAACTGCGATCCATAATGCGTACTAGAGAAACTATGAGGCCTCTTATCATTTGGAATAGGCATTGCAGGTATTTGCTGTAGCGGTTGGCCATAGTATTGGTTATAAGCAGGAGGAATCTGTGGCTGCATCGATGTCCCAGTAACAGGTGAGCTGCGACTTCCAATGGGCTTAATAGTTGTATTACTAGGCACTGATCCAAGCATAGGACGCACCCGGGGTCGCTCAGCGGTTCCATCTCCAGACGTACTAGGCATATTTGCTCTATTGGCTAGGTCTGGAGAGTTATCAGGTGACGCAGGAACTGCGTGCAGAGGGTCATATTGAACGGAATTATGCCTCTCTGAATGAGTGGAACTAGAGAATAGACGCCCATAATGCGAAAATATCGATAATCGCGGCTGTGCAGCTTCTGGCTGCTGTGCAGTCTGGGGCCCTCCAACCGGTGATGGGTGCTGCTGAGTTAGCACTGCATTTTGATAGCTCGAACCAGCAGCAGCTAGCTGTGCATCTGAATAAGGCGGTAATGAATCGAATTCCATTTGGTTTAGCAGCGTACTCAGATTATGACTGTCTTCACCAAGCTGACTCAATTTAGCACGAGCTCTGGAGCTTTGCTCAGTATTATTAGGCAAGTTCTCATACACTACGCCAGATATTTCATTCAAATACCTCTGCATCTGCTGAAGAACGTCCACCACAAGCTTTTGTTTTTTATGATTTCTCACATTCCAGTCATGCGAATCCTGGAGACATTGCTCTAGGTAAGCCATGCGCGATTCCATGTCAAAGGACCGAGATGAAGCACCTGCATGATTCACTTGCTGCTGTTGGCTATGGCGATGTGCAGCCTGCTGCTGTTGTTGCTGTTGTGGTTGTTGTTGGTGTTGATGATGTTGTTGGTTTTGCTGATGCGCTTGTGGGGGCTGTGATGCCTGTGGAGGGACAGACCCCGCATCCCTTAAAGCAGCGACACCGGCACTAGCATCTGGAGGTGTAGATGGGACAGATAATGAGACAGACTTGACAGGAACCGAATCTCTTTGAGCTGCGTTTTGCCGGGAAGCTCTTCTCTTGATATGTCTCAAGGACTCGAGATCGCCTCTACGGAAAGACCCCGCACCATGCTTAAATTCCCACTGCGTACTTCCCTCGGAATTATCCTTCAGCTCCATTTTGGTATTATTACCATTAGAGCCATGAAATGAGTCGTTCACTTTATGAAAGCCATACATGTTAAGCTGGCGGACAAAAGACGATACATTGGTGTGCTTGAAGTATAAGCTGAGGATCTTTGAAAACTCCTCACCAGGAGTTATCAAAAAAGAGTCATTAGAAGGAGACCAAGAAATCAAATGAGATATCGAAGCATCTTCTAACATGCTAAAAATATAGTTAGTAAATCTGAAGGGGAGATTGTGCAAAGAAAAAAACAAGGCGACGGGAAAAATTTACCCCGGGCTAAAGCAAACATACCTGTACAGTTTATGAATGAAAGCAGTCTGGTTGATTTTAATACCAGAGATGGACTGCTTTTCAGCAGTCGATTCATCGCTTTTCTTCTCCAAGTGCTGATCAAAGCCAACAGTGGCTGAGAGCGAATTTACAGCTACCGATCCTGTGCCGCCGGGATCGATCATCAAAGCTGTTGAATAATTTTTTTGGATTTTTTATGTTATAAAAAAAATATAACCCCAGTCGAGAGAGATGAGATGCACCGCTCGTTCTCGACTACTTTTCCTTTTCTGTCTGCTTTCTTGTTCTTGTTTCTTGATGATTGTCTTTAGGGGGGTATAAAATTTACTAAGTTTTTAGTCAAATCTCTTGAGTACAACCAATTTCAAGGCATATATTCAATCTAGTTAGTGAATAGACCCAAACAAAGGTGTGCTAGTAGATGCCGTAAGTAGATTTGAAACAATAATAATGGGGCTTTAGTAAAACCAAGGTGCTTCTAGGCGAAAAATACGACAATGCAAGAAATCAAACTTAAGATCAACATCAAAATAATGTGGATTTGACCAAGAAAATCAGCTGGCAACGCAAAATAAGCTAGATTGTTCTTTTTTAAATTCCGGTGTGGCGCCAAAAAGCAAAGCTGCGTTTGGTGGAAACAAAACGTAATCGCACAGGCGGAGGGTTTGAAGAGCAAGATTGCAAAGTGAAAAAAGGGTCAATACAAGGATGGGGTTTTATTGACTGAATATAGAATATAGGCATAGATTCATATATATGTAGATAGAGACAACTTGTATTCATTATCGTTATCTCCTTTAACTAATCTGTCAAACTGACAGGTCATTTTGTTACCCGTACCCGTGGTGAGATGCAACTCATTTAGGCATGACACAGGCGCCTGTATTGGTTGCTTTTTTTTCCAATTTCAACCGCTATACTTCCGGTAACATTTTAAGGTCTGCCTGCACGTTTAGCAGCAACGTATGGCTATGCGGTTATATACATCAAGTCCATTAAAAACAATATGATCTGGACCGTGGGGCCCATTTTCTTACCCCCCCCCCCTGTTCTCTACAACGGCGTCGATTATTTCCTCCTCGGTTAGTTTGGGTTGTCACATGGTAAATAAAATATATATACCCAAAACCTGGCATTCAATTTTTTTATATTTCCATGCGCTCGGTATATCCCATGTTGCCGCACTTAGATCTGAAAAGGGGCGCAATGATGTACTAGTAAGAGCCACCGTTCATGTATGATAACAATTCCATGCTGGTTGTGGTTCTAGAAAAATGTCGTGCAATATAATATTGCTAATCAGGCTAATTCACCCGGGACTATCAGCAAATAATATCCATCGAGATATAAAACTACTGTCGATCCTTCTTGAGGTAAATGTGACATGATTTCCAATATTAGGTTGCCGAACTGCTGGGCTTTCCTATTTTAAACTAAGAAACCCCAGCCTGCAATTTCTCAAACGGTACTGGAATTTATTTTTCTGCAACCATTCAAATAAACTAACGTAGTTAACAAAAAAACCGTTGGTATCTTTTAATGCAACATTATCGAGCAACGTTTAAAATACCACATGTATATGAATGAAATCTATGCATTAATCTGACTTTTTTTTCCAAACTCACCATATATTATATACATAGATAATCCAGCTGAAAATCCCAAACTTTTCATTTGTCTCGCCTCTGTTATTTTGCCGATGGCCCGTCGGTACAAGGAAATTTTTTCCTGCAGCCGCAGACTCGGAAAACTCCAACGCGAGTGACACCTGGAGAAGACATTTTAGTATTCATGGACACAAGCAGCAATTCCACCACTACCAGTGGCCCTAAACGGGTCAAATTGTCACCTTCGCCAGATGCCATTTCTATAAATGAGGTTGCATTACCATCTAGATTGCCACCGTTGCAGAAGGAGGATATGCTTATTGAGCCCAAGGTGCCCACTCTGATCTCTGTAGCCGGCCAAGAATCCTTTTTCGGTACCGAAGATCATCCATTGAACAAAAAGGGGTTCCGCTACGCTCATTGTTACGCCTCATCTTTGTTAGATAAGGTGCCTTATTCGCTGGCTGAGGTCGAACCGTTTGGTACGAGAATATCATACGAGGATCGATCTCCATCAGTATTGATCTCCAAGGACGGGCTATCTTGCACGACTTTGGAAGGATATCGAAGCGCTCGAGCTAATGTTGGCGTTTCTTCTGGAAAATGGTATGTGGAATATATCATTGACAATGCTCATACAAACGAAAATGAAGGCCACGTAAGAATCGGATGGATGCGACGTGAAGCTTCACTGGAAACCCCGGTTGGCCATGATGCTTATGGATACGGGTTTCGTGATACTACTGGTGAAAAGGTGCATTTATCACGTCCAAAGCCATTTATGGACGAAGGCTTTAAAACTGGCGATGTCATTGGACTGCTCATCAATTTACCGACTGAACAAACAGACTACTCGGTTGTGGCACGAGACCGAATTCCAATAAGATACAAAGGGCAACTTCTGTTTGAAATCCTAGACTATGTTCCTATCAAACCTATGGACGAGCTTATTCTGCCTACAAATCTCTTCAAAAGGAAGAAGGAAGATTATGTACCTCCAGTTATACCAGGATCATACATCCAAGTATTCAAAAATGGCCGTGATATGGGAATAGCTTTTAAGGATTTGGTAGATTTTCGAACTCCACACAGCAAGTATCCTTCACATGTTGTACGTCTTGGTGCTCCTACAACCGACGATGGAAACCTTGGATATTTCCCTACAATCAGTGTATTTCGTGGAGGAACTGCCAAATTCAATTTTGGACCGACCTGGAAGTATCCTCCAGAGGGGATTTCCAATCAAATAGGGGCTGATAAGGACATTAAACCCTTGAGTATACGATATGATGAGCAGATTGCTGACGATATTGTATATGATTTAGTTGACGAGCTGCAGTTTGAGGCCCAGGATCAAAATGCTTGAATTTCAGCTACGATTATTTATTGGCAAAATGCTGTGAAAATAATATCAATGCATGTTATGTGTTGTGTTGTATGCTACTCTATGCTTTACTATATGCCCACTTCGCTATGCCTTTCAACAAGGTTATTCCCACATTTACTGCAATTATTCGACCCGTCTGTATTTCTTTGAAGCAGCATAGTACTGCATCCTGCATGCACTCGAAGACTACAACCCGGCGTTGAACATTGCCATCCAGTAGTGAATATTCGTTCACATCCAGCACATGTACGCAACGTTGTAGAACCGTATTTATCTTCCAGATATGGCAACAATTCACACAGTGATCTGTTAGATAACGCATATTTGGTAACTCCGTCCTCTGTAACTTCTATAAGCCAGCCTTCTTGGTGTAGTTGGCTCACTGCCTGATATACGTCCTTAGAATCCAGTATATTCCGCGTCCGATTACTATCAGAACCACCAATGCGTGTCTTATTGACATCCTGAATGCGAGAATCACTTATCCAGAACTGATCCAAATCTTTATTTCTGTCCGAATCAAACATATAGTCAATGAGGTTTCGAAAGTAGTCAATCTCTTTGACTGAGAAGCATGTTCCTACTTTAGCTATTTCACTCGACGACTTATTCACCAATATATACTCGACGTTTCTGGTCTTTTGATCACGAGTTCGCTCTATTAACATGTCCAAATCTCGTAATGTTTCATTGAGATTGTCAACGGCTTCGACTACAGAATCTCCAGATATCAAAGTGGCCTCAGGGTTGGATACCTGAATGATTCGCGTCAGGATTTTCCGGGCCTGACTTTCAGTAATATACCTCAAAGATAAGAAATTAGCCATGAAGGCCTTGAGTTTCAAACCGTCGACATCATTTGTGCTTGTCATTCTAAAGTATTAAAGTTTGTTGAGAACACGAAAATGCTATAAATTCGTATAACTTTCTTGGGCGTCACGTGATCCGTGATCAAAGTAAAGGTCCAATTTGGTCTTTTCCGCTCAGTTTATCTAAATTATATGAGTTTCGTCAACCAGAATTATTACAACGAGTCCAATCAGCCGCGACAAGGAGGCTTGAACTTTTTGCCGAATCAGTTTGCAAATCGTTCGTATACTCCGGCCGGAGTGTCGGGGTCCATGAGTGGATCCACAAACTCGGGGTCATATCTGTACGACGGCGATTCCCAGAGAGAAATGTTATCGACAGGAGTCCTAAACGCGTTTGGAACGGGGGGATATCCAGGAGAACCGCCATTATTGGAGGGTAAGTGAGGAAATGGAGTTGTAGGAAATGGGCTGTTACTAATGTTTAGAACTCGGGGTCAATTTCTCTCATATTCAATCCAAAACAATGACCGTTTTGAACCCCTTAGCGACCATTGACCAAAATATCATGGATGATAGCGATTTAGCAGGGCCCATATTCTTTTTCCTGCTGTTTGGGACGTTTTTGTCCTTGTCTGGAAAGGTGCATTTCGGCTATATATATGGAATAGCCATTGTGGGGACTTTGGCTCAATACATGATTCTTAATCTCATGGCATTCAAAAGCATTGATTTCACACGTACTGCTAGTGTACTAGGATATTGCCTATTGCCATTAGTGGTCACGTCGGCTATTGGGGTGGTTTTTTCGTTGGACAATGCATTTGGCTACTTGCTATCTTTTTTCATCATTGCCTGGTGTACTTACAGTGCTTCAGGCATCTTCGTATCTTATTTACAGTTGAGTGAAATGCGTGCTTTGGTCGCATATCCTCTTGCTTTATTTTATGCTGTTTTCTCTGTCATGACTTTATTTGCAGAGAAAACCTCTATCATTGCCAAATAACCTCCTCTGGTATAATTTATATAATAGACTGATGATGTTTTTCATATTTCATCCATCATCATGAGGATCCTTCCCTCTCTATACAAACACTCCCAGTTTTATATTACTACTCCTATATTTTATGTAAACGCATCTCCTCATATAGGCCATCTTTATTCCATGGTTCTTGCTGATACTATCAAGAGATGGAAGGCTTTATATGATAACTCGGCTCCGTATTTTAGTACCGGCACCGATGAACATGGCATGAAAGTACAACAAGCAGCATTAAAGGCAGGTTTCAGTAGTCCCAAGCCGTTTGTGGATTCTGTTTCACGCAATTTCAAACTGCTAGCTGATAAAGCCGACATATCGTACTCGAGGTTTATAAGGACTACAGATCAAGACCATTATAGAGCTTCACAGGCTTTATGGGAACAATTGGATAAAAACGGATATATTTATAAGGGACAACATGCTGGATGGTATTCTGTATCTGACGAGACTTTTGTTCCTGAAAAACAGCTGGAAAAGAACGAATCTGGTGCCATGGTCTCTAAAGAATCCGGTAAAACGGTCGAATGGTTCCAAGAAGACAATTACTTCTTTGCTCTTTCTAAATTACAGCCTGCATTGATGAGGTTGTTTGAAGAAAACCAGAATTTCGTCATTCCTCATGATAAGTATTCTTTTATGTACAAGGAAATTGAGGCTGGACTGTCTGATCTCAGCATATCAAGACCTAAACATCGCTGCTCATGGGGTGTACCGGTTCCTGGCGATGATACACAAGTCATGTATGTATGGCTAGATGCTCTATGCAATTATCTGACCAGTGTCGGTTATCCTGGAGATACCAGTCGCTTTTGGCCCGCTGATGCTCATGTGGTAGGAAAGGACATCCAAAGATTCCATTCTATCTATTGGCCAGCATTTCTCATTGCGGCCGGAATAGAGCCTCCCAAACAGGTGGTAGTCCATTCCCATTGGACAATGGCCGGATCCAAGATGTCCAAATCCTTGGGTAATGTGGCCGATCCTATGGAGATTCTGGATAATTTTGGCGTTGATAGTCTCAAGTTCTTTCTACAACATGACGGTTATATTGATCACGATACACCCTATAGTGGTGATCGAATTATTTCGCGCCATAATGTCGAACTTGTTAACAAGTATGGAAATCTTCTTATGAGAGTTTGCGGCCCTAAGTTTGACATTCAACGGGCCGTGAAAGGTACTTCTCGCACCATGGAACTTCGGGTAAACAATCTGGCAGGCGAAATGAATAAGTTCATGCTTGAATTCGACACTGCGCGCGCACTCACTGTTATGTGGGACTTGATTGCTGACACTAACCTGTATTTCCAGAATAAGGAGCCTTGGAAACTTGCAAATGGGAAGCAAGACGAAGTTATTCGAGATGCAGCCGAAGTGGTAAGAGTGTGCTCTATTCTTCTCACTGCGTTTATCCCTCACATTTCAAATAGAGTTTTAGATCGACTTGGAGTCTCAAAAGACCGAAGGAACATCGAATATGCACACTATGGTGCCGATACTTCTTATGGCAACGGTGCCAATGTTAAAGGAAATGCACCCCTAAAGCCAATAATAGAATAGCAACCAGACATGGACTGTCAGCTATTCCTTACAACTGACTAAAGTACAGTCTAGGTTATCCAGATCAAGCAGTACAAAAGCACCAGTCTCAGAAAACTTAGGGACACTGATCAACCGCACAGCAGTGCCCGATTCTTGTATATATTTTGTATCATAGTATGGCTGATTGCCTGTAAAATAGACGTGCGGAGTTTCCGTTAAAACAAAGGGGTCTTTGTCAACAAACGGATATGTCCATAGAGTATCCGGAGCAGTTGGCGCAATATGCCTCCACCGTAAACAGGCCTCCATCATAGAAATGCGGTCATTTGAAGTCACATACTTAAAAATGTCGTCAATAGCCTGACCTGATGACCCTAGTAAGCGGACACTTTCTATATCCCACCAGTATGGGTTGGTAGTCAGCTCAACAGCAGAAGCATTCACCAACAACCTTGAATTCGACAGCAATGCTGCCTGCAATTTCTGCTGAGGGTATTCACTAGTAGCAGGATCCCCATCTCCAGGCATTATGGAGACGGGGATCGACTGGCCCAGTTCAAATAGCAGGTTATCGAACTCGTCGATAGGCCATTCATGCAGTGGAGGATGCTCGAATGTAAAAGCAACAGGAACTTCATCTTGCAGTTTCTTGAGAGCATCTGCAGCAGCCCCGCTATCAGGAATGATGGAATTTCCAGCTATAATCAGCCTAGATATTTGTGATGCCAGTTTCTGGTCCTCCTCGTCGCCCAATTCTCCAGTTAAGTACTGCTGGATCAATCTGGGGTCGTACTTTTGGCCCTTTTCACCTAATTCCAAGCCAGACACTATTGCAACGTACCTCGGAGAAGCCGTATCTTTGGTCGAAGGCCGTTCCAGTTGAGGCGCAAACCCCGCAGTTCTCATATCGATCACTTCAAACTCGCCCTTGGAGTTCTCGACCCCCAGAACCGCTATCACAGCCCCTGTCACCAACATCTGCCTATCGATGAAATCACCAACCAAATTTAATCTTCCACTTTCATCCTCAAGTAAAATCTGATCATCTTCACCTCCAATATATTTGGTATGCTTGACAGGAGGAGCTCCATAGTGGGAAGCAGTCACGTCGTCCAGAATGTTAGGCTTATACTTCATTTCCTTATATACAGTACCAACGACCCATGATACAGCATCAGGCTGGGTCTCAAGAACTTTCTTGACATATTTCACAGGAGTGCCTTGGACCACCATGGATCCCCAGGCCTCATCGCCAGCTTTGATTAGGTCATTTCTCTGCAATTCCAGCCTCATGAAATAGATATTGGCATATTGTTGCATATATGCGCGTTTTTCCAGCGGCAAACTGAACTGCTCATTATGTTCTACGGGCTTTTCGCGGAGTTTGACGCGCTCAGGACCCAGCGGTTGGTGTTCCGATGTCATTGAAGTGGTGAAGTCAAAGTTGTTTCGAGAATAACGTTAAAGTTTCGGGTAAATACATAATGAAATCTGACAAAATTTTTCTCCAACTAATACCATTTTCTATGTACAATTTCCTTGTTTAAATATTCTTATAATGCAAGTCGTAATTATGTTCTGGCTCCTTTTCATCCGGTGTATGGCCTATACTCATACCCACTCTGACCAGTGTTTCCACTGATGACATGGAATTACTGATAAGATCGCGGTCAAATGTGATTTTTCCCGGTTCAAATATAGCCACAATGGTGCTTCCACCAAACTTAAAATAGCCCAACTCGTCGGTTCTTTCTACCTTTTGTCCTTCCGAGGCTGTGACCTTTATACTTCCAACCATCATGGCTCCAATACAGCATACCATGACTGTGCCGAATTTCTCGCTGTAAATCGGTATGATCACTCTAACATTTTCTCCAAACACGTCTAAACTCGATCGAACTGCCATCGGGTTTACTGTATAATATTCCCCTGATATGCCAACGGCTTTTCCTACTATCCCATCTACCGGTGTATGGAACCTATGGTAATCCTGGGGCGCAAGACGAAAAACAGCCAATGACCCCCCGTTATATTTGCCAGCATGATCTGGATATGCATGCCCAATCAGTCTTGAAATGCTGAAACTTCGGCCCTTGATCCATACCTTTTGGGCTTCTCCAACAGTATTGAACATGACCGTGCGACAATCCGCAGGCGACACTGCAACTTTCGTATTTTCTCGGCTCTCACATGGCCGTGCACCTGGTCGAAGCTCTCTGTAGAAAAATTCGTTAAAAGTCTTGAAATTTTCAATGGGCTCCAAAACATCGCTCATATCCAGCTTATGAAATTTGATAAATGGCTTTATACTCTGGATCGACGATGGACCATCGAATTTCCGTCCTTGCTTAATACTCAGAGACCGTAATAGTTTGCGAATCTTCTTACTTTCAAACTGCGTGCTCCTAAGGCCCTTGTAAAGAAGTCGAATGCCTACTCGCACATATACATTCATTTTTTCCTCCTGAACATACCCAGTAATGCGATCTTGGACAAGAATATTAGCAGAGTTGGCACCAAGCCCATAATTTCCATATGAGACCTTGGATATTACTTTAGAATACCATCGCTTACGGGCCTGGCGACCAGTTACAAATCGACCCATGATAAGAGCATCCATTTTAGCCCAATTCAAAGATGCACATGTAGCAAGATGTGTAACAATATCGAGCTCACTCTTCTTTGATAACCTTGGCTGATTGCAGAAGGGACACACAGTTATTCTAAGAACTCGTTCTACTGCTTCACCTTGAGCGACATATTCTTCTGACGAATCTTTAAAAACCTGTTCCTCTAAACACATAACAACCTCGTCTGACGTAAGTTCGTCAGTTTCAGGAATTTTATCAAACTTTAAGAAGAATCCATCTGTTGTCTCTTTAGTCAATGTGGAGCCAAGTGAGTCCAACAATGTGGATAGCTCAATGATATCAAGGTGTCCCGTATCATCGGAATCATATACTTTTATTAGCCCACGCCATAGCCGTTGCCTTAGTAAACTATATGGCATGAATTTGCCTTTAAATGTCAACCAGGGATGATACTCTTCGCCATACTTTTCCTGCTTCTTCAATGTTAGTGGCATTGTGAACGTTTTATATTCTGCACCACCGACTGAACCAGCCGCATACTCCGGATTTTCAATATTGTAAATTCCCGTGGAGTTAGGAACTGGCGCTGTCTTCAATATCTCTTTGACAGGAACATGAGTATCTGCAACAAAGTCATTCAGTGTCAGTCTATCCTTGTCGAGCACCGAGAACCCTACAGAAAAGCCTTGTTCATGCGTCTGCACTGGAAAAAGCAATTTCTCATTGAAAACAGGATTTAGAGTATGCCGTCTGTATGGAGTTCGAAATGTTTTCTTTCCAAAAGATATGACAACAAAGGGATCCATGTCAAAATTGGTTCGAGTCATGTTGCGCATAGGAGGTAAATCAGATATACTCTCAACCTCCATGAAAATGATACCAAGAACATTAGAGTTGATATTGAGTTGAAATTGACGAGCTTTTGCTCTCTTTCTGAGTTTCCTATGCTTCCTCCTACTAATCTGAGTACCTTCAACGTCATCCTTGATAGACAGTCTATCGAAATCAGTAATAGATGGATAAGATTCATTTGTTTCTCCTTTATAAAAAGCAAAAGATTCAGAACTACTGCCAGCAGGGAAATCAGGCTCCGAGGCATAACCAGGATGGTAAGCACCATATACAGAACTGAGGGAAGATAAGGGTTTGCTAGGGACACTACCATTGATGGTCCGAGAGGAATTGCCTTCGTCAGTGAATTCGCTTTCGTCGTCGAATTCCGAATCTGAAATGTTGGTCAAAGCCGCTAGTGCCTTGTTGCGAATCAACGGGGGAAACAACCGCTGGCCTTGATCATCCGGAATGTCAAGTGCAAGGTTCTGATCAGAGCTTTCAGGCTGATCATAAAGTGGATTATCCTGTATATCAAAAAGTTGTCCATCTTCATTCTCATCACCAGTAGTAGTATCAGTGGGGCCATCTGTATATGATATAGGAACAAGCTCGGGACCTCCAAAGTTATCCACAAAACGGGTCCATATTTCCTCGATATTGTCGTCTTTGACAGTTGATCCAAGTCCGAACTTGACAGCCAAATCACCGGGAGGAGTTTTATTATTTGGCAAATTAGACGTCAAAGGGACCCAAATCATGTTATCATCCATTGTAAGACTAGGGAGTCGGACAATGACTTCACCTATATAAGTTTTGAGAGAACCGGCCTTATTCCAGACTATAATAGACAAGGCAGGCGAACGTTTCCATTTTTCCAGTGGTATGAAGAAATCAGTGTTCCATTCAGGGTCTCCATTAGCTTGGGCCACAGTATAAGTAGAGAATCGGTAACCATTTGCGCGAATAACGACGTACTAAAGGTTAGAGGAATGAAAAAAATGGAAGAAGATCCATATATAACCATAAAATGAATATCGGAATTTTATACTTACCGGACTTGTACTCCTACCGGATTCACTATCAGTAAGATTGCGTGCCTTGCTTGTTAATATGCCATATAAAATATCCTTATAAATCAGCCAAACATACCCTAACTATAGTCACCTTTAGAAAAACACCTCCAGTTTCAACCTCTCTATAACGATGCTTCTTCCTCCTAGGACCCTTCCACCGCATTGGAGTTTTTGTTAGGTGGAGAAGTTTAATGGTGGCTCGGGAATGTAAGCTGGCCATAGATGATCAATGGCACGGCTGAAAGCGATGAGCCGCAGAAGATAGTGGTAATAATCACTCAAAAGAGCCGAGTGATATAGAGGAAGAAGGCCAAGACGGGGAGGCAAATGGAGGTTTAAAAAGATGGGTTTTTTGTTGTTATATTGTGCATAATCTTCTTAGTTGTGTCTCATATATTATTTTGGTGGTTTTTGCATTCTTCTCTGTTTCATGTTGTCATGGCTTTCGTGGGTCGATTTCCCGTTTATTTATGGAAGGAAAATAAGTGACCTGTCGCTTTAACAACGCAGTTAAACAAGCGAGGCCGCATAAGAAACGAAGCAGCATAATACACGAATCAGCATAACAAGCAGCATAACAAGCAAAGCAACATAACAAGTAAAGCAACATAATACGCAAAGCATCATAAGAAACAACACGACACGCTACATAGTATATACCTCATTATGGGAAAAGTTTATCCACGCGCAACTCTACGTAAAAACCTCAAAGAGTATATGCGATCAGATGGTATGCTCGGCCGTTCGGTAGATATTCTCATTTATTTGGATTACATATTATTTCTAGAAGATCTTCTTAAACAAGCTAGCATAGAAGGAAGACGTCTAGATGGTTCGAAAACATTGAAGAGAAGTTATATTGAAGAGGCTTCGAAACATGCATTGAAACGATTTAGAGGATGACGCGTCATCGCGTTGATAGCATACATTTATTTATTATAGGGATATTATATAATTTAATACGTGATAGTATGCGATAGTTGCATTCAAATTCCATCATTTTTTACACTGGTATACTTATTTACATTGTCATCCTTACATACTTTATTTACACTCATCAATTACTCCTCCTTCATCAGCCTCACTGACTCAATTGCTCCTTGAGGATTATGCTTATTATATACAAATAGCCCTTGCAGGGCAGCCGTGCTTATAGGCTTATTAAGAGCTATCACTTGTTCAAGAAACTCCTCGCATTCCTTCTCTTTACCTTCATAAAACCTCAAAAACATATGACGAACCTGATATTCTGTAGCATTGTCTATCAGCTCCTTGTAATCTACACGACCTGGCCGAATCAGAGCTTGATCCAATCTTTCAGGGTGATTAGTCGTCATAAATATAATTCGTTCATCAGCAGATGCCACACCATCCAAGGCATTTAACAGACCTGAAAACGTGACTCTGTTCTGATATCCGTGCTCATCGGTTTGGTTTCTGTTGCTGAAAGCTGCATCGATATCTTCCAATAGTAACATAGATCTCTCTGGAATATGATTCATTAGATGATTCAACCGATCATCAGTTAAATGCGTCTCAGACAAATTGAGAATGCAAATATTATAATCCAGATCTCCTGCAAGGGCCTGAATCACACTGGATTTCCCACTACCTGGAGGCCCATATAAAAGATAACCTCTTCTGTAAGGAATACCACGATCTGCGTACCACTGCGCACTACCCAGAAAGTCCTCAATGTCTTGTACAATGTCCTCTTTAATTCCTTCGTCAAGAATCACTGACTCCAGAGTTCTTTTCCGTCGAGGCAATCCGAACGGCCTCCATTCGGGCCCATACGAGGTATATATAACGGTTTTGCCTTCCACCTGCATTTGAGCTCGAGATTGGGCTTCACTCAGAAGTTCCTTAAACACATTACGGTCTCTGTAAAGTGTTGTAAGAGTAATAGTCTCAAAGGGAGTGCCCGATGTTAAATCCATCAATCGGCCTGATCTCTCACGGTTGATTAGAATAAACGCCCCTTTATATCGAACCAAATGCTTTCCGGGCCCGGGAACAAGGTTGAAATTAGTGGTTATGCTACCATTATCATGCTGTTTATATGTAGTTTCAATGGATAAATGCCGACTGCTTCTTCTTGGATATTGAGACATCCACTCCAGAAACCACCCATATGACTTGTCCCTGCTAGCAATTTCCAGGTCAACAAGCATCTGACGATAGAAAAAGGACGCTGAACGGCTTAGCGCTTGCCTTGCAATAGCTAAACCGGCTCCAAGGCCCATAAGGCCGAATCCAGCAGCAAAGTATGGGTTTGATTCCATGATACCGGTTAGAAAATTGGACGATTCCCCAGACACTGTATTGGGTTTGGATATTTCATCTGGTATGTATTGGTTTTCTGTATCTTTAGTGGTTTTAAATGGCCAAACAAGCGGCATTGTAGCCCAGATAAGATGTTGTGATGAAGGTAAAGGTTTAGTTTTAGTAGATCAACGGAAGGTTGTACTGTTAAAGGTTATTGATAGTGGTTGATAGAAAGAATGAGAGGTTTTGGAATTTTTCCATTAGTAAATAATTATAAGTTTTTAAAATATAATACAATGATTTGAATTAATAAAACTGTAGAAATGCTGGCATTTACATGAGTATCTTTAATTCTGGTTGTAGATTGACTGAGAACGAGACATCAAGGAGTAGATGAAAGAGCAATTGGACAGGATATTTTCTTGATATAATTGTCCAATAGTATCTATAACATTCTCTCAGCAGCTTTAACATGTTAAAATCATCAATATACAATAATTGATTTGAAACAGTTTATATGAAACAATATAAGCCTGACTAACACTGGAAATCAAACCATCAGGCACCAAAGTTGATCCACAGCCAATACACATTTATTTCCAAAAACGAGAAAAATATTTATCAAATATTCATACACATTAACTATTTATCAACGAACTTATTGAATCAATCGTCCATTCCAGTCCTTTGCATAGCCCTTTGATAAAACCATGATTATCATAAATCTCACTATTTATACAATACAACAACTCCTATTTAATCAAAACTAACCTATTCATATTCTTCTATAATATTTAACCCCAATTACATCTTCTCACTCCATTCCACCCAGAATTGACTTGATGCTCTGATTCACAGCTCCAAGAAGGCAAAGTCACAGTGTTGACCTTTTATTTCCTCACCTTATAAAGATCATCACATTGAAAATTCCCCGTACTGAGCATCGACTGGCTGGTTTCATTACTATAGGAAGGTATTTATATTCAAGTCATATCTGGCAGTCGCCTTAATAATCAATTAAATCTTCTTATTATTTGATTTATTGGCTCTTTTGCTGTCCAAAATGGTTCAGCTCCAATCTTCGGGCCGCTCTGCCTCCCGGATCATCGAAGATCTCCTTCGATACATTCCTGGACGCCATGCCATGATGCATTCTAGCACGGAGCAAGCATCTATGGTCGGTCCAAGAGCTGTTAATCTTTTGGGGTTCTTGGATCCATCGCCAGAGAACCCTGTTGCTAATTCGCTCGATGGAACTACAACAACATATTATGCGATATTCAGTAATACTCTACATCATCTCGAGCTTCAAATATATGAGTCTTCTGATAATTATAGCATGTTTATCGTTGACAAGCTGGACTCAGGCTCGTTTGATTTCCATCTTGACTTGAACCTGTCTAAGGTACTACAAGATCAAGAAACTTATGTATTCAGCTGCAAACTTACTGGAACCACACTAAAGATCATTATTAGACCTCCTGAGTTTGCGCCTCAAGAGCTCGTTGACTTCTCTGAGCAGAGAATTGCAGAAAGGTTCAAGCTCTTTCATGATGCCAAGCCCACTGCCACTCTGCCATCACCAGCACAGTGTTTTCTCACATTGCACAAAATCATTGAGCAGCCGCTACAGTCACCAGATCCGAAAGAGATGCAGATCGACAATCCTACGTTGAATATGCGAATCAACCCGCAATTGTTATTCAAACTGGGTTTCACCTTGGATTCTTCCCGCAATGTATTTGTACCACCAAATTTGCATGATTACACCAATCCTGACACTGCGCGGCTAAGAAAAATCGCTGCAAGAAGACTGTTAGAAACGGCTGCTCGTGCCTTTTCTGCACCAGGTAAGGTTTCTACAATGTTTCGCTTACAACCAGCGGTTCATATCATCCAGAAGAGACTGGGATGCCAGGATTACAATTTTGCCGACATTCGTGACCCTGTGATTACCCCGTCACATATTTATGGTTTCTACGTGACTCTTGGTGCCGGTGAAAGAGATAGCGATGATGTATTAATCAGGCGATATGAGCTACAGTCGAACAACGATCCAAGCAATGCGCCAGTATATTTAGACGCTCTGCGAAATATTTCTGAATATAGGGCTAGTGATGTGCTACAGATAAAGGTCGTTGAGCTACTTTCACTAGGTGCGGTTGCTACAAGCGACGTTGATAGCGCATATCGTAGGTTCGACTTAGCCCCTGGTGCAGATTTCGACCCTGATTTTGTTATATATATGTACAAGCATGTGATGGAAGGAGAGTTTAATGAAGAGAAGTCTGAAATGAGAAATGCGTTCACAGTTCTGGCAAATGCCTCTGGCAGTCAAAAACTCAAAGATTTCTTAGCTGTTCAGGACATGAATGCCGAAAATGCGTATAATATTTTGGAAGCTGCGCCTGAGGATTCGGATGAAAACATTACTGTAATATTTCAGGTCAAAATGAGAACTGCGGAAGAGAACCCAGAGGAGACTGCAAAGTACAGAAAGGCGCTGCTGACTGTGGCAAAGGCTCGTAATAGTTACCGGCTATTTGATAATCTTGAAACATGGCTCAGTGTGACTGGTGAGTTACCTCGGACAGATGTCGATCAAGCATATCAACTTCTGGGTGTAGACTCTACTGTTGATGAAGACAATATCGTTGCAGTGTTTGAAATTCGTCTGAAAGACAGTCCTGACGAAGTCATGGAATTAAGAGCCGCTTTACGAGCAATTGCAGATTTCAGAAAGAGTAAGACACTTACTGAGTATCTTGCAACTGGATCAACAACAACTGATGCCGACGCTTTTGTTGATGAAGGCGATCCCAAGTGGCCAGTGGGACTCAACAACATTGGCAATACCTGCTATTTAAACTCTTTACTTCAGTTTTATTTCACAATAACTCCCATTAGAGAAGCTGTGTGCTTTTTTCAAAACTCTTCTTTCAAAGAAGAAATAAATGGTATGGCCAAGAAGAAGATTGTGAAGAAACTTGGAGGTAGAGATGTAGCAGTGTCTGAGGTAGTTCGAGCCCAGGAGTTTGTTCTTTTGTTAGGTGACCTTTTTAATGAGCTTATTCATTCAAAGCAAAGAAGTGTTTCACCTACCAAAGATTTAGCATATCTGGCATTGATACCTTCTGGTGATGAGCCCGAGGAAGACCTCGCAATAGTAATTGAGAACGACGAGTATAAGGAAGTCCAAGGCAGTGATGATGACGATGTTCAAGTGATATCTGTGAGAGAGCATGATGAAGAATCAGAAACGGATATTGAAGAGTCTCGTGTTCAGGCTTCTGCTCAAAGTGAAGCAATAGGATCGTCAGCCGGCAGTGATATTGCAAAAGAGAATGCAGATACCGACGTATCTATGGCAGAGCAGAATAAAGAGGAAGAGGAAGATGAGGATAAGGAAAATAAGGTTATACATATGGTTGATGCTGAGCAAAATGACGATAACCCGACTGGTGGTACTACAATTGTCGAAAAATCACGGGCGCCACCTCCAGTTATTTCTAATACTAAACGACGTCGCAGCAGTGTTGCTATTATGGCATCTGGAGAGGAAAAATCGAGAAGAATAGATAATGCTTTGGTGGGTAGGCAACAAGACGTGACCGAGTGCATTGAGAATGTTCTTTTTCAAATTGAAGCTGCTTTTAAAGGAACAGGGGAAAATGAAGAAGATGGGGAGCAGATGGATATAGTGAAGGAACTATTTTATGGTACGACGAAACAAGTTTTGGCTTCAGCTGTTGATGGAAGTGACCGACGTGAAAAAGTAGAGAGGTTTAACAACATGCTTGTTGACGTAGCCGACGGACCGCGAGATATATATGGAGCACTAGATGCGGCTTTGAAAGAACAAATATTTGATCTGGAGGCTGGTAAAACTTTGAGAACCATGGCAATTGAGAAGCTTCCTCCTATTCTCCAGATTCAGGTGCAAAGAGTTCAATATGATCGAGTTTTACATCAGCCTTTCAAATCTCTGGCCACTTTGAAGTTCGATCCAGTTATTTACATGGATAGATACTTGGAATCGGCGGGAGATAAGGCTATGGAGCTGAGACGTCAGGTAAATGAATGGCGTGATAGACTGAAGCAGGTCAAGACTGATTTAGATGATCATCGTGCTTTACAAAACAACAATATGACCATGACGGATAACCTCACACGCCTCAGAGATTATTTTGCTGGATTGGAAGAAGATCATGTATTGAAAGCCAAGCCAAGCACAATTATCGTTCTTGAGCAAGAGATTGCCAAACTCAACCAGAAGCAAAGGAATCTAGAAGAAGAAATCACCAAACTAGAGGGCGATATAAATGGAGCATTTGCAGACATGAAAACACATGCCTATAGAATTCATTCTGTTTTCATTCATAAGGGCCAAGCATCATTTGGCCATTACTGGATATATATATACGATCACTTGCAAGGCATTTTCCGCAAATATAACGACGAAACTATCACCGAAGCCAGTGAAGCTCAGGTATTTGATAGCGAGGATAACAAGACTGCAACGCCATACTTTCTTGTGTATATAAAGGAGGATATTTATGAACAGTATACTCAAAGCGTTGTCAGGAATGTATAAAATTCAAACTATCATAGAAAACAAGTATAATTATACAGAACAAATTACCAAAAAATAAGCATAATTACGACTCATTCTGTTACATAGCCGAATCTACCTTGGAATATACGCTCATGACAGCAGCAATGATTTCTAGAGATAGATGATGGTCGGGGTTTTCATTCAACTCTTTTTCCACCTCGGCATGTAAATTGGCACCGACACCACCAATTCCCGAGTCTCTAGCGACAAAAGGCCATTCTGCGTAATCGTTGAGTATCTCGTCTGCTCGACCAAAGGCATGCTCTCTACCTTCATAGTTGAGCATAGTTAATGCATCATCCAACACGTTGGCAGCATAAGCTCCACCAATCAGTGCAACGTTTCTCAGATAGCGATAAGGAGCACCCTCGGGGAAAAAAGCATTGTCTGGAAGCTGTATAGACCTGGCAGTCAGCATGTTCACGAGCCTTGATCTGATTTGGTCCTTAGCAGCCGAATCAGCTACAGGATGAGTTGGCATATCAAACAGGAAAAAGTTCATCTTTTCGGTTCTTAAAATACCCTTATCAACCAAACCTTTGGCCAAGCGTTCACGGACCTGTTTGAGCTGATAATTCATTTTTGTAAGATTCCAAGTTTCCCCACTGAGATAGTCTATCCAGGTGACAATGCTAAGAGGTTCCGAAGTTTTCATGATTCGAATGGTTTCATCAAGCAAGGCATCACCAGTGACTTTATCATCAATCACCTCTATGAAACGATCAGAAAGCGCGAATCTTCGCCGAATAGGATCGTTGACTACAGCAATTTTATGACGAAATGCTAATTCCATTAAAATGCATCCCCGTAGAGAATACGATATACTATCATTCCAAAACGACGTATATCCTTGTCTATCCTTGAGTCCTGTCAACAGAACTTCCTCCATCAAAGTCAATTTCGGCTGGGTTTTTTCTGCCAAAGTAGCCCTCATATCTTCGGGGTCATATGCTATTATACGGCCATCTTCTCCAACATAAGAAGATGGACTTTCTGTTCCCAAATCTCCATTAGCTCTACGATTCCCGCTACCCTGTCTGGATCCTGAATTACCGTTGCTATCATTGTTGGAATTGGTTGATGCTCCTGCAACTCTTCTTCGTTGTAAACCTGTCGACATGGTGTATATGTGGTTTCAAGGGGATCTTGACAAGTTAAATGAGCCTTGTTATCAAATAAATGTCCGAATATTTTGACCAAACTGTATGGAATTCAATCAGCTCGTGAATTTTATCCAGCTCGACTTGCTTTATCGCCAATTCTCCAACGTCCAAAGCCACTTGTTCAAACAATCCAGCTGTTTTTCGGCGAGAGTTTGATGAAAAGTTGGCGTTCTAAGACGAAGTGGAAAGCTGGCCAATGCCACCGGGTAAGCGCATGGATAAACACGACAGATGCCAGAAAGAAAAATATTAGTCAAATCAGGTTAAATGTAAGAGTTTGGTTTAATAACATTATACATGGGATGCCTATATATAATTAATTTTACCATTATTCAGGTTTGTTTGGTATTGGTGGTGCTGTCGGTGAAGGCACTGACTCATAGGTTGGCTCAGAGAATTTCCCCGGCATATCAAACCCATCATTGTCTAGATGTTCTCCAATATGATCATTGGCTGTCCATATAGCTTGTTGCTCGGTCCATGCTGTGAAACGGGATGCTTGGGGTGGTGGAGGATCAGTAATCTTAGATATTAGGTAGGCAGAACTGGCTTCAGCAAACCCGTAAACAAGCACCCCGATAAATGGGAGTCTCATCAATAGGAAGAACCCAGATCCAAAGCCGAAAAGTATTCCTTCTCGATGGGAAAACCATAGTGCTTTTGTTTGAGGAGAAAATGGCACTTTTTTGAAATACGGCTCAAGTAGTTCTCGAACCAGAGCCCGCCCTCCCCAGAACGACGAAAGCAGCATCACCATATATCTTCTAGGGATCAACACACATACTGCAGTGAATTCTATAGCTCGGGCAGTTCCAACAGTAGTGTTGAGGGAATTGAATGATGCTAGTGGCATTACCAAATGACCGACTACCGGTAAGCCAGACAAGAAGTAAATACCAGCTGTATACAGCGAACGCTGAAGGTATTTCTGAGTGAAACTGGAGTTACTACTTGAACTTGCAGGGTTTGTAGTCGTAGTAGTGGTAGTTGCAGGGGCTTTTCTGGTGAAAAGAGCTAGAATTGAGCTGAGAATCCGCCATATAAATGTCGTTGCCTGCCGAACTGTACCATGCGATGCCGGCACATTCATCAAAGCAGTATAATATTCTCTGTTTGACTCAGGATGTTTCTGCTTATAAACATAATCGACCCATTTAAGAGATTCAAAGAAACTAAAGTTAAAAAAGAATGGACAAAAAGCGCTTGTGCAAAGTCTTTATACTTACAGTTGATCCATATCGGGTCGAGCAAATCTCGTCAAGGATATCAACAACGGACCGACGTTAAAAACGTGAGTCTGTAAAAACCACAAGGTATCTGTGAAAGAATCAGCAGAGGAAGTATCATGCGATTCAAAAATATAATGGAATATTCCAAATATAAGTCTCAAGAGAAGAAATGGTGCCCATAATGCCAGCTGGATTCCAATACTAATAGCCAAAGCCCGAAGAGCCTTCTGATAATAGCCCAACTTCGGCAAGGCAGGGTTCTTCAGAGCTCTATAACCACCCAGAAGAGTTAATTGTAATCCTCGAATCACTGCTCTTAAAGATAGACCGGGAGGAGGCCGAGAGATGAATATCGGAGAGCCCATCACGTGATCTCTAGGTATCAACCAAAAAAATCCAATTTAAAAGCAATAAATATTCCCGTTTATTCCCTTCTTTCTGATATATCCCTAATACAGCTCTAATATCCAAATATACCGCTTGTTTCTTCCTTTATCTCCAACCAAACGTCTCTATCGCCCCGTCTTATCTATCCAGCAATTGTATAAGAAATAAAGTTTGCTAAGCCTGCAAACATCAACTTGACTTTTATGCTCGGAATACAGCGCGTTGCAGGGTTAAAAATCACGCAGATGAAAAGCACGCAGGAATAAACAGGGTTTTAGCAGGTGAACGAAACAAATATGATATGAATGAACGAAAAGATACTCAGACCAAATATCATCATCCCTATGATCCTTATCCGATCCAGGTGGATTTCATGACCTCTCTATATGAGACTATAGATAAATACAAAGTCGGTATATTTGAATCTCCTACAGGAACAGGTAAAACTTTATCTCTGATATGTGCTTCTATGACGTGGTTACGGGATTTCAAAAAGAAGCAATATGCCGATGATGGCGGTTCTGAGCAGGCAAATGACGAGCCTGACTGGATCAAACAAACGGCTGCAAACATACGCAGATCGGCTTATGAAGATCGCTTGAAAGAATTCGAGGAGAAATTGCAGGAGATCCGCTCAATTCAACTCAGAGAGAAACAGGAGGCCCAGATGAAGCTGGACATTCCTCTTGCTAAGCGATCACGTGTGGGGACCAATTCCGCAGCTACAAACTCTTTAGATGATTATTTATTAGACGATATTTCAGCCGTTGCTACTACTAATGACTCTGGTGTCAATTCCGACGTTCAATTACTTCTGAATGAATTGTCGGACCAGGCTGCAGCTGCAAACACCTCGTCGGAACCTCTCATTGATAATCCCGTGAAAATCTTCTTTGCATCACGAACTCACTCTCAATTGTCGCAATTTGCTGGCCAGTTGAAGTTGGCCAAGTTTCCTAGCTCGACCATTTCCTTAGATGAGTTTGAAGAATCCACCAAGCAGGTCTCGCTGGGTTCAAGAAAACAGCTATGCATTCACCCTAAAGTATCAGCAATGAAATCTACATCTCAAATGAATGATGCTTGTTTAGATTTGCAATCTTCGACTACTTCTAAGTGTGAGTTTCTCATGAATCCTCATGCTGTGGAGTCCCGAGTCCGTTTGACCGCCTTTCAAAACAATGTGCTGGCTGATATTCATGATATTGAAGAGCTTGCATCAATTGGAAAGGACGCCGGTGTCTGCCCCTATTATGGCGTTCGTGGTGGTGCACTGCGTCAGGCTGAGATTGTCACACTACCCTATCAACTATTACTTCAGAGA
Organism: Casaregolazyma patagonica; assembly: GCA_030580475.1. Taxonomy (NCBI): domain Eukaryota; kingdom Fungi; phylum Ascomycota; class Dipodascomycetes; order Dipodascales; family Trichomonascaceae; genus Casaregolazyma; species Casaregolazyma patagonica. The sequence continues at coordinate 677,822 of JAKTSZ010000004.1, forward strand.
TCTTCTCGAGATTCTCTAGCCATAGATGTGAAGGACTCTGTAATTATTATTGACGAGGCTCATAATATTTTGGACGTTATTTCTTCGATAAACTCGGTCTCAGTTTCTTCTTCTGATATTCGGCGTGCAATGAAAGGGCTAGAAATTTACCGAGCCAAATTTATCAACAGGCTCAGTAGCATGAACAGAAGTTATTTATCTCAGACTATCAAGGTGGTTGAAGGGTTGCATAGGTTTTTGCTAGAGTCTGGCAAGTCACCTTCCAAGAATGTTGCGCCAGGAACCAAAGTGAATCCTAATGATTTATTTGGACGTTCCAGTGGGGATACTGTCAATGCTTATAAACTGCAAAAATTCCTACAGAAATCGAAACTCGCCTTTAAACTTGATCGATATCTGGAGAAACTGGAGAATGACGGCGAACCTCAAGAACGACTAGTATTATTAAAAGTCATTCAATTTCTTACGGCTGTAACAAATCCATCGTCGGAAGGCAAAGTATTTTTTGGCCGCTTGGAATCGACCAAAGAACTAACACTAGAATATCTCCTTTTGGATCCTAGTGAAGCCATTCGGGATCTAGTAGAAGATGCTCGATGCGTCATTTTGGCTGGGGGGACTATGGAGCCGACTTCAGACTATTTGGACCATCTATTTCCTTACATGCCTCTAGAAAATATCAAATTATTCAGTTGTGGACATGTCATACCAAAACAAAACCTTGATGTATCCACGCTAAGTTCGGGGTTTGGCGAGAAGTTTCTCTTTACGTTTGCTACTAGAAACAGTCAACCATTGATCAATGCGCTTGGAAAGGCACTAATTCAACTTGCTTCTGTTGTATCTAAAGGAGTAGTTATTTTTTTCCCTAGTTACCAGCACTTGAATGTTTTGAAGGACTGGCAGGCTAGCGGTTTGTTGTCCAAGTTGGAGGCCATAAAATCGGTATTCATGGAGCCTCGTGAGGGTTCAATTGACAAAGTACTAGCACAGTTCGACCAGGCTGTTATTACAGGGAAAGGAGGGATTCTTTTCGGGGTAGTTGGCGGTAAAATGTCAGAAGGAATCAATTTCAGTGACGACCGAGCCAGAGCAGTTATAATGGTAGGACTACCATTTCCTAACATGTATTCAGCAGAAATGACTGCCAAACGACAGCATATTGAATCACGTATTATAGCAAAAGGTGGGTCAAAACAGGATGCTCTTGCCGCGGCAAAGGAGTTTTATGAAAATGCGTGCATGCGAGCCGTCAATCAGAGTATTGGCCGAGCTATTAGGCATGCAGGTGATTATGCTTCGGTTATACTAATAGATGAACGGTACAGCCAAAGCCGAATACAGAAGAAACTGCCGAACTGGATTCGACAGGTCATGACGAGCAGCTCATCTGGGTTAAATGTTACAGAAGTGGAAAATCGGCTACGAAAGTTTTATGAATTGCATGGATGAGGATAATATATAGCATGGAGATTCAATTAATGCATAACTACATTTGATATAAGTAAATATTCTCGGTCATATTACAATTAAAAGTAAAATGGAATAATATCGAATAAAATCGCCATTTATGTAATTTGTTGTTGAATTATTGTTCCTCTCTCGTTCCTTTAACACTTTTGTTGATCTTGTTGACAATTTCTGTGCTTTCAAATTTCAACCTTGTTTTCACCACCAATGGAACCAACAGAACGTTTCAGACCACGACTGTCTGATCGGGCGTCTATTTCCAGCTTTGGACCATTGACGTCTTCGACTTCGCGGTCCAATGGGAGTGATTTTTCCGCCAATGGTGATAAAATTTCGCTGAAAAGCTCCATCTTTGATGGATCCAAATCCAATGGGCTCCCTGCTCAGACTTCAGCAGCTGCTGAACAACGAAAATCCAGACGCGGAACATCTCTAATAGAACTGGAGGAATGGCTGGGGTCTAATAGAGGAGGAAGTCGGCCAGGAACTGCTGCTGAAAGCGGTGGCCTTGATTCAGCAACGACAGTCAATCAAGTTTCTAACGAATCAACACGTCCTGTGCTATCAATAGATGAACTATTGGAAGCTGCACGCAATTTACCTTTGCAGTCAGTTGAAACCGGCCCAATTCCTCATAAGATACACGAGATTGGCGAAATGTCACGGTCGCTATGGGAAAAGACAAAATCCAATGAGAATGATACTACAGCTCATTATCTACTTTCGGGAGCTGGAGTTAAACCCGAGGGTATTCATGGTAATCTCCAGAACTTGCTCAAGTTCACAAAGCGATCTGAAGCAAAGACTTCGACGGGAATGGAATCATACTTGCAGGGTAAAAAAGACGGCAATATTGTGGCCAATATTGATGAATTCCGTAAAGCGTCTCTGAGTGAATATGATCGTTTCTTGTCTGACAATATCAGAATAGACTGGAGAGAACATCGAAAAGACATATACTTGAGTTTCGGTTTAAGTTTGCCTTCTGGCGAAGAGCATCCCGAAGGCCAATCTTCATTCCGTTCTTCTACTTCAAAACCTGCTGCTCCAACATGGGGAAAAGTCTCCCTTGGTCGAAGAATCCTTGGTCCTGTGAACGGTGAACTTGAATTCACAGATGTCACTCTATTGCATCTCAATGTCGGACCTGAACAACTCAGTTTCTTAGGCGTCACTGCGGAAAGATTTGACTTTCGAAGCAATAATAAGCTTTCCCGTCCTTTGTATACAGCGATATCATCTGGAGGAGGTTTAGAACAAGATGAATCAGCCGTAAAAGCCGACGAAAAGAGCCAAAAGCAGGGTCAGTTAGTGCTAAAGATTAGTATGCTCAGCGGTATTCGCATTTGGAGCCGTCCTTGCGTAAACTTTCAAAAAATTGCACATGAGTCTACATATGCCGACGATTTACAAGGGAGAAGTATTGCATTTGCTTGGGCTCTATTAGCAGATGTCTGCGGAGAACGAGAAGATGCGTTGCTTCCTACAAAATTTTTCGTGCGTTCATACTTGCCGACCGATAATCAGCTTAGCGATTCAGCACGAAATCTTGCTATAAATATCACAAGATGCGGAATCATGCATTTAGGAACGACCTTTTTCAATCACGTTGATGATACTATACGAAACGCCAATCTGCGCAAGCAGGAAGGAGGGGGCATTCCATCTAGACTAATAAAGGTCAGGAATTACTTGGAAAATTTTCTTGAGAAATCAGGTCAGTCAATCTCTAGAAGGCTTCAGATCATCAACGGGTTACCGTTTTGGGGTATATTGTACTATTTATTGCGAAGTGCTGCATATAAGGAAGCTCGGAAGTTTGCCATTGAACATTTGAAACATTTCAGTGGATTTGAAAGTTCGTTTGCTACCTATATTAGTAGTCTTGCTGATAATCCCATGCATCAGGTCGGCATAGAACTAATGCCCAGATTGCGAGAGGATTTCGAAAGGAGAATTGCAGCTTTTGACCCAACCACGGATGATCCTTACAAGTATACTCTTTATAAGATTCTCAGTGGTTGCGATATTCACAATACATCGTACCCATCAGATGTTATTAGTACCCTGGAAGACTGGGTATGGGCTCAACTGTTAGTGGTTACTGCGACCGATGGATTGCCTGATCCAGTTCAGGTTTTCACTCTGCAGCATCTGCAAAAGAGTATTACAGATCTTGGTGAGTCATATTTTAATCCGGATGGATCTAAGCCGGGATTGTACTTCCGACTTCTTTTGTTGACAGGTCAATTCGAATTAGCAGTTCAGAACTGTTACTGTTTCAGTAGATTGGAAGCTGTACATTTTGCTATTGTATTGGACTATTACGGACTCTTGAAGGTAGTTACGGATCCTGAGCAAGTGGGGTCACAGCTGATAATCAGTGATGATGATTCTAGTAATACCCAAACCTGTCTAAGTCGTGGGCATCCTTTCTTAAACTTTCCTCGTCTTATTGCTTACTACACGAAAGGCTTTCGAAAATCTGATCCTGCTCTTGCTGATTTTTACATTATGCTGCTTACGATGAACACCGATCTTCCTGGTGAAAAGGGTCAAAACTATCTTACTTTCTGTCATGAGGCCCTCAAAGAATTGGTGCTGGAGACGAGGCAATTTTCCGCCTTATTGGGAGACTTTTCCAGAGATGGAACTATCGTTCCTGGCTGCATTGAGCGTATTGCGAATCATCTCGGCATTTCTGATGCTACTGAATTTGCCCATGCTATTGCAAGCCAAGCCGCAAGCAAAGCGCTGGAAGATGGGCGTTCGAGTGATGCAGCATTGTTATATCAACTTTCAGAGAACTATGATGCTGCTTTGGGTATAATTAACAAGTCTGTTGGAGAATTATTGATGACTTCGGACGTCATTAGCACTATGACAAGCCTACCAGAAGATATATCAATTGCAGTTGCAGCAGACGATCCACAGCAATTGGCAAGATACCTGTATACTATATACAGTAAGAATCCTGCTGTAAGTATGAGGATCTCAGCCAAGAATAACCAGACTTTCAGTGCTTTAGTTCGTCTTTTGGAGGCCAGAGAAAAATTCGCACAAGGATCCTGGGTTGCCTGTCTTGATAATATTGAATCATCGGGACTTGTGCCAATATCGAGTTCTGCAACTCTAGACTCGATTCGAATTACTGCACAAGAATTTTCCGGATTGAGCGAGTCGTTGTCTAAAAATATACCATTGATACTGCTGATGGCTATGAGATGCTGTGTGAATGAAAGTAGGAGAGTCAGCGAGACAAGGCGACCCAATCAGCTAGCAATTGCCAGTATTAACTACTATCATGAACGAGCAACGAACATAATGACATATGCTGGCATGATCCATAACCGAATTCCACCGGATGTATATCGACAGTTGAGCAGTTTGGAGATCGACGTGCATTCGATATAATGGGATGCGATTCAGATAGGACGGATTTACTTCTTTACTGCTGATATCATGTGGAACCTAGAAATTGATAATGTCTTGTAACTTTAATGTGAAAAATGCCGTTTAATTCAGGTCATTTCATTGAGCTCATGCCACTCAGATCATTCAACCAACCACTTTCCAACATTTTTAACTTCCCACTTCGCTATCAACTTACTCCTTTTTAATCATCATATTTATACTCTTAGTACGCTTATTCTCAATAATTTTCTCTTTTGAGCCAATCTGATGGGCTACTTCTGCTGATTGGCATTCCCAGCTTGCTTTCATTTACCCCAAGCAGCAGATCAACATGACATCCAACGGTGATTTCACCGAACGACCTGAGTTTCAAAAGAACTTAAAACTAGCTCAGGAATTCTATCGCCTAGACCGTAATCTTGGAACAGAAGATCGCAAGAACCTCACCTCTGCATTCAATGCTCCTTTGATTGGAGGCCCTCTGTTTTCGCTGCCAGCCTTGTTCTTGGGCATTCAAATTCCTCGATATGCACAGAAGCTCGGCTATATCGATAAAAAAAGACCTACTCGAGGATTATCGGTATTTATTGGCTTTGCTACTATTATATTTGCTGGTAATTTAGGCTCATCTCTCGGTTATTGGTATGGAGACCAGTCCCTCTCATATAACCCGTCGGCTCAGTCTGCGTATCGGATGCTTATGAAATTTCCCGCCGAAATAGGACGTACATATTATGGAGAAACAACCAAGGATTTATCTAAGAAAATGAAAAATCCTGATTCGATCAATTGGCATCAGGAGCTCATTTTCCCTTACAATCTGGCCCTTCACAGAGGTCCACCACAACCCCCGGGAATAATCCCAAACAGAGGACCTGCGCCGTTTCCAAGACAGAAAACACAGCAGCCAGTTCCTGCTCCGAGTACGAATGATGTGTTGACAAAAGAAGATGCTGATCCATTTGAGGCAGAGTCTGAGATGGCCGAGAACTCCCCTCAAGCCCCTTTGAATTCTTGGGATAGAATTCGTGCTGGAAAAAAGCAGACGTCATCAGCATCTTTGGGTTCAGCTATAGGAACATCTACGCTAGATGAGAGGGCACATGACTACGAGGAGACTCAGGAAGAGTTTGACCAAGAGTTGGAAGATGAGCGGGCTGGACGTGGAGTACAAGATGATTTTTCTGAATCGGAGAAGAAATGGGGTTCATGATATGATTGGAAATGTATATACATGTGTTGGTCTTGTATGAAAAATGTCAAAATCGTCAAAATTATCGTCTCATTCATGCCGTGGAATAACGTCATAGTAACACTCGACAGTATTCCCTATTAAGTATGGTTGATAGCTAAAAGCCTTATAGAATAGCCAAGACATCTTTGTCCACTTTGCCTTGCTTAATAAGTTCGCTGCGTAAACCGTTGTATTTTGCCTTCTCACTGTCTGTGAATTCCAAACCAACGTGAGACAGTACATTCAACGTATTTAGAGCCTTTTCATGTGCATGAGCATACTCTGGACCATCTAGGATTGCGAATATGTGATCTATTATCGGCCCACTGCGAAGAATCTCGAGTTTAGGTTGACCCGGGTCTATATCGGCCAAAGATGTCACTACCGACAATGCTTTCAGATATACCTTTGGAGGGGCTTCAACAGGATTCACAGCATATTCCAGCGTCTCCCAGCCTGAATGTTTCTCAAAATGCACATATGCTTCCTGAGAATGTCCCAGTAGTGAAGCTAATGCATATAAGCTCTTTGTTGAAAGTTCGATATCCTCGTCCTTCACCAGGCCCAAAAGTGCCTCTACGGCGCCCTCATTACCAACAAGATGTTTCTGAGCTTTTTCATTATTCTGCACAGCAGTACCAAAGACCCAGCATATCATTTTTTTGACCGCATGAGGCGTATCCTTGGCGATCAAAGTTGCAATCAAAGGATGCCATAATCCCAGATTTTCCATGTTATTAGCGTTATCTAGATTCTCCACCATCATCTCCAAATTATCCAGGGCAGTCTCCTTGTCTTCGACACTAAATTCATCACTTATAGCTATAGAAACCGACTGTTTCATGACAGTAGCATCATCAGGCGCTCCTGCTAATAGCTCACTCAGGGCCTTTTGATCCAGCTTTGTTCTGGGAGCATCGGAACCATGCTGTGCTTCAATTGACCATTTAAGCAAGTTTTCCATGATTAAAAGAAATTATGTGAAAAATATATATAAATATGACGTGGTATAATGGTTGGAGAATGGGTGACTTTTTAAGTGTTTTTCAAATGGAAGTTTGGAATTTCCCAGCAAATACCGGAAAAATCTAGAAGTTTAGCTTTAAGTCCGACAAGAAAGAGTTGATTGAAATCTACAATAAAATTATCTATTTGAAATATACAAACATAGACCCTAAAAATAATGTTACCGTGAATAATTATCGGTTTTAATGGATATAACCGTACAATTATGGATACTCATCCATCTGGATAATATCTCTTGTTCAAATCCAAAAATACAGGGTGCCTGATAGCCCTCTCGCCTTCATACAAGTAATTAATTCTCCATACGTTTCTGTCCTTGAACACATTTTCCCAAGCTTCCTTAGAATTATCGTGATTCTCATCTTCTTTCAAATCAATATTAGTGTTGAGCTGTTCTGCTCCAATACCCCGGGCATATTCCCATTGAGAAAAGATGACCCCTTCAAGACTATACCCAATAATATTTCCGTCCCTAACTTCATGAGAGATCACCATATCAACTGGATCGTCATAATTAAGAGCGCCTCTTAAAAGGAGTTTTCGTGCTCCTCGTTGAGATACTGCATATCCCGTAGTACAAGCAGGGGCTCCGCTACGCCGAACAGCTCTCTCACCTTTCATATGGCGATCAAAAAAATAATCCATTTCTTGGCCATGAGGATCCTTATAAATCAGATAATCATGAGCATAGTCGCCACTTTCGTAACAATGACTTAGATGTAAGATATCCCAGTTGATGCTATTATATGGGTCAGCTTCTGTAGCCTCATTGAGTGGATACTTAGCAGCAGGAGAACTCTTAAGTAATTCATTCAATGCTGCAGCAAATCTTGTAGTGATTTCCTTGATATTACTGTCCCATGTAGCATCAGATTCCAATATAAGCATGGTGGAAAGGTTCTCCTGGACAACCTTTCTCCACAGATTCATGTGGGACCTGAAACATGCATTGGCTCCCGGTAAAAGAGGAGTGTCTCGAGACGTAGGAGGCAATCCTCTGTCATGCAATTCCGCGGCCGCGACACCTGTGAACTTGTTGATTTCGAGTCCCGACGCCTCAGCTTGCATTACCATTGCATCATCGTAATCGTACCTGTAATCGATATTGATATAATGTATAGAACCAAACCCCAGGGTCTCATTACCTGGAGATTGTAATGTCACATATATTGGTCTTTCATCACTTCCAATATTGACATTCTCGAGAATTTTTGGCGGTTTTGCCTTATATCGTAGCCTTTCTTTTGTGCCGTCTATCAAAGGCCTTGTCGAGTGAGGAAAGAAGAACAAGAAGTTAATAAAAAGTAATATTCCAAACAATATCGCAATATTTAAACCCCTGGAAATCATTTGGAAGCTCTTCAAATCAGTCTAAACGATGGTTTAATTAAAAAGAATGAGTGATTACGTGTCCAAGAATAGGGTGCCTGGCCATATTTAGTCCTCTGTAACAAGGCGGGTTGGTAGGGCGCTTCGCGGAAAAAGGGCGAACTTTAACGAGAATGAAACGAGAAAAAAGCCAAGACAAACAGGTTAATCTCGTGTAGTATATTAAAAACCTTAAATTTATTCTAGAGCGATATCTTAAATCTATTCAACAGAATCATAAAAAATATGCCAAGATCGATGGCTTTGTTTATCTAATTTCATATGATTTTATATTTAGCATAATTTAGATCGACATTCACAAAAAAAAGAAATGTTGATACAAACAACGCCGCCCTTTATTAAGTCCGTTAGGGGGTGCCAGCATGAAATTAAATCCGTATATAAAATAATAAAATAGAAGCTAAATGTAGCATTAAAGTTCAATAATAAATTCAGTAAAAAATTCAGTATAAAATAATTAATAATGTAAATACCACAATTTACAGCTCAGCTACTAGAACAACATGAAACCATCAATGAATAACTAATACAAATCATTGTTTAGAGTCCATACCCTTGTTGTTTGAAGATTGTTCATCGTTACCGAAAAAAATCTCATTCAACTTTTGATACGCAGGGGTCCGGATCTCATCTCCACCTTCGTACAGATAATTGATTTTCCATACATTTCTCTCTTCATGCACTTTGGCCCAATTTTCCTCAAAGTTCTCAGATGACTGCTCAGCAGGAGTATCAATTTCGCTATTGAGTTTTTCCGCTCCAATTCCTCTCACGTAGTCCCATTGTGCAAACATTACGCCGTCAGGAACATATCCGATCAGCTGGTCACTATCGACCATTCTAGACATGACGACATCGACGGGTTCATTATAGTCCAAGGAGCCTCTTAAAAGCAGCTTTCTTGCACCAGACTGCGAAACAGCATATGCTGTTGTACATATAGGGTGACCGCTGCGTCTAACTGCACGTTGGTCTTTCATCTTAATGCCAAAATAGTAATCCTTTATTTGAGCATTAGGATCGTCATAGATAAGATAATCATCAGCGTATAAATCTGATTCATAACAATGACTGAAATGCAAGATATCCCAGTTGACACTGTTCCACGGATCATTCTCTGTAGGCTGGTTCTCAGGATGCTTGGCAGCTGGAGATGTTTTCAACAGTTCATTCAGTGCTGCAGCAAATCGGAGTGTGATATCTTTGATATTAATATCCCATGTTGCGTCAGACTCCAGAATCAGCATGGTAGCCAGATTCTCAGCAACAACCTTTCTCCATAAATTTTGATGCGATCTGAAACATGCTTTGCCTCCCATATGCAAAGGTGGAAACATAGAAGTCGGCGGTAAACCTTTTTCATGAATATCGTCGTATGTGACCGCGTCGTACCTGTCGATTTTCAAATCTGTCACCACAGACTGCATGGCAATAGCGTCATCATAGTCATATCGATAATGTACATTAATATATTGTATCGAGTCAAAACCTAGCGTAGAGTTACCAGGAGATCGTAGATTGACAAATATCGGACGTTCTGCACTTCCAATATTAACATTGCTGTCTATTAAAGGTTTATCGACTCGTAATGCGTTCTTTGTGCTTTGAATAAGAGATGCTGGTGTTTTCTCCAAATATAGCAGGCCTATCAGATTGACGATAATTAATGCACTAAGAAGCCCAAGTGCCTTTCCGCATTTATTGAAAAGCATTTCTGCACAAAGGTGTTTGTGCTGTTGCTAAGTTTTGATTTTTTGATATAAAGAATTTGAAGGACGGGTCTTTGAGGGCGAGGGGTTGAGCCACAAAAGAAAGTTAAATGATAACAAAAAAAAGACAACAAGACCAGGGGAAAAGCAGGGGAAAATTGAAAAATTAATGTGCCAATTGAATTTCTACGCGAAATAATATATATTTATCTTATAAGAACGGTTTCTAAGGTCCGTCAAGCCATTTTTCATGGTGGCTGGATCTGATCGGAAAAAGTCAAATAACAGATAACCGTATGATGTAATATCTGACGCTGCCACCCAAATAAGCGAGCGTCTAATTTTCAACCCATATAAACTGAGGCCCTTTTCAAATCCCCTGTCAAAATCTCAAACTACATAAAAATCCAATATATCAATGTGCTGATACCCACTTGCATAGATTGGCCAATGTGAGAGCTTCCGCTGACCCATGTGCTTTCCACATTGAGTGGTGTCTGCAAGTTTAGCTATTTCTTGGCATTCCATAAGCTTTTTTCGTAAAGTTGCACAATGATAAAACAAATCCAAACGTGTTTCACCGAGACTTGAAGCGACATTTTCTCTGCAATATGTAGCAGTGCCGTGTGAGGCTAGTACAGTTGAGGGATAGAAAGGTCGGAAAATTAAACAAAAAAAGAAAATATTTTTCCAGCAATGTAGGTACGATTTGGCCGGAATAGGGCATAAAAAGGTTCGCTATGATTGGAGAAGCATTCAGTGTATAAAATGGTATAAAATGATAATTGCATGATTACTTAATTAGGAAAACATTCTCGTCTTTATTAAACTTCGATTGTATTTCTTTACTTTTCAACATGTATCGATGACTGAGTGTTGTTTCAGCGTTGTATGCCGTCACAAGAAGCTTGTGGCCAACAGTGCAAGTGACTCATTTAACAATCGATGAATTTATGTGAAATCATCGAAAATCAGCAATATAATTGAGATATCAAATGATTCTTTTATTCATTGAACCACCCAACTATAATGTACCTTTCTCTCAAATACAACGTTGATACTTATGTTTGTCTAACTGTAATTTCACCTTAGTTTCTTACCTTCTCTCTGCTGCTACAGCCTTGCATACATCATGCTCTTTACCGGATCATCGACGTCACGGATCACCAAAGGTAATAGAAGCAAAACTAATTCGCCGCTGCCTTTATTACCTGAGGATTTGGCCCTAATTAAAACTTTGGAAGAAGAAAAGGAGTTACGAGATGTTAGACGGAAAAATAAACAGGTGAAGCTAGATGATATTGGAGGCCAAGTAAAACTAGACTGGCAAAATGCCAACAAAACTGCTTCTTCATCCCCGATCTTGCCAGCTATCAAACATATATTGGATCATATGTGGATATCTGAATACCCCGAGGATATGAAGCTGTCGTTGCAGACCAAAGCTCGATTAGAGCAGTCAAGAACACATGTTCCTCCTTTGGTTTCCAACGGCCAGTTGATGGCAATATTCACAGATCAAGCCACCTTTGTTGATCGTGAGATAATGGGATTGGCTGCAAGGGGCGAAATTAGAAAGTTTGCACTTACTCTGGTTGATATAGACGACCTGATAATCATGGCTAAGGACTTTTATTCCATCATGAACAAATTCATAAAAACGTATCAGGATCAAGGTAATAAGAAGGCGGCTGATGATTTAGAAAAGCTCAAGACGCTATTACAACGAAAGCCGGACGCAGTCTTTGTTACGACTAGTGATCTTGATGAATATTCACTTGATATGTCGCCGAAATCATCACTTTTCCAGGCTGGGTTTCTTACCTTGGATACAGCTAGCTCCAATATTTATAATATTTCAGTTCCTAATATTGGTTCTTATATAAAGCTTTTGGTCAGCAGCCGGAAATGGCTGTTGAAAACTTTGGATAAGCTACGATGGAAAGAGATGCTGGAAACCCAGCTACGGACACTTTGGGAACATAATAAGCTGCTTATTAAAGATTTCAAGGGTCTTGATTTGCAATGGGTTTTGTGTGGTGGATACGGTGATGGCTGGTTAGAACCTTTCAACACACCCGTGGGCATTGGATGGAAATTGACGGGTAAAAAGTAGGCATAAAGGCTGGTATACCATATGAGGAGTGTCTTAGGAGCCGTATCTGAGTATCTCATATAGAGACCGGTATATTTTGCATGGAATAAGGAGTGTATATAACTCAAAATTTCGGATGAGGGCATTATCAGCATATTCATGGGCATAGCATGCATATATTAATTTCCATCGGCATTTTCATTTGGACAGCTTTGGAGTACAAGACAATATGATACGGATGAATGTTTTACGGATGAAAGTTTACGGATTAAAGTGAGTTCATTCAAAGTACTGGACTGATGGTATGCTGATGATAGCCTTGATTCAAGAAGATCACCAAACTACTGCAAAAGTCGAACAAACTTCTCCAAAATTTCCCATAGATTACAAAAACTTCATCTCAGCTATAAAACATCCATAAATTTCCCAAAAAATTAAATGTAACCATGCACTATAATCCCATCCTCCATCCATTGATCCCACTGTTTTCAACTCTTCCAAATTTCACTTCTTGCATCATCTCAACATGGCGTAAGTATAACATCTATTATCACCAAACAACAATACTAACATACAGTGAACTTGTTGGCAAAACAAAGTCTGAGCTAACAGATGCTGAGCTGGTTCAGCTGGAAGAATATGAATTCAACTATGGCCCATTATCAGTTCTTCAGCATGCGGTTCAGAATCATACCCAGGTCCTAATATCGTGCAGAAATAACAAAAAGCTTCTTGCTCGAGTAAAAGCCTTTGATAGGCATTCTAATATGGTTCTTGAAAATGTCAAGGAGGTAAGTTGCTGTTTGTTCTTCCTTCAAGCTAGTTGAAGATCTAACCCGTGATAGATGTGGACAGAAACCCCGAAAAACTCTAAAGGCAAAGCTGCCAAACCTATTAATCGAGATCGATTCATTAGTAAAATGTTCTTGAGAGGTGACTCTGTAATTTTAGTTCTACGAAGTACCAGTTGATGGTGGAAAATCATTATTTAATGTCCGTTATTTACGTCAATTATCTTTATTATACATGAAATGTCAAACAAAGCTAGCTCCCCGTATACATAATGTTTCAACGAACAGATTGCCTCTTCTGCTGTTTCTTTTGTTTTCGACGCTCCTCTTTAGCAAGTGCCTTCTTTTGGTCCGCAACTGACTTGTCTGTTCGTGCTTCATTTCTCTTTTGTTCAGCCTTCTTAAAAGCCAGGTCCTCTGCTCTCTGGAAATCCAAGATCTTTTGAAGCTTTTTGTATTCAGTTTCTCGAGTAGCCTTGATCTTTTTCACAAGTTCCGGTCGGAAACCTTTAAGGCCTGCGAGATGATCTGCAAGGTTGACGACAGCTTTAACCAGTTTGTTAGTGGCTTCATAATCAACCTTTGTCCTAGGCAGTCTCAAAGCCAATAAAATCTTGGTTTCAATGTCCGTAAGCTCTTCAATAGTATCCGGCCGTTTGATAGGCTGGTCAGTGACTGCGACAAACTCCAATACGTTTTGAGCATTTTCAAGAGCCTCCTTCAGTTCAGCAGTGACAACCAAGTCAATCAGCTCCGAGGCTTCAACCATATAGGTCAAATAAGCCGGAAGTTTAGCGGAGTCCCAAGTTCGTACCAAGGATGAGAAGTAATTTTCCTCTCTGACCTTTTTCATGTAATCCTTATTGACAATAGCCATGATCATATTGGGGACTTTGGCACCACTGTTAAGAGTCACTACAACATCCACCCGATCTGCAGGAATTGAGCCACCAAAGAAGAATCCAAATATATACTCCATAGACAAAGTGATGAAGTTATCACGGCCCAGGAGTTTGAATCGTGCTATAAAACTTTCTACATTGACTCGTCCAGTGGCATAAGTGGTAAATAACGAAGGAGAATCCTGAGCAGTCAACTCGGTAGCAGAAACGCCGACTTGGAAAAACTGCTCATCAAGAAATGGAGACACATTCTTAATCCACCTTTTGACCTGAGATTCATTGGATTTGATTCCAAACCAGTATAGCGCTACGTATCCCACAATCATACATAGAATCATCAACTCCTTGTTCCAGTTGTAAATCTTCAACCGATCCAATATCGACATATTGTTCCAGTCATTGGCCGTAATATTAGCCGGTGTACTGCTCATCAAGAATGTAGCGCTGTATATTAGCAGATATTCACCGTTGATTGACCCATCATTCTACTTACGCTTTCTCTAGAAACGGCGTCAACGGACCAAATGGCCCATTATTCTGCTCCTCGGCAGCCATAGCCAAGCCAGGCAGCACCAAAACCAAAACCCAGCTGATCATTAAACTTGTGTTATGTTGCAACTAATGTGCTGATTTGCAAATACGCTTGTTGTGCGGAGGAAGCAAAAATTAAAGTGCGGAGGAAACTCAAACGTGCGTTGGAAAAACAAGCAGTTGAAAACAAATTTCACCATACATGCTGATCCGCCACAACTGGCTTAATAGAACATGCTTGTCAATTGCAGGATATTCAGGAGTGTATTCGAGAAGAATTTCGCTTGTTCGGCATTTTCATAGTACCTTTCTATGGCGAAAAAACGACTCTTCTGACACTGGGGGTCGAGCACCGGCTGATCTCATTGAAAGAATGGCTAAAATCCCCATAGAAAACTATCGCAATTTCTCTATTGTGGCCCACGTTGATCATGGAAAGTCTACATTGAGTGACAGAATACTGGAATTGACTGGTGTTATACAAGCAGGTGATAATAATCGTCAGGTGCTGGATTCTTTGGACGTTGAAAGAGAGCGTGGAATCACCGTCAAAGCCCGCACTTGTTCCATGGTTTACAACTATAAAAACCAGGATTATTTATTGCATTTAGTCGATACTCCCGGTCATGTGGATTTCCGCCAGGAGGTTTCTCGAAGTTATGCTTCTTGTGGTGGTGCTTTACTGCTAGTTGACGCTACTAAAGGTGTTCAAGCTCAAACTGTGGCATATTTCTTCCTGGCATACAGCTTAGATCTTAAATTGATTCCTGTTATTAATAAGGTCGACTTGCCGCATGCAGAGGTCGATAAGACTTTGACCCAGGTCGAGAATATGTTTGAGTTGGATCCTTCTACGGCCATTAGTATAAGTGCCAAATCTGGTCTCAATGTAGAGCAAGTTCTTCCGGCAATTATAGAGCATATACCGAGTCCAGATGGTAATCCAGAACTTCCTTTGAAATCTCTGCTAGTGGATTCCTGGTTTGATAGTTATGTTGGAGTCATTCTTCTGGTGCATATCGTTGATGGAACTGTCAAAAAAGGTCAGAAGATCATGTCTGCTCATACTGACCTGAAATACGACGTGAAAGAGGTCGGAATAATGCATCCTGAAAGAATGACCACCGACGTGCTTACGGCCGGTCAGATCGGCTATGTCATTTGTTCAATGAAGAAGAGTAATGAAGCTCAGATTGGCGATACCTTCATGACTGTAGGCCAACCGGTTGATCCACTTCCTGGATTTGAAACAGTTAAACCTATGGTATATGTAGGAGCATTTCCTGCAGATGGTGCTCATTTCGATAGCTTACAAGAGTCCATGGAGCACCTGACATTGAACGATCGATCAGTCACCCTTGAGAAAGAGTCGTCAAATGCCCTGGGCCAAGGCTGGAGACTGGGTTTTCTAGGTTCTCTGCATGCATCTGTGTTCCGTGAAAGACTTGAGCGAGAACATGGCCGAAACCTCATTATCACTATGCCTACGGTGCCATATAAAATCATATACGCGGACGATACTGAAAAGATCATTACCAATCCTGATCACTTTCCAGATCCCGGTGCTCGCACACAAGGAAAAGTTAAGGATATACAGGAGCCTTACGTGGAAGCTTTAATGACTATGCCACAGGAGTATTTAGGCCAAGTTATTCAGCTCTGTGAAGGGAACCGTGGCCAACAAGTAGAAATATCATTTCCGGGATCAAGCCAGGCGGTTCTGAAGTATCGTATACCATTAGCACATTTGGTAGATGATTTTTTCGGTAAGCTAAAAGGAATTACGAAGGGATTTGCGTCTTTGGATTACGAAGATGCTGGATATATGTCATCGAAAATCACAAAGCTGGAGCTTTTGGTCAACGGAAGATGTATTGATGCACTTTCTCAGATAACCCATGTATCATTAGTTGAATCTCGAGGCCGAGAATGGGTCACGAAATTCAAACAATATCTTCGATACGAATTGTTCGAAGTCATTATTCAAGCACGAGCCAACGGAAACAAGATTGTGGCCAGAGAGACCATCAAAGCCAAGCGAAAAGACGTACTTGCACGATTGCATGCGGCTGATATTACTCGGCGCCAGAAGCTATTGAAAAGACAAAAGGAAGGGAAGAAAAATCTGCAGTCTGTTGGACGAGTGCAAATACCCCGTGAAGCATACCAGGCATTTCTGTCTAGGTGATATCTCGCCATGCCCACGATATTGTAAATATAAAATGCATAATTGACTGAAATGTTAATACTTCACGAGGAGCTGTTATCTTGAACTAATTTGCTAATAAATTCAGCAAGGCGTTGCTCAGCATTGTCTGGATCATCTCCTATGATTTCTTCTAAGGTTTGCCTATGATCCTCATTCAAGTTTCCAGACTCATCTATGAGGCCATTTTCACGAAGAATAGTAAGAAAGTTTGCTTGAGACTGATTTGAAGGAGGTGGAGCTGAGCTACTGGTTCCAGTGCCCGTATTACTAGACTCTGCACTGCTGTGCACCACATTACCCTCCTCCAATGTCTTCAAATACTCTATCACATCAATATTCTGCTCGTCCTCATCTTCTTCCTCCTGCTGTTTCATTAAAGCTGTTTGTCCATCGTTATTCTTAATACTTGGATCAGCACCCAATTCCTCCACCAAAATCCTTGCAGTATTGGCAGTCTCAGCATAATGTAATGGAGTATCACCGTCCAAATCACCAACATTTACATTTCCACCGGCTTCTCTAACTAAATAATTTAACAGATCTATATGATTATAGGAAGCAGCCGCATGGATCGGAGTATATCCTGCAAAATCGCCCTCATCAGCTTTATATCCTTGTTCAATCAACTCTTTTACTCTGTCTAACTTATTATCACTAGCTGCTAGCCATATGTTATTTGCACCGTTTGGTGTCGTTGATGTTGAAACTGCTGTAGGCATTTGAAGATGGTGGAGAAAAGTTTCCATCTTTTGTACCATTTGAAATTTCATCAATAGACCTCAATGAACACCAGCAAAGCCGAGCAGAAAAAGCTTCAAGATGCTCAAGATTATCCTCGAGGATTCGATTTCTGGAGAAGATCCATGGCATATATGACAGGAATTGGGCTGGATAATGGGGAGAAGAAACAGTTTGAAAAAGACCTGGTTGCACGAAGATCAGCTATACAATGTAAAAGATGCCATGAATACCGGGATTGGATGCTTGCCCATAGTCCAGTGGTGAAATTCATGCGTAGGGAAATCGCTAATGTTGGAGGAAATATAAATGAAAAGAATATAATATGCGATGAATGTACAGAAATGAAGGGAGGAGGATTTCATCCTCAAAAGGGCATTTTACTATGCCAAAACCTCATATATTCAAGGGGGCAAGTAGAAGACATTTTGGCCCATGAAATGGTTCATGCATATGATGAATGTAAATTCAATGTCGACTGGTCTGACTTGCGTCATCATGCTTGTTCTGAGATCAGAGCCTCGACATTATCCGGAGAATGCCGAATCACTGCTCAAATGTTTCGAGCTGCCAAGATCAGCTTCAGCAAGGGATTGCAGAACTGCGTTAAAAGAAGAGCTACATTATCGGTTTCTGCAAATCCCAATTGTAAAAATGACGAGGAAGCAGCTAGGGCTGTAAATCAAGTGTTTGACAGCTGCTTTCATGACACAAGACCGTTTGAACGTATATATAGATAATTCATACATTAACCTATTGTATGGTTATTTAATATTGGGCGTTCTGTGGGTTTAAAATGTTAAATATAAGCTGCATGTGATACTGGGGCCGGTAAGAATGCCAAACCAGAATATAATGTTTCCAAGCAATAGCTGATCTCTGGCATACTTTGTTCTTGATAATGCAGCCATGGGCAATTGAAGCATTTGAAGTGCCAATAAATATCCACGAAGTTTGCCGAAGATAACTAACATGACCAACTCATGCACACAAGCACTCAGTAAGAATGTCAATAGAGTTGCTTGAGTCTTGGAGAAATGCATTGCTGAGATAGAGCTATGATACACATGCCTGAGAAGGAACCGATGGACCGGAACATTCCATAGCTTGGCAAATTCGTCCCATCGGACGCAATTCCACCAGTCTCCATAAAACGCACGGTCTGCAAATCCAGTCAACTCGGCAAGGACATTCAATATGACTTCCCAGATGATGTAAAACACAAGAAGATACATGACAGCAAAAGGAGGTACTAGATCCAGCAAAATCCATGGATAAACCCGTATTTTCTCATCTAAAGACACGCCGCGTAAGGCGATTGTTCGCATTGCAATAGGGTAGAAGTATTCTTCAGCAATGAATATCATAATGAAGAAAACTCCCCAAAAAGCAGCGACCTTTTCTGCAACATAGGACCATCTGATTGTAGGATTACGAGGATATTCTATCTGATAAACCAAGGTAGGGAACATGCTATACCAGAAGTGATTCTCTAGTGTTAAATTGGCGGGAAATATGACTGTCTCTGATTGCATAGTAATTTCCTCGGTACAATACTCCACAGATGCATGTAGTTTCTTGATTTCTTCTGCAGAAAGAGACTCTCGCTGTTTGGCTAGCTTTTGTTTGGACTCATTCAATTCTTGATGGATTTTCCAAAAATGTCCATTATAGAAAGCATAGGAATGCTGCTTCATGATGAACACCAAAGAATGAAGCAGCAAAAATACTTTTCCAACCCATGGCAAATCCAATATCACAGATAACCACAGGAAGAAAAACAAGAAAATAAACTGATACAGAGTCTGGATGATCCAACCGGATTTTTCCCACGTCAGGTAGCCAGCTTTGATTGCCAATTGTAAACCAAAACCAAAGTAAGTAGCAAGGTACATACCCAAATCAATAAACGCTACAGTTTCTAGACCACAAGTGAGAATTTCAACCATATTATGGCCCAGTAAAATGCCGTTATGAAAGTAATTGAAGAGGAGTTCTCTAGTCATGGCGACGCCGGTTACAGTCCAGAACAGGGTCCAAAAGCCGAAAAACGGAGAGTGAATAGTGATCTGAGAGTCGAATATCGATTCCTCTCGAATCTGGCTCATCTTGATATATCTGTAGGTTTTTGGACCGCCAATAGACTTGCGCTTCTTGGGGGGTTCGACCGGTTTCAGGCCATCGACATGACTGGAAGTCTTGGAAATATGGCCCAAAGTTGCAACTGACGGGGAATTTCGCCCTGAAGTATCATATTCATTGCTAGACGCCAAGTGAGGTCTTTCCGAGGCTTCCTCGTTTTTCAAAGACCCCAGCTTTTTATCGGCCTGGTCCAGCAACTTGCTTGTACGCTCCATGGCTCTGGATATAATAATTAGAAAATCTTGCACAGTTGCAGCGGCAAATTAGATGGAATTGTTAATAATTGTGTAATTTTCCTGTGTGTTGAATGTCAGTAAAATAGGTGTTTTGAGATAAATAAATAAAAAGTAGGGCAATCGGTCAAGGCAAGATGGTTATCTTCGGAACAAGCAAAAACGACCATGCGGTAATTTCGGATGTATAATACAAGGAAATAAATATCGGTGAACATGGGTAATAAGAACTGTATGAATTATAAGAAAATGTAATAAAATGTAAGAGATGCCCATCAAACGGTGTGGAATTATCTATGTTTGGTAGCTTGCGATTGTTCTCTATCTAATCATACGGCCAAGATGGGGCTGGAATTGGTGGAGAAAGTTCAACGATTGATTTGAAAAATATTAGGAACATTTCAATACTTGTTGTATTATAATAACTAACATCCTTTGTAATATTACCTATATCTTCTCTGATGTTTATTACCCCTCTCCATTATCCTATCAAATATTTTCATTTAATCACTCTCTATTCGTGACTCGTGTCACGTTTCACACACAAGCTTTTCTAAAGTTCACCAAAAAAAAACTCAAAATCTCGATGTTCAGCCGTGCAAGCCATTGAAAAAAAATTATATCCGTACCTAACAACTTTCACCAACCAGCATGTCACGGCCAGAATATACAGCGCCTCCAGAGATCTTTTATAATGATACAGAATCAAGGAAATATACAACATCGGCCCGTGTCCAGCATATTCAGGCAGAAATGACTTTTAGAGCCTTGGAGTTGCTCAACGTTCCTCCTTCTCAGCATATATTGGATATTGGATGCGGTTCAGGATTATCGGGGGAAATATTGACTGAGGAAGGTCATACTTGGATAGGAATGGACATAGCACCATCTATGCTTGGTAATGCCCTGGATAGAGAAGTGCAGGGTGATTTGTTCTTAGGTGATATCGGTGTAGGATTACCTTTCAGAGCAGGTTCTTTCGATGCCGCTATCAGCATATCTGTGATCCAATGGTTATGTAATGCCGATACTTCTGCAGCAGATCCTAAAAAGAGACTGCAGAATTTCTTTGAGACGTTGTTTGCATGCCTCAAGAGAGGCGGAAAGGCTGTTTGTCAGTTTTATCCTAGTAACGACAAACAAATAGAATTCATCTTGAATGCAGCTAAACAAACCGGGTTTATGGGAGGTTTGGTAATCGATGATGCTGAATCGAAAAAGAAGAAAAAGTGTTATTTGGTTCTTAGTGCTGGTGCTGCTGAACAAGACGTCAACCTTAGTGGAATTGCTTTTGATCGTTCGTCTATTAAAAAGAAGCGCTCAAATAAGAAGGATGAGTCTGCAAAGGACTATATAAAACGAAAGAAGGAAGTTATGAGGAAACGTGGAAAAGCAGTTGCTATGGATAGTCGATTCACCGGTAGAAAACGACGACCGAAGTTCTAAAGAACAAAGCATTCAGAAACATTGGAATATTCAAAGCTAAAAGTGATTTCTTGAGTTCTTTATTACTCAACCATTTGAAAATTCATTTGAAATTCTACCAAGCCGGGCCAGTTGATGGCAATGAACTTGATCTGATATCTCTCGCAAACACCCACTAATTTAACCAACATGCATATTTATAACTAAAGTAGTTATCATTAAATTTATTTCTTGCATAGCATTATTTTTCTCTCTTCCGATATCCACAAAGACTATGATTAAATATCACCTGACACACATTACCCTGTTTCAATGGGCTATAAAACATTATGACCAAATCAGTCATTTACTCATATACCATCCAAAATGCGTCAAACAGTACACTATTTTGGCGCTGGCCCTGCCTTACTACCAGGAGAAGTTATTGAAAGCTCTGCAAAAGCCTTAGTAGATTATGAAAATCAAGGAATCGGTGTTGGTGAGATATCCCATCGATCTGGCCGGGCTGGTGAGATCATTGAGCGAACCAAGCAGAAGCTCATTAAGCTGCTGGACATTCCTGAAACCCACGAAGTATTTTTTGCCCAGGGTGGTGGAACTGCTGGATTCTCGGCCATTCCATCCAATATCCTAGCTGCCTATGCTGCTGACCATCACAAGCGTGGAAAAGCTGGATACATAATCACTGGAGTCTGGTCTCAGAGAGCTTATGATGAAGCCAAGAGATTGGGCGTTGATGCCGAAATAATTATCGATGCCCATGATTATCCAAAGGGTAATAAGAAGTATTCTACTATTCCTGACAAAAGCAAATGGAAGTTCTCCGACAGGAAAGACTTGGCTTTTGTATACTATTGTGATAACGAGACGGTAGCCGGAGTCGAATTCCCCAACGTACCAGAGGTCCCTGAAGGAGTTGAGCTAGTGGCTGATATGTCTTCTAATATACTATCCAAGACAATAGATGTATCGAAGTTTGGCCTAATATTTGGTGGTGCTCAGAAGAATATAGGAATCGCCGGTATTTCCTTCTACATTATCAAGAAATCCTTGGTAAAAACTGCACCTGCCGAACAGCTCCGTCAGCTTGGATTGCCGGTGATTCCAATATTCTTGGACTTCACTCAAATTGTCAAAAATAACTCCACTTATAATACTCTGCCTATGTTTCCTCTCTATGTGGTAGACCGAACCACGGAATACCTCCTCAAGAAAGGAGGACTTGCAGCTCAAGCTAAAGAATCCACCAAAAAGGCCAAAGACTTGTACGAAGCAATTGATCGTCATAAAGACCTTTATAAAACATGGGTTGACGTAGATGTACGAAGCCGAATGAACATTGTGTTCGAGATAGAAGGTGCGGGGCTCGAAGAGAAATTTCTCAAAGAAGCTTCAGCAAAGGGCTTAACAGGTCTCAAAGGGCACAGATCGGTTGGTGGCATCCGTATCTCTAATTATAATGCCGTCGAACCAGCCAGTGTTGAGTTGTTAGTGCAGTTCCTGGATGAATTTGCTAAAGAAAACGGACATTGAGCGACAGCCGCTACTGAATAGAAAATTCATATATCTAAGCTTGATAGATAATATGTTAAAACACCGTCCTGCTCTTGATCTGCCTTAGTAACGTAGCAATATAATATCAATGCATGATTACTGCAAATGCCCATAATAATATGACTAACGACATTTTTTATGTGTAAAACGTTCCACCAGTCCTTAGAGCTTACAGCAACAGAATAATTGTCATCAGTAGTATCTCCATCTGCAGTTTGTGAGCGGATCATAGCTGAAGGAGTAGCAGAAGGGCCATTTGTAGATGTCTGAGAGCTCATGACTTTGACATTTTCCATACCTCTCCAAGTCGTAGACACATTTACCATTGACACGTCGCTACCTTCGGTAGATATAGTCAGTTCGCCTTTCCAATTGGCACTGATGCGAATTGCTGAGCTCAAGTGCCTATATCTGTCGCAGATCTTCAGAAACGACTGGATCGGGTTCGGTATCATAAGATATACGTCGGGATCTGGATGCATAGGTTCGGAAATTGCCAAGGCCGTTTCCATCCGTAGTAATTTGACAGGGATCTCCTGAGATATCATGTTGGAACCGTCGCCATGTACAGACCGTTGAACGAACATGACGGCCAGGTACGCGATTTTGTCACGTTTACGCAACCGCACCAGGACGTCGTCGAAGGCGTTATCTCCTTGGCTTGAGGACCTGAGAGCCTTATACAAACTATCTACATTCAATTCCATAGCGATCTGGTCCTTTTCTAGTGATAAAATCTCATACTCTTCAAATACACCTTCTGCAGGTAAGCTCGCCCAAACCTGAGTGCTGGAGACAGAAGTGACAGAAATAAATTTAATGGAGTCCGGTGACAAACGGATCTGGCATGATTTACGAATAGTAGCTAAGGAATCAGCAATATCTCGAAGAGTTCGTGGGTTACGGAGTACAGCTTTGAACTTCATAGATCATGCAAGATGGGAAAATAGCTTTTGAATCAAATAGGCATGACTTTTCTACATCTCTATATCTTTTTCACTATAATGATCAAGAACTATTCTATAAGTGAAGCTTGGCGAATATCCACCGATATTTGTAATGAAAATATCCACATGTTCTGGAGGAATATAGTCGTATATGGGATTCATGACTTCTACCTTGTCTACCAATTCATCGTCAGCAAAATCCACCACTTTGGCTGAATTTCCCACTTCGATTATACTGTCGATGTCAAATGGATATAAAGGAGAGATTTTGTACAGTTCAGCAACACAAATGACTGGTGTGGAGAATTCTCGGGCACTTTTGCATACCAGAGCTACCCCACATGAAGAAATGCATCCACCATTGGCTAGTACAGACGTAGCGCCAATAATGACTTTTCCAACTCTGCTCATCACTGCTAGAGACGTGCTATCGGGTATTATAACAGTCTCAATACCGGCTGAAGACAGTTTTGCAGCAAATTCATGACTGATGGCAGTATCGTTAGGGAAGTTTTCAACCACCAATACTGTAAATCTGCGTTTAGCTGCAGCACGGAGCAGGAATTCCAATACAGTCACAGAGCCTGGTGTAGGAGTTAAAAGAACCTCATTTTCATGGATCATCTCCACACTCATTCCTGCTATGGTATCATCCATATTGTTGATCTCGTCTATTAGTTCCTGGATGCCCTCAATTATATCCGCACGAGCATCCTTTGAGATTCGTTTCTGTGACGTTTTTCGCGATCTCTCGTCAGCTGATGACAATAGACTGAACATGGACGATTGTTCTGCAGAAGTGGCTTTTGATTCTCCTCCAACTTCCCTGATGACAGCCAAAACTCTCCGTATGATATTTCCAGATGCAAATTCTCGTGGCTGAGCTGCAACCACTTGTCTTCCAAATGCTCTCACTTCCTCTACAAGCTCGTTTGTATGAATCCATCGTGATGCTGAGACAAATCTCATAAGAAGTTGAGCTGTAGCAAGAGCCACGGCCTGAGGGCCTTCTATTTCTCTACGACGAAGTTTGCTAATTGTTAGAAAATTTTGTTACAGGTTGTCTAGATTATGCTAGTTTATTGCCTTCACATACGTCAAAAATGTCCCGATTCTTGTGCTCAAATCACCGCCTCTATGTGATGAACTCATGGTGTGAAAAGGTTGAGTGGGAAATCAGTCAGGTTGTGAGAGTTCAAGTAGAATGGAATGCAAATTTGTTAGAATACAATGCTAAATAAATATAGAAAAAACCAGTTTAGTCTTCTTCATCTTCGTCGAAAAATGAACGGGCTTTCTTGTTTTTAGCCTGGCTGGGGTTTGTGCTGGTTTGGTTCTTGTTCTTTGCCAAATTGATTGATTTGGCCATGCTTTCCCTGACTTCTGCTACCAAATTGTCAGATTCTTCAAAGAATTCCGAGTTCACAGCTTCAGTGGAACTGCCATATGAAGAAGGTTTAGCCAATATAGCCTGTAGTTTGGCTTTCTTCTTAGCCAGAGCTTCCTTGTCAGTACTACTGCGTTCATCCAAGGACTTTGCCAACTGCTTGGCTTTTCTTAGATCCCTGACTCTATGAC
Organism: Casaregolazyma patagonica; assembly: GCA_030580475.1. NCBI lineage: Eukaryota > Fungi > Ascomycota > Dipodascomycetes > Dipodascales > Trichomonascaceae > Casaregolazyma > Casaregolazyma patagonica. Next base: position 703,209 of record JAKTSZ010000004.1, read on the forward strand.
CATCGACAGTTTTCCAGTTGTCCATATTTTGGTTTTTGGTCTTCTTTTTAGAAAATCGACTACCTTGAGATCGAAGCATGGTACCGAACCCGCCTTTTCCTCCACATAAACGCACATTTAGACGAAGTTTCAGCCATCTATCAGAAGATAATTCGCCTACAGTCATTTCTTGATGTCTTCCTAGTATCGGCTGACCACCATAGAATGATACATAGGTCTTTTCAGCCACTGGAAGAGGCAGTTTGTGCTTTATCATGTCCACAGTTTGTGCTATAGAAGTCTTATTATCCAGATATAAAGTGAGGTTTTCAAGAGAAGGAAGAGTTTCGACAGTTATCATAGTGGACGACTCATTATTTAGGTTCTGATCAACTGTTTGGTGTTTTACAGCAGCCATGGTCGATGTGGGAAGCTGAACTCAAAATCATTTTGGCTGTGTGGGCTTTTTCTCCATTGAACCCAATGCTTAGAGCATTTCGACCCATCAGCATGGCCATGAGCCGGCCGAATATTTTCAAGCATAACTTCGTTGGAAGTCTTATTCAATCAGCTGGATATAGAATACCCACTAGAAAAGGTATGTATGGATAAATATGTGTTTTAATAGGTTCAACTGCTAATGTCTCAGAGAATATCGTCAATGTATATGCACCTACACCTAGAAATATCCCCAAAGGAAGTGCACCTATATTGGAAATCGAAAAAGATCTGTATTCTAAGCTTGACTCAGATGGGGTTAGACGTCAACTTCTGGACAGATCTGCTCATAATCGGCTTCGTCAAGGCGATATTGTCAGAGTAGAGAAGATTGATGGATCATCGTTTGTAGGCGTTTTGATTGCCATTAATAGAAGACAACTTGCATCGAATCTTTTACTACGAACTAAGATCGGAAACGTGGCTGTGGAGAACCGAGTGGCTGTGTTTAATCATAATATCAAGAGCATTGATCTGGTCAGAGTACCAGCCAAACGATGGAGAAGAAGCAAACTGTACTTTGTGCGTGAAAACACAAAGATTGATGTTGGAGATGTGGATGCTGAGCTTCGTAAACTCGAACGTCGTCGTCTATAATGCATTGTATATAAAATATGGATATATATTATCATCTATCTCATGGTTGTTTGTTGTAGCCAATAGAAGAGGAAATTTTTCGGTATTTTTCAGTCTGCCAAAATCTTCTTTTCCTCCTCAAAACTCACTCCATTTCCACCAACCAAAGCCATGCTCTCTCGACTGCGTGTAGCTGCCGCTTTCAAAAGCAGTGTAGGCCGATTCCAGGCTCAGCAAATGGCTGTTCCAAGTCGCTTTGTGCGATTTGCTTCGACATTTGACCGATCCAAGCCTCACTTGAACATTGGAACCATTGGCCATGTAGATCACGGTAAAACCACCTTGACTGCTGCTATTACCAAGGTTTTATCTGAAAAGGGTGGAGCCAAATTCCTCGATTATGGTTCTATTGATAAAGCTCCTGAGGAACGAGCTCGTGGAATCACCATTACTTCTGCTCATGTGGAATATGAGACTGATAAACGTCATTATTCTCACGTCGACTGTCCAGGGCACGCTGATTATATCAAAAATATGATCTCTGGTGCTGCCAGAATGGATGGTGCAATTATTGTTGTTGCTGCTTCCGACGGTCAAATGCCTCAAACCCGAGAACATCTGCTGCTTGCTCGTCAGGTCGGTATTCAACATGTCATTGTTTTCATCAACAAGGTTGATATGATTGATGATCCCGAGATGTTGGAACTTGTAGAGATGGAAATGCGTGATTTACTCACTACATATGGTTTCGATGGTGAAAATACCCCTGTTATTATGGGTTCTGGCTTGTGTGCATTGGAAGGTAAGCAGCCTGAAATTGGTGTTCAAGCCATTCAGAAATTGCTTGATGCCGTCGATGAAAAAATCCCTACTCCTTCACGAGATCTTGACAAGGCTTTCCTGATGCCCGTTGAGTCTGTTTTCTCTATTCCTGGTCGAGGTACTGTTGCTTCCGGTCGAGTTGAACGAGGTCTACTCAAGAAGGGTGAAGAGGTTGAAATTGTAGGTTATAATGAGCAGCCTCTCAAGACTGTTGTCACCGGTATTGAAATGTTCAAGAAGGAACTTGATTCTGCTCAAGCTGGTGATAATGCTGGTATTTTGCTCCGAGGTGTCAAGAGAGAAGACATCAAGCGAGGCATGGTTGTTTCCAAAGTTGGAACTGTTAAGGCTCACACCAAGTTCTTATGCTCCTTGTACATATTGACCAATGAAGAAGGTGGTCGACATTCGCCTTTTGGTGAGAATTACAAACCTCAGATGTTTGTTTCTTCTGCAGATGTCACAGTCGTACTTAACTTCCCTGAAGGAGCCGATCTTTCTACCCAGATTTTTCCTGGTGACAATACTGAAATGGTTGGCACTTTGTTGCATCCTACACCCATTGAAGTTGGCCAGAGGTTCAATCTACGAGAAGGTGGAAGAACTGTAGGCACTGGGTTAGTGACACGAGTTATTGAGTAGACTTAAGGATGCTTTTGTATATAGAAACTATGGCGAGAGCCAAATAGGTTGTAAAAAATGGTGTTAAAACGGTGTTTAAAGACGTTGAAGACTTAATAAAGCAAAAATGAAAGATTCCCGGCTGTTTTTTATATACTGAACTTGTTGTAGTTGGTTTGATATTTGTCATTGATTTTACCAGGCTTTGCTTCTCATTGACCTTGCATTGATGGATCCCATTAAAAATACAAGACAAATTGCCCATAATGCATTAATACAGGAATATTCCGATATGCTTAATGAATCCCATATAATTGGAGATGCAGTTCATATTACCACTAAGGAAAAACAGTCATATTTGGTCCAATTTACAACCCAAGGCTGGCATGTAGGTAGAATCAAGAGCACATAGTAATACGAAGTACAACTAATATCTAGATAATAGAGCCTCCCACTGATAACTTGTACGAGACTCCGGAAGCACTTTTAATGTCAATATCTAAAATATTTGAGAAAGAATGGGCGGATTGCCTGGTACAAAAGTTGAAGCAAGTAAATGGCACGTAGATATATATTCAAAAGTTATAAGAATGAGTCTAATTACTGGATTAACCAAGGCGTATGTTTTTCTTCTATCTCTACTCTCCTACTGCTTCCTCTTTCTTCTCCTTATGATGTCTATCCTTCAAATGCAATGGCAAATGCTCGTCGTTTTCTCGAGTGATCTCCTCGTCTACAAGCGTTTCCCATTCTTCTTTGGGCTTGGGGCCCGTGTTTGGAGGTTCTAAAGATGACAGGCCCATGGAGGCAATGAGAAGAATCACAGTGAGTCCTTGAGCATACATACGAGCCTGGACGATCTTTTGTGATCTGGTGAGCAGTTTATCACGATTGATAGCAGCCCAAGAACCAGCCATACAGGCCACCCAAGCTCCTCCAATAAGAGGATATTTGTTTTGATTTACAAACTCAAGAGCTCTTTGACTGGGTTTTTCTGCTGCTCGGCGTTTCTTCTGTTCTTCCTGATATTCATCAACATATCCATATCGTTGCTGTTCAAATTTGCGACTAGCAAATTCCATCGAAGTTATGCCACACAGAATAATAGGGACGATTGAGACAAATGTCCTAGGGAAAGCTCCCATAGATCGAAATGCCGGGTACCTTTTATTGATTGATCTCAATGTAAAATAGGATATACCTGCACCTACAGCAGCTCCCTTGAGACCACCTATGGCAATGGCATTCATATAATCAGATAGTTCTTCCTTGCTTGGGATCTTCATGATGATTTATTAATAGTTGAAAAATAGACTTTAATTTCTAGTATTTCAGCTATTATTTTCCCTGTTTGTACCCCTATACTTATAATGATTTATGAATGGATCCTTGTTCCGAAAGCCGCATACAATTTCCTAAGTCATCCGTGACGAATTTCTGAGAAATGGCAAAAAACGGAGCGGCTTCCAAAAAGGAAATCGGCAAGCCACAATTGCGGCTGAAGATATACGAACTATTGTATAGGTTTAAAGGGGAAAATAGGATGAAGATCATGGAATGTGAATAGAAAAATCATGTCATTTGATTATTGAGGTAAAATTTCGGTTTTTTGGTAAATAGGTGTGTTTTTTGTTTTTTTTCTGTGGTTGTCGTATTGATTTCTGTGTTTGGACTAAGCAATAAGCCAAACTAAGCTGAAGACTAAAAAAACGCTCAACACTAAGTTGTAAGCGAGGTTTGAATAAATAACTAATCCTGGTATATTCTAGGCGCATCTCAAGGTGGAAACTGCTTGAGATTAGATAATACCTCTCATTTCCATACCTCTCATTTCCATGCCTTACTTCCATGCTAATATCTCACTCTGAATGGTCGCAAACCACGCATCCTCTGTCTCTGCCCATTCATCTGCCGCTCGTACTGTTTCTCGTATTTCTTCCTCGCTAATTCCCACCTTGAGCCAATTGTTATAAAACTCATCTCCTGGTCGAAGTTGGCCTGCTGCCCGTTGAGCTAGGCGTTTACGCGTTTCGTATCCCGTACTAATTCCTGCACTACCACCAAGCTCAACTTTCCCACCATCAACGTCAAATCCAGCTTTACGGCAAAGTGCCAGCATGCACGTTCCTGTAAGCTCTGTATCAGCTCCTTGAAGTACAACCCTACGCAAATTGTCGACCCACAATCGATCCAGGTCAAATCGCTTCGGGAAAAAGTGCTGGGCAGCAGCATCTCGAGATGCAAATATTCCATTTGGCTTCAAAACTCTTCTTATTTCTGCCAAAGCTTTTAGTGGCATGTCTGGTGGAACAAAATGCCCAAATACCTGAGCGCTGTATACAATGTCAAACGACTCGTCTGGATATGGCAATTTTTCCAAGACATTGCCTACTTCAAACCCTACCGATCCCTGTCCTTGTGATGAAATTTTGGCGTCAGATGCCACTGCCTTTGCCTTTTCAATGACTGCTGGCGATACATCTATACCCACAACCGATCCTTCAGTAGCATAAGCAGCAAATCCGCAGGTAATAGTACCTGGGCCACAGCCCACATCCAAAATATGATCATTCTTTTTGATATGAGGTATTAAGAAAGCCGCGTCTGATTCTGCTTTTCGTAGCAAATGGTTAGAGATTGTGCTCTCGGAGTACCCTTGAGTATATGATTTCTTGGTTTCACGAGTCATCCTTCAGCTGACGTGAGTTGATTCGATATTCAATGACTTTCTTGAAAAAAAAAATGAAATTTTCAAGTCAATTGAGTGTCAATTGCCTGAATTATACTTATTTATAGCCAACAGAGTTGATCTCCGTCTAAACGCGGAGATATCAGCCTTGTGCCAAAAGTAGTAGTGAATGACTCACTAAAGTTTTATATCATTCTAAGACTCCAAAATCAATTCGAAGTAAAAAGAAACGTAGTTGTAGTGCTGAGGGTATCAAATGTATTTACATGTGGAGAATGGCAGATGGGGTTGTGTTGGTAGATGGCAAGAATCGGCATACAAATTCCAGGATAATACCCCATAAAATAATATGATGCAGTTAGTTAATATGCAAACTATGTGCTAACATAATAGACAAACATGATTCATGCTAAGTGGAATATCACTGAGGTATTGTTATGGTATAAGCTAATCATTCCTTTGACTATTAGTATGATCAGGGTGAGAATTCAACGCTTTCCACGCTTTATGTAGCCGAGTTTTCTGCCCTTTTCCTCTCTTCTTATGCAAGGTTTTGCGAATAAATGGCACTGTTACAAGCGCATCATCAGTAGTACTGGCAATATCGGTATTGTTACCTTCATCATCTTGACCCATACCATTGTAAGCAATAAGATTTGGCGTCCTCGGTCTGAAAAACGTCGATCGTCGATCAATTACATTAGCTGTGGCTGAATCCGTTAAGCGCTTGATAGCTTCGTCGACGGAATCGCCAAGGCCCATAAACATTGCTAGTGTACCGGTAATCACCGGAGCTGCCATTGAGGTTCCGCTCAAAGTCAATGTACCATCTTTACTGTCGTGTGCAAGAGAAATCACATATACACCACTAGCAAACATGGTAACACATGATCCCCAATTGCTGAAACTAGCTATAGAATCATAACGGTCGTCAATGGCTCCAATAGTGATAGCATTGACAGCACTGGCCGGCGAGGAAGCACAGGCAGCAGTGTTGGAATTACCAGCAGCCACTACCAATGGCAATCCTGCATCCACAGCAGCATTTACCGCGCTATTGAGAACTGCATTGAACCCCGCACCTAGAGACAGATTGGCTACAGCCTTTCTTCCTCTAGCTTTGTTATCATTTACAGCAAACTCAATACCAGCAACTACTGCAGACAGGTTCCCCGTTCCAGTACCTGCCAACACCTTGACTTCAATAATATTGGCCGCTTTGGCAGCACCGTAGCTATTAGATCCAACGATACCTGCAACGTGAGTGCCATGGCCATTCCTGTCGCCCAGACCTTCTCCAGTGAAATCCACACCTCGTGACACTCTGCCATCAAATTCCACATGCTTTGAGTTGATACCTGTATCAATTACATATATATCAACGTCAGCTTGACCAGTCGTTGTGTAGAAGTATGTACCTGTACCATCTCATAGCACCGTTAGCTACAACTTGAAACATGGGGCGAAATGATTAATGGGGATATTTACCTTGAGTTAGTTTCTTCCTTTGCGAAAGACGTGCCAAATGCCGTGGTGCTTCAATCTGCTGAGATCCAGCAGTTATTTTAACATCAGGGCTAATGGCAGTTACCTTAAGGACAGTTAACACAAAATTCACATAATAATAATAATAATAATCATGGCATCTTTACATATATGCTTTGGTATAATCCCTGCAGTACTCTACTGTCGAAATTTCCCGAGAATGCCTGGAAATGGCCAAAAGAAAACGTCTGGCTGACGCTAGCGCCGATCAATGGATTCTCCAACAAGAACTTAATAAGAGGCATTTCCGGAGAAAGTTGCACTAAAAAACTTGCGCCACATTCTCCAAAAAGGAGAATGAAGGCTAATAATAGCTCTGCTGAATATTTACAAAAGTGCCTCATAAAGTGGTTGGAAGCTCGCTAAGTTCTCTGAAGCATGCCCAGCTTATACAGCAGTAGCCCAACTACTTGCCAAATCATCGTCATCATCATAAACTAGACGAGATTGGCCCAGGAGCTCTTTAGTATCTATAGCAATATGAGGTTTAGCAGGTTTGTGTGTTTTTCCTTGAATATACACTGGTTTAATGAAATCTTTGTCATAGGCTTTTGATTCCCAGAATCCAGCTTCCGGGCCCTTGATCTGAGGAGCAGGCTCATCATCACTGCCATCTGACGAGTCACTGCTTATTTCGTCCGGTGTATTTTGCCTCATGACCACTTTATTTCCATGCAAATCCAAAGATATGACCCGTTTTCCTCGGCCCTGTCGAGCCAATCTCTTCTCCTCCATTTTCCGTAGCTGCCTCTGCTGCCTCTTGAGCTGCTTTGCCTGTTCCAAAGCAGATGCCCACCTATTTACGCCTACGGCAGGAGTTTCGAAGTCGCTAACTTGGTCGATAATCTTGGTTCTTTGCGCAGATGTTTCTTGGTAGTCTAAAAGAGTGTCAAGTCTCTGCTCAGCCTGTTGTCTAGCTTTTACCTTGTTTAAATCGCTGATTCCGGCAATTCCTCGCTCCTCTGCTTTTTCTCTTGCTTTTCTACCCATTGACGAGGCGATTTCGGCTTTTTCTCCATTGAGAATACTAGCAATTTCTTCTATGTTCTCTTCACTGATTAGAGGTTCTCCACAAAACATACAAGGTCCAAGACCCTCTTTCATACATATGATTCGACCACAGTTAAGACAATTTGGAGCTGCCTGAACTAATGGATGCCGTGTTCCCATGCATGTGCATTTGACTCTTCGGCCTTTTGTACTGGTGATATCAATCTGACTGAGAGCAGCTTCAATGTCGGTCAACGAGTCGATTTTGACTTCAGAGCTCGGTGGAGTGCTTTTTCCCGACCCAGACGGTTTTGGCACTTTCTTGGCCGGCTTGTCATCCTTATTCCAAGCGCTTTTTCCACTGACAAAGTTTGAATAATCATATTGTCCGCTTTTGGTTCCTATAGAATCGTCTCTTTTGCCATGCGGTGATTCAGAACGACTGGCCTCTGCACGGGCAGCCTCTTTCTTCCTTTCAATCTCCGACTTCTTCTCAACCATACTCTGGCCGGTGTTTTCAAAGTACTCTTTTGCCAGTTCTCGAGCGGTTTTTCCATCTCCGACTATCTCAGTCAACGCAGCTTCCATGCCCTCTCTTGTCCCCTGAAACATGACATATTGCACAAGCTCTGCCACTGACTCCTTATCGAGGCCTAGAATATTCTGCAGCCTTGACTTTAAACCGTCCATTTGTGTAGATTCAAGCTTCGGTGATTTGGCCTCTTCCCAATATAAGTTGACTTGGCTGGTTTTCTGATTCAGAAACTTACCAACGACATGTCGGAAGATGCAAACCTTTTACAGCAAATAGCCAGTCTTGCAGGTAAGTGAGTTGATTATATATAATATATTGGATTAAATCGTATTAACATATTTAGGCGCAATAAATAGACATAAAAATGCCACTAATGGGGTCCGGGGAGCCCCATATCGAGGTAGAGGTGGCGTTTCTAGAGCAAGAGGCGGATCTGCTCTTTCTCGTGGACGTTATCAGCATTCAAGAGGTGGACGTGCATCGCAGTGGACTGGAGGGGTCAGTAAATATGACTGGAAAGCTCCTGCGTCGTCTAGTGCTGGTTCTGAGATTATTGATATAGGAGGAATCAAGTACAAAACCACAAAAGGAGGTACCAAGCTTATTAAACTGACTGCCGATGAAGCAGCTGCAGCACCTAAAAAAGCTCTCGTCAATGGTGTCTCTTATGTGCGGTCCAAGTCTGGCAATTTGCTAATGAAGAAGGCTGTTAATCGGCAGGATAATCTGAACAAGCCGTGTGCTTATTTTACAAGGACAGGTATGTGCAGACCGCGAAAAGTGCAATCTAACAATATAGGCCATTGTAATCGAGGACTTTCATGTCGATATCAGCATGACTCTCATCATGTTGCTATCTGTAAGCGTTTTCTTCAAGGATCATGCAATCGAGCTGATTGTACCTTGAGCCACGAGCCCACTGCACATAACTCTCCGTTATGTTCGTTTTATCAGAAAAACAGATGTTCCAAGGAGAATTGTATATATACGCATGCGGATGTTGATCCAAAGGCATTGATTTGTCGAGATTTTGCTTTGGATGGCTATTGTGATAAAGGAGCCGATTGCGATAAAAGGCACGAGTTTGAGTGTCCGGATTTCGAACAATCAGGCACATGTCCACGGTCAAATTGCCATCTTAAGCATGTCTATCGTAATAAGCACCAAAACGACAAAGTTGAGAGTGATGAACCCAAAGAAGAAGCTATGGATTATGATCTATTAGCAGCCCAATTTGCGCCCAGTGAATCAGAAAAAGAAGACGATAATGGTCAAGAAGATGACGATTATGATTCTGATGAATTGGAGGATTTGGTTGTGGATGAAAATGGCACTATGAATGAAGAGTTTATTGGCATATGAGAAAGAAGCATAGTGAAGGAATAAGAAAAAATTAAAAGAACAATAATAACAATAATAAAAATCATAATAATTTACATAATTTACAAGAATAAGTCTGTCTCACCGTGTAGCTCCGCATCTTTTGAACCTTTCATATCAAAGAATATCTAGCCGAACTCAAAGCGATTTCATTCAAAGGAGCAGGGAACGGAAAAATAACCACTTGCTATTTAGGCAGGTTATCTCTCAACTAGCCTAGATGTCCAAGATCTTTCTACAGGAAAGTCTCAAGGTCATACTAGTAAGCTCCGAATGTATATAAAGTTATATTATCTAGAGATAGTATAACCCATACTGATGAATGAAGAAGGGAAAATTTTTGGTGGTGCAAAAAGTTTATAAACATCATCAAAAAAAAAAAAAATATTTGTGATTATATAACATTTTATTAAATGGCATGGCTAATTAAATATCGATTATATCATAATAATCATCTTTATCTGTAGAGTTTTCCGTAAGATATTTATGGAAAACTACCGGTTTCCGGTATTGCGTATCTTGGGCTGTATCAATTTGGCTCAATGCCTGTATTATCCACGACGATCCATCTTCCTTGTCATCTATCGTCACTTTCAAATTCGCGTCTTTTATTGGCGGCATAATGATCTTCTCGCCATTGATTTTAGTACTTGCCACTGGTTTAGTTGCGCCAAGCAGTATTTCGTTTGAAATATCGTATAAAAATGCCCTTACATGTTCCAGCCCTGGATTTCGAATCCACTTCCATGCAACTTCTAATAAATCATCGCCAACAAACGGCTTTACCAATAACATCTCTTCTTCAAGGTTGTTTTCCACCACTGTAGCTGCAAATATATCAGACTTCTCATACTGGCATTGTACAATGTCTCCTGGAAGACATGAATAGGCCCACTTCTTAGTCAACAAATCCTTTTCCAATGCATCTCCTTGTAGTCGTTTCGGCCGGTGAAACCTGCACCAAAAGTCGTAACTATGGCCATTTGGTACTGCTAGCATGCCTGTATTAGCCGAACAGCTGATATGATATGTCCTTTTGCATTTTGGAAACGTGCATGATAACATAGGATTTGGACCCCATCTTCGGTTACATGAATAGCATCGGACATCTTTGAGCCCAGGGGTTTCTTCGTCTTTGTCTGCCTTTCGCATGGCACACGATTCATATTTAACGCAATATGAATGAGCCAACTGAGACTTTCCGTTGATTTGAACCTCTGCCATAGGCAAATTGTAGTCCTGTCGGCAATAGGCACATATGGCACCTTTCTCCTCTTCCTTAGGTAATGGCTCTACCCGTGGTTTCTTCTGTTTCGGTTTAGCATCTTGTACATGTTTTCTCTTGTGTGGTTTGGTCCTCTTTTTATAAGGAGTCGAATCACTCGGAGGTGTAGGTAAACTAGCAGCACCACCCTCATCGTCGGTATATTCTCCATTAAGATGTCTTTCCAATTGATACACATCAATTCCCACTGCATCATCAATGCACATGCATTTCTTGCTGTCTTTACCATAAGGGATCCAAGACTCGTCGGCAAAATTGACCGATTCTGCCACATTATATCCATAATTGAAGCCTGAATGATATCCATAAGGAAAAGTGAGCATAAACTCATGTTGCCGGTGAACGACCTTGTTTACTTTGATGCCCATGGAACTGAGCATTTGTGGAGACGCATGAAAAGTCTTGTGTCTTAAAAATTCCTTGCACTTAGATCGTTCTTGGGGCCACATATCACCCATCATTTGATAAAATCGTTCATGATCCTTCTGGGAAATTGAGTACCACTGCTTAGGAGCCCCGAAATGTATATAATTGATGCTGAAAAGATCCATATCTTCGAGATGCCAAGCAAAGGTACTTTTCCACATTCCACAGTACAAATAAGCCGTGTTTACCCCAGGAATACGAATATTGAGCTGATTTAACAGATTATCCAACTTGGGGACATTCCAACTCTTGACAGTATCATCAAATAACGAGCCAGGCATATCAGCTCCATACATTGGCTGGTTGAAAGTGATTGATTTCCAATAAGTTTTTTCTAGTTGCTGACATCGTTCAGCACTGAAATCATAATCATCAAATCTATAGTTGAACTTGTCATCCAAAACATTACTATGCCAATGATTAGCTCTTCCAGGGGGCCGTTTTTCTTTATTTGGATCGTCTTTTTTCTTTTGTTTAACCTTTTCTTTCCTTAAACTGGGGGGCTGGTGATCAATATGGTCACAGAGAGCTCTCCATTGGCAAATATCATACGATTTTTGCTTCTCAAAGTTCTGAATACGAAACAACCCACCACGGCCACTGATATTCTGAACAATAGGATTCTTTATCTTAATACTTTTGATATGTTCATCTAAAGCAGGAAGAGATTTGACCCATTGTGAAGGTGGAATGACTTTGACTATGCCAGTTTCCATGCCATAAGGGTTAATCTCGGACAGAAACTTTGCAAAATCCACAAACTCATCCATCGTAGGCTCAAAGACCGGCACTCCGTCTTCCATATGATATTTGCATTTCGGAGGATCGGTCTTGAAGGCCGAAATCTCGGGTAATATTAAAGGCATTGCATATGGTTGCAAGTGGTCTAATTGGGAAGATGCCAAGGTTGGAAAAAGGCAATGAGCAGATAGAACGGGAGAGGGAAAATAGGAGAATTGGGATGAATGGGTAAGGAAATGGTGTTTTTCGGGGGCTTTTATTAATTTGGAATGGAAAGTTTTGTTGAACAGCGCGATATTTGTGGTTATTGATGATTTTCCCGAAACTATGGGGATAATAACAATGTCACTTAGAGACGACAGTTAGAAGGCCGATAAAACACAATTTAACTCATCTTTTTTATTTTATATCTTTTATATCAATTTGTGTTCCTAATATCATCTCATTTACCCTACTTTCGTCTCTTATATCCAATTTTTCCCTACTCATCTCTTGTCCTTCTCCTCTCCATCTGTTATCTGATTTTCACCTCTCAGCTTTGTCAGTCTTCCAGCCCTACTATGGGTAAAGTGGCAAAGAATCATAATGATAATGGTCAACAAATGAATGATATAACGCAGTATTTTGGAAATCAGCCCATAGACGGTTCCAAAAGAGACCCTGTATTATGTCCTATTTGTTTGTGTGATTTGGATCAGTTTGTGCTGCAGAAACGCACTGAGCATGTTTATACCTGTATGGGTGAAGATATAACTGTTACCAGTACTAATATTGATTCTCAGGGTAATATATCTGATTCTCAGAGTAATGTTTCTGATACTCAAATTACTTCTTTTACTTCTCAAACTCATCTTGAAGTACAGTACGACGAGAATATTGAGATCAAATCAGATCAACGGCCTGCAAAACGAAAAGCTACAAGAAACAAAGAAACAAAGAAAAAGCTAGCGGCGACAAAACGCAGAAAGTCCTCTGGTAAAGCAACCGACCAAACTACCGACCTGACTGCTGCTGTTACAGAAAGCGATAGCTCGACCAGTGCTGCTTCTCTCCCCGAACCTCGCAACATTCCCTTTTACAAAACTTTGGATTTCGGAGACAATATTAAAATCGCCGTAGATGCTTTCTGCTACGGGCCTATTCCTCAAGTGTCCTCATACTTTCTTACTCATTTCCATTCCGATCATTATGGCGGACTGAGGAAATCGTGGTCTGCAGGACCCATCTATTGCTCAGAAGTAACTGCTCGGTTGGTCAAATACCGCCTTAAAGTACCCGATGAATGGATAAAAACATTACCTATGAATACTGTGGTACAAATGGATAATGGGTTGGATGTACTATTTCTTGACGCCAATCATTGCCCTGGATCTGCCATCATACTCTTCCGATATAAAAACAAAAGCATTTTGCATACTGGCGACTTTCGAGGCTGTCAGTCTCAGATAGATTTGCTTCGAACATTGCATCCCTCACCTCTGGATGCCATTTATCTTGATACTACTTATTTGAATCCAAAGCACTGCTTTCCCTCTCAACAGACAGTCATAGATAGCTGTGCTGAATACTGTCAAAGTCTTCGGGATTCTGGCGGTGAGCCTCCATCTACTCGTTTTCTTACACTGTATGACTTTTTCTCTCTGGTTGGCATGACTGCTACATCGAGTCGACAAAAGGTGAATCCTATTGTTTTTGTTGGCTCCTACGTCATTGGAAAGGAAAAATTAGCTATACGTATAGCCAAGCAACTGAACTCCAAGATATTTCCCTCTGGCTCCGATAGGTCTACAGTGATGAAACTATTGGAGGATCCCGAGATGAGTGGTCTTTTATCTGACAATGGGCTTGAATGCAATGTTCACCTTGTCAGTATGAGTGAGGTCAGTGCTATGAATGTCAGCCAGCACTGGCAGACACTGAAGAAGTGGTTTTCACACATGGTTGTTTTCTCGCCTACAGGGTGGAATTTCTATGCGTCCAAAAAACAGATAGAAGCTTCAGAGCCAGTTGAATTTGGGCTTCGTCAACTAGAGGCTTGTCGAACTCTGACTAATGGTGGTAGAGTTCACCTATTACGAGTACCCTATAGTGAGCATTCGTCATTTCCGGAACTACGATCGTTTGTACATGGAGTTCCTGCACGTGAAGTCATACCTACGGTGAATTATGAGAATTCGCATCAGAGAGAGCTCATGAAGTATTGGGTAGACAAATGGATGAAGGAGAGACCAGAACTAGTTTCCGACTAGGATATTTATTATATTCTGCGTTAATTGCAGAAGATGTGCATTTATGGCATTGTATATGTTGCAACTTATGAATTTCATGATTCTTTTTCAACTTTGAGAATTTCATAATTCTTGAGCTATGAACTCTTATATAGTTTAACAGCAGCAATATCAGCAATAACGAATATTATCACAGCTGTAAATAAGTATATGCCATGTATGCATTTCCCATACGTAAAACTACTAGAAAAAATAAGATATTTTACTTCCTATCATCGTTCCACATGTCTCGTACGCCAATCTCATTGCCAGGGAAACCAGCAAAACCGTTGAACTTGTTCTGAAAATTACCTGGTTGTTTACAATTTCAATCTTTCTTTCAAAAATAAACAGCCAGAAATAGACACAAATAGTAAGTATAACTACCGATTGGAAAGTGAAAATGAAGCTACAAGTCTTTTATTTTCACGATATTTCCTACTCCTATTGATCCCATTTGCCTAGTTGATGATATGATGCGTGGAGTTTTCCAGCAAGGGGATTCCATCCAAGGACTCCACAACTGGGCCAAAACCGCCTATATCAAACGATTTAATCTAGTATCAGAAGCTTGGGGGGTCATATATTCATATATATCGTTCTATAGTCACTAACTAACCTTTGGAACAGTCATGGATATCGCTCAAGTGCTCTATAACTCGATTCTGAGCCCTGATCAGGCGGTTCGATCACAGGCTGAAGCCTATATGAGAAATGCTGAATCTAATCATTTCGTCGAATACTTAGCTGCACTTACTCAGCAACTAGCTAATGAATCTCAACAGACCGAAGTCCGTATGTTGGCTGCCTTAGAGCTCAAAAACACCCTAGCTGCTAAGGATCTGGCTAGAAGGGAGGCAAATGTCCAGCGTTGGTTGGCCCTGGATGCTTCTGGCAAGAAGGAGATCAAATCAACTGCTTTAAATGCTCTGCTAAGTCAGAATGAAAGAGTCGGCTCATCGGCAGCTCAGCTGATTGCTGCGATTGCTGAAATTGAGCTTCCTCGTTCTCAATGGCCAGATCTCTTTGAAGTTCTAATCAAAAATACCTCTGCAGAATCGCCTGTCCACGTCAAGAAAGCATCCCTCACAGCCATTGGTTTTATATGTGAAACGGCAGATCCTACTAATGAGGCCGTCACATCTCAAAGCGATGGCATTCTTACTGCTATTGTCCAGGGTGCTCACAGGGGCGAACCATCGCCAGTAGTACGAGAAGCTGCACTCAATGCATTGGTTCTTTCTTTGGAATTTGCTCGCAAAAATTTCGCTAATGAGGCTGAGAGGAATTTTATAATGCAGGTGATTTGTGAGGCCACTCAGTCTCCAGAAACAAAGGTCCAGCTTATTGCATTTGCTGCTCTCAACAAAGTAATGGCATTTTATTACAGTTATATGCAGCCATATATGGGTCCTGCTTTGTTTCCGTTGACTGCTGCAGGAATGCAGTCGTCTGAAGATGGTGTCGTAATGATGGCATTGGAGTTTTGGGGTACCGTATGCGAGGAAGAAATTGACATCAAATATGATGCTCTTGCCAATAATAATACCTGGAAACAAACATACAATTTCGCTGAACAGGCCATACCGACTATACTCCCGCGCATTTTACAGGTGATGACTCGTCAGGAAGAAGATGATTTGGATGAGGCATGGAATGCTCCTAAGTCTGCTGCATCTACCTTGGGCCTATTTGCTCAATGTTGTGGAGATGTCATTGTCAACCCGACTCTGACGTTTGTAGCAGAGAATCTCAAAAATTCCGAATGGAACTTTCGAGAGGCCGCAGTTATGGCCTTTGGTTCTATTCTAGACGGCCCATCAAGGGAGCCTTTAAAGCAGCTCATAGGGCAGGCATTGGCTCCTATTTTGGAACTTATAAGCGACCCATCTCTGGAAGTAAGAGATACTGTTTCTTGGTGTCTTGGCCGAATTAGTGACGTGGTGGTTGATGGAATTGATCCTCACACTCAACTTCCTCAATTCATGTCTGCCTTGGTAGTTGGGTTGAGAGACGATCCTCGAGTCTCTGTGAATTGCTGCTGGGCTCTCATGAATTTAAATGAGCAACTTCAGGGAGACCCAGACAATGAACAGTCCCCTATGTCTCCTTATTATTCAGTGTTGTTCCCCACTTTAGTTGAGACTTCTGCACGCCCTGACAATGAAGGAACTAGCCGAACGAGTGCCTACGAAGCGCTTTCTTCATTGGTTACTTTCAGCTCTAAAGATGCCATGGGAACAGTTTGGGGACTTAGTGGCACCGTCATTGAACGTCTTCAACACTCGCTACAGGTGATGGAACAATTTAACAGTACGCCTCCAAGCGCTGACGATAGAGTTAACTTGGAAGATCTTCAGTCTAGCTTGCTCACATTGCTCACTAATATAATCAGAAGAGTTGGGGATGGGGTTCTTTCGGGAGCTGAGTCAGTGATGCAGTTATGTATTCACTTGCTTGAGCATCGACTGCCCAATTCACTAATTGATGACGATGTGTTTGTGGTTGTAGGAGCGATTGCTGGAGCCATTAACAAGAATTTCAACAATTTTGTTGATGCTTTTATGCCATATCTGTTTAATTCGCTGAATCAGACAGATTTGTCGATATCCAATACTGCTGTTGGTCTTGTGTCGGATTTCTTTTTGGCCCTCGGAAAAGATATGGAAAAATATCTCAAACCCATTATGGACATATTCATCCAAAATCTGAGCAAGAGTGTTACATACTCTAAGTTGAAATCTACGACTTTGTCATGCATTGGAGATGTCGCTGGAGAAAGTGGGAGTGGATTTGTCCCATACTTGCATGGTACTATGGCTGTTCTACAGGAGGCCAGTAGTTTGCGTGCTGATTCAAACAGCTCAATTGAATATCGTGACTATGTTACATCATTAGTACTCTCCATTATAGATGCGTACGGAGGCATTGTAACAGGGTTGACAGAAGATGCCAGTGCTCTTTTTCCGTATACGCATCAGATATTTGCGTTTTTGTCATATGCAGTCATGGATCCGGAGATTCGCAAAAATTCAGAGGCTGTTAAAACTATAAGTGGCATTCTAGGTGACATTGCTGACATGTATAAAGACGGCAGTGTTGGCTCATTTTACAAGGAAGCTTGGCTGAGTGAATTCTTGAACATGGCCACCGACCATGAGGAGTTTCCTAATAGAACAGTTGCAACGGCAAAATGGGCCCGAAATTTAGCGAGACAGCAGCAACAGTTGGCTTAGCATAGAATTCACCTGTTAATTTCTTTTTTTGGACAAAAAATTGTCTCAAGAATTTCTTAGTAAATAGTAGCGTACATTAATTTTTATTAACAAATGCCCAAGGAAACTAAGAGAAAACTAATGCTCGAGGATCCAGCGGTCTTCCATCAGGTGCAACACCTTGTCTTTCGAATTGTTGAGTCGTATATAAAGCTCTAGCATCGTCAAACGAGATGTTCGGATCTCTACGCATTATCCGACGAATGGCCCGCTTTGCCTTATCATCAAGACCGCTTCTATTATCCTGAGCCTCGATATTTTCATTCAGATCAAATGTAGCCGACGAGAATCCTCTTTGCCTGTCTCTTAAAAATGCATATCTACCATCTTGCTGATTGAAACTGCAAGTAAATAGCCGATCCGATACATCGTAATAGAAATCCTCGAAGTATGGAAGCCAAGTGTCTTGAAATCTCCAGATAGCTATGGCACAAAGAATAGCCACTAAACTGACAAGTAATAGGAAGGAATTCCATAGGTAGTTCACCATAGCGCCGAAAGACGAGATGGCCAGATCTCACGTTATGAAACGTAAATTTGCCTCAGGAGGAGTTAAGCTACCAAAATAACCACAAGTTAATTACAGGTTGAGTTACATGTGGAGAGACATGGAAACTTTAAGGTTGGGGTGAAGTGAGAACGGATAAAGATTGTTTGAGATATAGATTTAGATGGAGAATAAAATAGAACAAACTGTATAATATATGGATATGTTTATATGTATATATGTTTAGTTAAGTAGGGAATGTATAAATCAATGGCTCGTAATAGCTCAGCCATGGCTACCCATGCCCTATACATCACGTGATCGTAACGTCACGTGCTGGTCTGAAAACAAACTATTGCCATTTGTCCTGTGTTCCAATCCAAGGTCTCTTGGCCCAGTTGGTTAAGGCATCGTGCTAATAACACAGCAAACAACTCCTTGTTTGAAACGCGAGGATCGGCGGTTCGATCCCGCCAGAGACCATTTTTTTTGCAGTGTCTTTTTCTCTAAATTAAAAAAAACGTATTCAACTAATCTCTGAAACAAAAGTTTTGTATTTTCTATAAAATTTCCTTCATTTGATTCCTCTAAAATGAATGCTCAGTAGAATCTCCACCCGTCGATGAAGTACTCGATGATCCCGACTGAACAGTACTAAGTATCGATTCTATATAATCGGCTCCGGACCATTTCTGGTGTGTCAGTACATCACATCCAGTCTCTTTTTCTTGACTTTGAACAAGATCAACATATGCTTTCATTCCGTCAGTCTTGAAAGCATTGGACAGTTTCCATGTAGCCAACGCAGTGGTATGAAGTCCAGCCAATGACACCAATTGGAATACAAATCCAGCTTTACCCAGATCAAATATAAAGTTCTTCAAGTCTTCCTCAGTGAATCCATGGGCGGCCCAGTTGAACGACGGTGACAGATTATATACCAGCCATTTTCCAGGATAGTGCTTGTGGATTTCTGCGGCAAATGATTGAGCTTGCTTCAAATCAGGCTTGGATGTCTCCAGCCAAACCAAATCTGCATATGGCGCATAGGCTAAAGAACGTTTGATAGCAGGCTCCATGCCACCCTTAGTATGATAGTATCCTTCTCGAGTCCTAGGAGCCTCCCAGTCAAAGAAGACATCTGATCCCACGATTTCTTTAGCTATTTTCCTGCTATTAAAGATAGACTGTCCCTTAGCCTGAGACAGATATGACTCAATTAGATCAGACTTTCCTGCGGCTTTAAGTGCTTCAGTAACTGCCTCGTTAAAGGTTATAAGCTTTGTACTCTTGACCCACTCGGATTCCAGCAAGCTGATTTCGTCTCCGGAGGCGCCTTCTTGCTCTGCCTTCTTAAGTACATCTGCAAGAGGCTCTGTAGGTTCACTAACACCGAGGACAAATTCATGGTCGGCTGAATCGATGGTAGAACTCAGGAGTTTTCCCGAATACTGATCAGTTCTTGCAATCAATAAATTGTTACTTCCCATGATATCCCACTGGAAACGAGTGGCAATCAATCTTGAAATTTGCTGATATGTAGGAACTATGACTTTTCCAGCCAAATGGCCGCATTTTTTCCCACCGTGAAGCTGATCTTCAATATGGATGCCTGCAGCACCTCGTTCAGCAAACAGCTTTGCCAATTTCATGACAGCACCTGTTCCTCCATGTCCAGTGTCAGCATCAGCTATTATAGGACGCATATAATCAATTCGGTCTCCGGAGTATCCATTTGAAATCCATTCATGATAGGACTTCTTGTCATGAAGTTGCTGAGCTCGGAATAGCCGATCCACTTGATTAGGCACGGTATCATAAGGATAATCACCGAAATCAGGCGAAAGCTCGTTGGTAGTTGTCAATACCGAAGAGCATGCCCATCCAGAAACATAGACGACCTCTTGGTTCTTGGATATTTCAGTCACCTGGACCGGATCAATACAGCCTAGAGTATGAACAGGAGTCTTTTCAGAAGCACGTTGCTTGAACAAATTGAAGAGCTTATCAGCCTGAACAGACGAAGGATATGATACTGGTAATGTACCTCTGTGAATAGCCACACTTTCGGCAGAGTACGGTCGTTTGGTTCCTTTCCATCGAGGTTCGCTCCACCACTGTTCGATATCCTTAACCGTTTCATTGAGAAATGCCTTTGTCTCCGTTCCTGTAGGATACGGGAACTTGGAGATGGACTTTGCCATGCCTATTGCACTATTTCTCATAGATGTAATACTAAGTGTAATGGTAGTTTGCAAATGATCTTCGTTGCTTAATGTTCCCCAGGCTTCGGCCGAAGCTCGGTCCCAAAATCATGTCGGCTAGGGCATGAGAAATGAGATAGAATGTGGGGTTTGAAAAGAAATAAAAAATATTTTGAGCATGATGAGATGTGATCTATTTATTCTAAATTCTATGCTATAAGATTAACTTCACGTACTGTTGCTGTTATTTCAAGGACTGTTACTGTGAGTTATATTTCATGGTGCTCGTGCTATGGATCGTCAATGAATTGGTAACGACCGAGCGAACAAGCCGAGCATTGCAATGATGTGGATAATTAAACAGGGGACAGATCAAAACCAGCAGATAACAGCAGATAATTTACTCTATGCCGCAAATAAATATCATGTCAAAAGTCAATTGATGTTCTGCTGTTGATCTACTGTACGAGCATGCTAATGAGCCTTCAATAATTAACAACAAATTAAAATAATCCAATAACTTCTAAATTAGCTGCAATTGTACTTGGAAATACCCAATTAGATTATGTCTTTATACCAGTTTAATATCCAACACATTCATCTAACTCTCAATGCTTTCGTCACGTGACTCTTTGCCTATCCTCAATCCTCACTTTATTATCTCTCTATCATCTAAACACCAAACTGTCACCATTTTACGCGACTGAACGCTAACCGCGTAATGGCACCTTTAGTTGATAATCTGGCAGCACAGATCTCTTGGTTGAAGTCTTCGAGAGCTAATGTGCCATCATTGCCGGAATATCATACAAGTAGCACTGATCCACGGACTGAGACCTTGGTGCATTCAAATTCAGCAAATAACTCGGGCATAAGGTCGAATGGTATAGAAAGAAACAGAAGCATCTCAGCAGCTGACTCTTTACATGATCTTGGTATGTATTTTATATTTTGAGGTCTATTAGTATCCTTGTGATATACAATCGGGTGCTTCTTGCCTCCATATCTTCACGCAATTTCAACTTATTACTAACCTTTTAGATGCATCTTCTAATCGACCCATAGCTCAGGATCTCGAGGAAGTAGATATCGTTTATCTTTCAGACACTGATATGAACGAAGGCATGAACGGCAGCACTGCACCGAACATTCATGAGGATTCTATAAATTTGCCAAATTCCAGCATACTTCACAAAGAGCATTCCATTGGTCCTGATACCTTAAGCGCTACAGAAAAGGATTTCGGTGGAAATACCGTGGATACAGTGGCTGACACTCACGATGGGGGCGTTGGTACGGGTTATACCATATCTGCCTTACACGATTCCAATCGGTATTCTTCATCACTTACCAATAATAATCCTCAATTCCTTGCATCAGTCGTCTCGTCTCAGGAAGATCTTATAATTCTTTTGAAACAGCATGTTCGACTGCTTAGGCAGCTGGCTTCTGGACAATCTCTTGATTCTAGCTTACAAGAACGCCTGGCTCTCCTTGAAAACACCATTTCAGAAAATGACAACAAACTTCGTGCAATGTTGCAGTCTACAAACGAAAATAACGAAGATGATGACTACATGAACGCGACTCCCAGGAAACAGACCCATCTGGAGGTTGCCAATTCTCTCTTTCCGGTTTCTGACCAAGAAGATGAAACTGAAGATGCCTCCATGTTAGATCGTATACAATCTTCGCCTAAGCAGAATGATAATTACGAAAATGGGTTAACAATACTGTCTTCATCGCCGAGTATGCGCGGTATGGCTTCACCTGAGCAACCCGACGATTCTTTCGTTTCGGATAGAGAGGCAGATATTATAGAATCGTCTGATCTAGACGCTCCTGTTGAGGTCTCGATGACCAGAACTCCACGTCAAGATCATGTGAGCATCGGTGTGTCGCTTTCAGACTTTTCAGATGAAGAAGAAGATTCCGATATGGAACAGACGGGTTATTCTAATATCACGGAGAATGTAACTGCCGTGATGGCTGCCCCACCACTAATGAATGAATTTACGACCCCAGTGAGAGTCTCTACATTGGCGGGCCCTGATATATCTCCAGAAGTTGTATATTCTCAGATAGAATTTGCAGCTGTCGCTGAGACTGAAACTTATGCGTGGACTGCAGATGTCGAAAGAGTTTTACGTGATACATTCAATTTGTCATCATTTCGTGGTAATCAACTGAAAGCTATCAATTCTACTCTTTCTGGTAAAGATGTGCTGGTTCTAATGCCCACCGGTGGAGGTAAAAGTCTTTGCTATCAACTACCCGCACTAATCAGTAACGGGACTACAATTGTTATTTCTCCCCTTATATCTCTTATGCAAGATCAAATAGCACATTTGAAGATGAAAAATATTCGAGCGGAGTTGATAAACTCAAAAATCAGCGCCTCTGCAAGATTAGAAACTTTCCGTCGACTTGCTGCGGGTGATCTCGATCTGTTATATGTCTCCCCTGAAATGCTTCAGGCTAGTCAAAGGATGGAAAATGAACTTAAAAGCTTAAACTGGTCAAAAAGGCTTGCACGGTTAGTCATAGACGAAGCTCATTGTGTGTCATCCTGGGGCCATGATTTCCGGCCTGACTACAAACTGCTGGAAAACATGAAAGACCAGTTTCCTGATGTACCTATCATGGCGCTCACAGCTACAGCAAATGAGAGGGTACGTCTGGACATCTTAAGGTGTCTTAGGTCTGATCGAACTGTTCTACTTCAGCAATCGTTCAATCGGCCAAACCTCTTCTACGAGGTTGTTAAAAAGCAGCCAAGAGAGGCCATTGACCAAGTCTGGGAACTTATTCTTCAATACAGAACCCAATCTGGTATTATTTATTGCAATTCAAAAAAGGCTTGCGAGCAAACTGCTGAAAGCCTACAAAAGAAAGGTGTTTCTGCTGAATTCTACCATGCAGGTATGGAAGCAGAAGAAAGGTATGCTGTTCAGGAACAGTGGCAATCTGGTCATATCAAAGTTATTTGTGCTACCATCGCATTCGGTATGGGTATCGATAAAGCAGATGTTCGGTACGTTGTACATTTCTCACTACCTCGGACTATGGAGGGCTATTATCAAGAAGCTGGACGAGCGGGTAGAGACGGAAAGCCTAGTCATTGTGTCATTCTTTATTCATACAGAGATGCTACTAGTATTTCTACCATGATTGATAAGGATGAAACCATCACTAATAAGGAACACGAGAAGCAACTTCTCAAAAGAGTGGTCCAATACTGTGAGAACCGTACTGATTGTCGTCGTAAACAGGTCCTGCAATATTTCAATGAGCAGTTTAATGTGTCCAGATGCCACAAAACATGTGACAATTGCAAAGAAGGAGCTAGTCGAACATTGTATGAGAAAGACATCACAGCTGTGGCTATTGACATTGTACGGCTGGTGGAATCCGTCCAACAGGACAGAGTTACTATTTTGCACTGTGTAGATATATACCGGGGCCTACGAAATAAGTCATTAATGGTGTCCGGACATCAGAGTTCGTCAATGTATGGCAAAGGGAAGAATCTCGATCGAACAGAAGTAGATCGTATATTTCATCATCTTGTATCGGAAGAAGTTCTCAAAGAATACTCACATTACAACAGAGCAGGATTTGCACAGAGCTATATCAGAATAGGACCACAGGCTGCTGCGGTACTTGGTGGAAATCGGACGATAAAAATGAATATATATATTGAGCCGAACGGTTCAAGCTCGGCCAAAAAGCGTGCTAGCACTACCAGTACTGTTGCAGCTTCGACTTCTGCCGTTACTACGACGGCGACTTTGTCTGCTAATAGCTCTAGTAATTCTAATAAGCGAGCTAGGACTGATGACTGGGTTTTCCGGGAGCAATGCTACGCCGAGCTTGAGTTAGTTCGTGAAATGGTCCGAAGCCAAATTCAATGCGACAGCTCGCAACAAGTTTGTTCTGACGATAGTTTGAGGGAGTTAGCAAAGGAGCTGCCTGATAATCTTGAAAATTTCAGAAAGATAAAAGGCCTCACGTCAGGTCAGGTTGGCCAGATGTACAGTAGTTTTCGACCAGCTATTGTGCGACTGAAGGAGCAGAAATCCAATGCGCCTCGTAAGCAAAATGCAGTTTTGGAAATTGATGATTCTCAGCCATATAAATCCAAATATTTCCGGTCATCTCCAGCAAAAAATAACAGGCGGTTTTCAGGACGAGGCAAATCGCCTGCACGCAGAGGTAATAGACATAAAGCTAGAGCTGGGTACAAGATGGTCAGAGCCGGTGTTGGTGGAGTACGAGCGATGCCGATATAGTTTATCGGTCGAATATGAGCAATGGCTATATGAATGTTCGTGTCAAAGTGGCTCAGATTTGCAATTGTGCTTCGCTGGACAATTCCAATAGAGTATGGATGGATTTCGCGCTCTTCTAACTTACAGGCACTCATAACTCATTTACTATATCATTTTGAGCTTTATTTTGATCTGATCTTGGAATGAGAATATCCAAAAGAAACTCAGCTAGATCGACGAAAATATAAGTCTCGCTGCTGATGAGTCAAATGAGCTCATGAGCTTTGAGATTCAACGAGATTAACATGAAATGGCCAAAAAGATGGCAAAAAACAACAAAAAACAACGAAAAACAACAGCATATTTCGATTTATTCGAGATCGTTGTATTTATCAAGACTCTTCATATAATGTAAATGTAAATTATAATCTATTTCAATCATATCCATTATCTGATGATCCCACTGTCTTCTTGTATCATGCACGGCTAACTGATTTCAATTTCAAAAACCTCACCGTTAAGTCGCTTTCTGGTGTCAGTGATAGCTCGTTTGAATCGCAGTATATCGAAAGCAGCTATTTAACAGAGGTTGGAATTTCTCAAAAATCCCCCGATTCTTAATTCTTCGTTTAATATATCAGATCGAGGTTGATGCAGAGACCGTTTTTAGGTAAACGGAGTTCTTTCTCCAACTTTGCCTCTGCTCGAAACAGCTTTGGGCGCGATGAAGAGGAGCAACTGTATGGAATATCGACTGGAAGCACTTATGATTCCTTGCAGACCAATAACAGTGGGTATTTGACGCCTATGTCTGGTGTTGGGGCTCGTCACCAGCAAGTATATGAGGCGTCTTCGTACCTACCTAAAAGAGCTTCATATTTTGAGTCGCACTGGCCATTATATGGAGCAGCATGGGGTGATTCGGCAGTGGCCATTGGTACTTTTAGTGAGGATCAAACAAGCAGGGTGAGTATAATATGACAGGATGATTTGTATGAGTTAAACTAACGGTCAAGATCCAACTACTTAACGCGTCAAATTCCAGAGATTCAACAATTGATTTCACGCATGTTTCTGACGCTATAGTACCTTATCCTACTACAAAGTTGGGCTGGGAACCAAGAGGATTTGGTGGATCCAAACGGCTGCTTTCTACTGGTGATTGTCTTCGGCTATGGGATTATCTGCCTGATGGCAAGCTTAGCCAGCGCTGTGCGTTATTAAATAAGTCCAAGGCCGATTTCATGCCGCCATTGACGAGTTTTGACTGGAACAAAACCGATCCTTCGTTGGTAATTACTAGTTCTATTGATACCACATGCACAATATG
The DNA here is from genome assembly GCA_030580475.1 of Casaregolazyma patagonica. Taxonomy (NCBI): domain Eukaryota; kingdom Fungi; phylum Ascomycota; class Dipodascomycetes; order Dipodascales; family Trichomonascaceae; genus Casaregolazyma; species Casaregolazyma patagonica. The sequence continues at coordinate 729,130 of JAKTSZ010000004.1, forward strand.
GGATATCAGTACGTCTTCAGCTAAGACACAGTTAATAGCACATGACAGCGAAGTGTTCGACGTGGGGTTTGTGGCTAATTCGGTGGAAATCTTTGCATCTGTTGGTGCCGATGGCTCAGTTAGAGTGTTTGATCTGAGATCATTGGATCATTCTACCATTATATATGAGTCTGCCAACCCTGTTCCTCTAGTGCGTATAGCTACGAATCCGCATGACAAGCATATAATAGCAGCAATTGCGCATGATTCTAGCAAAATCTTCATTTTAGACATACGAACACCTGGTGTGCCGGTAACAGTGCTTCAAGGGCATTATGGAACAGTTAATGCCATTGAATGGGCACCAGCAGGTGCAGGGAAATTTTCGCATCAATCTTCCAGGAATATGATTGCATCTGGAGCAGATGATTATAATGTCATAGTATCGGATTTGTCTACGCCTGATAAGTCTGCCAATCCTATTTTGGTGTATAGCGACACGTCAGAAATCAACAACGTGACATGGTCGCCTGATGGGGATTATATGGGGATTGTTAGTGGGCGGGGGTTCCAGGCAGTTCAACTTCCTAGTGGTGGATTTTAAGGACGAGTGGTTGGTGTCTTTTAACAGGTTCTGCGGTATAACCTCTACGGTTGTGGACATCTATGCATAAGATAAAGAGGTTCATATGCCACAAGCTCAAAAGCCATAAGCTCAAATACCATTTTGGCTTCTATGGAACGTGGAACAAAGGCCTTTGACCGTCTACTTGAAATATCATCTCAGCCCTTGCTAAGCCATTTTCAAGTATTCCCCGCGCATCAATTGCTATCTTAACCCTTCACTGTTGTACACTATAAAGTTGCTACACAACCCAACTTTTAACCCGGCTGTGCCAGATGGGAATAAATTCAAGCCAATCAAGCTGCTTTTTATAAAAATAACCAATGACAGTTAGTTGGAATTCCCATATAGAAATGAAACATATATATATCTATATATAATAATATTCAACACATCTTCCTTACCCTATTCCCCTTGTATTGTATTCCATTGTCCACCGCATCTTTTACTCTTTTGGTGTGTTTCGGCCGCCGCATCGGGGATCCGAAGCAACGGATTGTTTATTGGTCCGATTGAGGGATAAAAAGTTTGTCTGTTCAACCAACCAGTTTTCTTCAAACATTTCGTGCTAAAATGGCTACGGGGTATAAACCTGATTTTTATGCCAAAGTCTGGTATATAGCACAGACATTCAGAGATCATTTTGAACATACAGGATGCAATTTCAAGGTTCAATATTGTACTACTCATGCCAGAGGCAAACGAAGGCCCAGACAGTTCTGTGTCAAGTTTGACTTGCATCATGGCCATGGTCATCGACATCGTCACCATCGTCGAGAGCGGTTTCATTCCAATGATTTCTCTCATTTCTTCGAGGCTCGAGAGCGTCAATCTCGATTTAATGGGTTTGATGGTGGAAGGTCTTTTTTCTATCGTCAAAAGCGTCGTCGAAACCACACCCGAGTGGGCTCTGCTCCGTTCTGGAACAGCAATCTAAGTATGTTACAGCGTCTGAATGTTCACAGAGCTGTTAATCGTATTGGATTGAACTTCTTCTCAAGAGGTGGTAGTTGTCCTGTCGATGATAAGAGTAGTAGGTGGCATTCTAGGTTTTCCAATTCATTGACTCCTTTGGTCCACCGACGTCCGTCTTTGCCATTGTTTCAGCGTCCTTTGTTTCGACCTTTGTTCACGTCTGGTTCTCTTCTCAAATCGAATTTGGCCCTTGTTGGAACAAGAAGCTACAGTTCTGAGACTAAGAAGCCAGGGCTTTTGCAGCAATATGATTTGCTTGCGGCATTTTCTGCTGAGCACAATGTTAAGCAACAGGCTCAGAGCCGCATTTTACGACAATTGGAGGAATCGCAATATGCGAGTTCGCTCTTTAATGAAGAGGAGACTGGTTCAGATGGATTTGAATCAGCCGTGGTGGATTTTGATCTCAGGCCGGACCTTGGTTCAGTGGGTGAAGCAGAGCTAAGTTCACAGGGCTTGGAGGCCATTGAACAAAGTGTGGAGAAGTATATATCCAAGTTACGACGCACAGTATCTGATATTAAGCGGATAGCTGAGTTAGGTGAGCTTCCCATATCATTTGAAGACGGCTTCTTAAAAGTGCATTTCCCCAACGCAGACCACGACAAGGTCCAGTCACTTCTTTCAGATGTCGAAGTCACGTCTGGCACAGTGACAGATTCAATGGGGTCTTCGTCTGGTTCGGAACAAGCATCGCCGTATTCATTTGCATCCTCTGACAGCGCGCTGGGATCGTTATATTCGTATTCTTTGGGGTCAGTTCCTTCGCTCACCAATGGAACTTCAGATTATATTGAGAGTGATATTCTTGCTTAGTGGTATATTTGACTAGGGATTTCTAAGTTACATATTCTGCGCATATATTTATATAAAAACAAAGGACTAGTTAATTTGTAGCGATCGGTCGTTACTGGTGGATTTATTTTTACAGAAATTGACAAATAAACTATGGGAATGAGATAAGCGATTTGACTGACATTATATACAAGAGTTTTTAACCAAATAGCCAAAGTCCAAAAAGTGGCTTGGTTTTGTTTTTACTCTTGTAAAGCCAAGCCGATCTTTTAACGTTGTTAGCCGAAGCATCGAGCCAATGACTATCCGATATAACACAGCCAACTAGTACGGCAGGTTGCTAATTAAAAGTACACTCAAAACCCGTCATATTATAATTTGTATTATTCTCATCTTAACTGCTCTTTTCCTCTATTCCAAATCCACAAATCTCGTACTAACTTTAATTCCCTTCGATTTGCTCATCAAGCCACTTCGACCTGCAACGGGTTTCCTTCGCCCTGCAAAATATATCCGTCCCACCTACTATATACACGTTTCCATAACCAAGTAGTTAAACCACAACAATGTCCGGGGATATTGAACACGAATCGATTCCTGGAGGCTTCAATTTCGACGATAATGCCGATACTACGGAAAGCTTGAAGGAAAATACTAAGGATGTATGGGATGGAAAACGCGACAATGGCAGTGACGATGATTACCAAAGTCCAAATGGTGAGCTCAACACTGAAGAAGATGATCAGGTCCAGGTCATTGATGTTCAATATGCTGATAATGGTTCAAAAGACGAGGTTGCCCAGTCTACGGACACCGAATTGAATGTTTCCGCTACTACAGACAATTTGCCGCAGGGGCCGGCTTTAGGCAATGATGGTCAACAAGCATCAAAAGATACCGATTTATACGCTACTCTTGATAGTAATGGGCGTCCCCCACTTCCTCCGCGAAGGCGTGCTCCTTTTTTCTGGCTCAAAGGCAAGAATGTGGACCAAGATGGAATCACTTCACGTCTAAGCAACAGCACCAATAGGGTGAGCCCAACCTCATCTCAGTATGACCTAGTCATGCAGAGAATCGATGCCAATAAGGAGAAATTCGAGTCCAAAAAAGTGGCTGAAAAGGATGCCACGTTGATCGGTAAACAGCAAATCCAAGCCAGTTTTAAGGAGTTCAAAGATGACTATTCGAAAACTGACACCACCTTCGCTGGCGAATACGACCATGAAGGTACTCCAATAGTTGTCAACTGGGAATTCTGGTCCCTAGTTGTAAGTGATTTTCCTAGCATGGCTCGAAACCATCCCGTGGAGCTGTCCAGAGCCATAGCTGCAGGATTCCCTCCTCAACTACGTGGTCTTATTTGGCAGTTGATAGCCGCCTCAAAGTCGGCTACTCTGGAGGGAATGTTTCATCAAATAAACTTGGAGGCTAGTCCTCATGAGAAGGCGATCAAGCGTGATTTGTCGCGTACTAGCTTCACCAGAGTTGTCAATCCTGACTCGTTATTTAGAATTATCAAAAGCTACTCTCTCTTTGATCCCGAAGTCGGATATACACAAGGTATGGCATTTATTACGGTTCCCCTTCTCATCAATATGTCTGAGCCTGAAGCATTTTGTCTTTTGGTGCATCTTATGAAGGATTATGGATTCCGTGATTTGTTCTCACCTGACATGCCAGGTTTGCACTTGAAACTATACCAGTTTGATCGAATCTTAGAGGACACGTTACCTACGGTGCATATTCATTTAAGCCGGCAAGGCGTACGATCTTCTATGTATGCTTCGCAGTGGTTTTTGACTCTGTTTGCTTACAAGTTCCCTCTAACCATTGTCATGCGTATCTACGACATTGTAATATCAGAAGGCTTGGAGGCTATTTTGCGTATTGGAATTGCTTTAATGAAGCGAAATGAGCAACAGATTCTGTCTCAGGATTTTGATTCGTTATTGACGTTTCTCAAGGATCATATTTTCGATTATTATTTGAAGACAGATGCAACATCGACAGAAGAGCCCCAGTATAAGGTCAATGATTTGGTTCAAGACTCATTCACGGTGACGCTGTTGCCGTTGACTTTAAAGAAGTATGAAAATGAATACTCAGAGATTCATCGTCTGGAGAAGGAGAGAAACGACGAGGTTGACGGTTTACGTACAACCAATGGCCAGTTAGCTCTGCAAGTGCGACGTCTAGAATCAGATATGGCTGCACTTAATAGTGAGCATATTCAGGTGACCAATGACATGGTTCATGGAAAGCTGGAATTGGCAAGGCTACAGGATGAAAACGAGCAACTGGTCAGTGAAGTAGACCATCTAAGAGGCCAGCTCAACAGTTTCCGTGAAATTGAAGATACACCTGAAGATTCTTTGCGACATCAGAATCGCCAGCTTCTTGATGAAAAGACGCGTTTGGAGTTGCAGTTAGATCAACAGGAAAAGCAGCTGGTTCAACTAAAAATGAATCACGACCAGTTGACGGCCGATAACAAGGAGTTACAGAAAAAATGGGACAATCTTGTCAAGCATATACGAGAGTAAGATTGGTATCATGATGAGCTGATGCGTTTTTTTATATTATTATTTCGTTTTACATATGTTCACGTGATTGATAAATATTTCCGTATTTTACAAATTTCAACCACTAAACGTTTATCATCAAAACCCCATGCTGGCTAAACGTCTTTTTTCAACATCTGCATCATCTAGCAGGTTGTTCAAGCATGTCATTAGACGCCGAGTAAAAACTGAGGATGAAATTAAAGTCGGTGATCCTATTTATAAACTCAATAGACCGGTTCCGGAATGTCCTCCGTATCCATATGGAGAATCCCATCTCTATAAACAGAGCAATAAGGGCCTTTACGGAGGTAAAATGATCCAGTTCGGACATAAAATCTCCGAATTCAAGAATCGAAATGTGCGTACTTTCAAGCCAAATGTCAATTGGCAGAGACTGTGGAGTGAAAGTCTCAAACGGCAGATTCAAATCAAGGTGGTCGGATCGGTGTTGAAAACTATCACGAAAGAAGGCGGCATTGACAATTATTTGACAAAGGATAAGCCTGCACGAATCAAGGAGCTGGGGCCTGCAGGCTGGAAGCTTCGTTACGAGGTTTTAAAGCGACTGGAAGCTCAACGAAAGGCTCGACCGGAGGTTGTTGATCATATTGTGATTTCCGAGCAAACAGGCAAGAAAATCCCTGTTTTTGCAAAATATAAAACAAGCACAGGTGAACAGCTATCTGTTACTGTAGGGAGAAATAATTTACTACAGAAACTATATGAAACCAGTGGAAAGCATGAGTATGAGAGCTTCTTAGAGTTCCGATCTCATAACCACAGTCTTAGCATAGAGGAGATTCTGAGCAAACTAGAAGGTACTGGATACGATTTTGCATCCATAACATTTGCAGCAACATCTCCTTCTTCATAAATTTTGTAAATAATTCAATCAATTTAGCATTCTATATGATACTTCTTGTCTTTGACAGTCACACGTTGCGTATATCTCAGCACCATCCTCAACCCAACTTTGATCAACAAACCCACTCAATTTTTCATTTGTAACCTTCAATCAACAACTCATCACTAAAATTCATAATGGCCGCCCAGAAGTCAGGTAAGTTTGGACTTGTATATTTGTAGATTCATATGTTTCTTGTACAGTCTTATTAATATCCAGGTATCATTGTTGGTCTGAACCACGGTCACAAGGTCACTCCTAGAGAGGTTGCTCCTAAAGTGTCACACAGAAAGGGTAGAATCAGCAAGAGAACAGAGCTTGTTCGAGATCTTGTTCGAGAAGTCACTGGATATTCCCCATATGAGCGACGACTGGTTGAACTGTTGCGAAACTCTCAGGAAAAGCGTGCTCGAAAGCTTGCAAAGAAGAAGCTTGGTTCCATGCGACGAGCCAAAGCTAAGTTGGAAATCATGAACAAGGTCATTGCCGCATCTCGACGAGCTGGTCATTAAATATATTTGTTTATTTAGACTTGGCTGAAGAAGTCATCAAAAAAAATTGAATGTTTAATGTGACATGGAAATGAGGTGGAAGGGGATGGCCATCATTATATTGTATTAATTATGTCTTTTTCAAGTTAAAACTCCTCTTTAAATGGTGTGAATTTCCTTTTGATTGTTTGCATGTATTTGCATGTGTGGAGTAAGAAGAAGTGTGATAATACGAATGCCAGTACCAATACCAATATGAGCCACAGTATGGTACCATAATGAAAGACGTAGTATCAAAATTTTGCCAATACTGACGTAGTATCGATATATTCGAGCCATTTAAAGGAGTGTTAATACGGACTGCAACTACCTGTGTGTATATGCACGATGTTTCAAAGGCTGAAATTTGTCTTTCAGTTTTTACTTTATCCAAAACATGCTATCAGCTTACCATTTAACAAAGCTTACGTCGTAAATAATATCCATTCATATCATAAATCTTGCTATTCAGATGCTGAATCTCACCAAGAGATTTCAGTCTCAAAGAAATGGTGCCCAACCTACATACATCTGACTCAAATTGACATCTGAAGTCGCCTGTTGAATCAAATACTCTGCCTGTCCAGCAACACTCAATGGAACTGGATCATTGCCTTTAATACCTTGAATCTTGCGTTTAATAGAAGATAAAGCTTCTTCAGGTGATCTGGCCGTACTAAGGCCATTAATTGGCCTCTTGTTATTTTGCTTCTTCTTCTTAGACCAATCGACAATCGGATCATGCAAAAAAGCCTCCAAGATATTCATAAGCATATCCTCACTGCTTCTCATTAAAGACAAAGTCACTTCAGATGATCGCCTAAACCATCCTTCATAGCCTGTTATACCCATAGCATCTACCATATGATGAGTCAACCTAAACGGTACACGTTCCGGTTTCTCAAAGCTCAATCCTTTATCAAAAAGACAGTCGAAATCCACATGCAAAACTTCTCCGGTTTCTTCTAGTAATAAAACATTCTCTCCATGTCTATCTCCAAGACCTAATATATACCCAACCATCGACATAACGGCACAAGATCTGGCATACCTTACTCTGCTAGCTAGCCAATTAGCAGGCTCAGGAAATGTGTCAATAAACCATTCATATAACGTAGGATAATATATCTTGAGTAGCTTATGATAATTTTGGAGCAGCTCAGTCTCAGAAGCTGTGCTCAGCATAGACTTAACTTCCATCCATTTTATCTGTACCCCTTTTGTAGAATAAATATTCTGAACAATTGAACGCAAAGGAACAGATCCATTAACCCATTCCAGCAGTCCACAATCTTCATTTAGTGGAGTTACATGGAATGTCCGTATTGTCAAATGACGTTGGTGGGCTTCTCCATCTCTGGCCAATAACTTATCCACACTGTTTGTAAATTCCATTAACCTTGCATCTTTCCGTACATCATCTTTGGGTTTGCACAGAATCTTGTATGATTGCCCATTGCTAGCCCTGATAATGATCCTCTTTGGGCGTTGGAGAGATGGCTGAATAGTTACTTCCTCTTCGATTTCTTGAATTGTAGCAATATCGGTTGGAAAAGCGGCATGTTTTTCAAAATCACTTCCATCGGCTGGAAGTGCAGCCACCATCTGGCTGGAGATAGGAAGAACCAAGCCGCATGGAAATACGCTAGTGTCAAACTCCAATTCTGAAAGACTGGCTCTCAGCCGGCGTTCCGGCGGCGGAAAATTGCATAGCAAAATCATCTCGGCGGCAAATTTCGTAGCTGACGATAATAAGTCACTGTTTTTCTTGCTAGATAGCCTTTTCCTTAACTTCGCAAGTATGGCTTCGCCTTTTTCCTTTCTCTCCTTTTGTTGAGAATAAAACACCCCCATAATCGGCCACAGCGACTGGTGCGGGTATACTCTTCCTGTTTCTACAATCATATTCTCCAATACCGTATAAATATCAGAATTTCCAAGTATAATTCGGGATAATAATTGAGGAAGAGCCATATAGAAAACATAGGTTGGTATCTTTCCAATCATCTTATTCAGGAAATTATTGATATGAACGATGACCTCCATCCTTCTAGATGAATTGGCAGTAGAAACCTTTGCAGGAGCACCAACAGGACGTTCCCATGTTTGTGCAAAGTTAAGCCAGACAGTTATCAGTTTGGGCAGTGACTCCAAAATGAATTTGCTTCCTACTTGTAATGATCTGGCATAGTTTGTAACCATGAGCTTCACATATAGCCCATCCAAGCATTCTGCATTTCTCATGGAATACTGCAATGCATTTTGTGTATCTTCCAGCTTATTGTAATATTTAGCCAGATAATAGTACGCGCTTTCCCATTCAGGAGCCACGCGGCATATTGCTTTATACCTAGCGATAATCGAGTCACTTCCCATTTGGCCCGAAAGGTCCAGCCAATGAGTATACTTTAAGGCTCTTACTGCTTCATCGTGTGAAACATGGCGCTCCACATCAAATTGGCCCTTCGTTACAAAGTTTTTGTCCAAATGAGGCTCTACCGTTTGAATAGCTCTTCGTTGATCCCCATCGTCCCATATGAGTTTTGCATACTCGTATCGACTTTTTTCATTTATCGGATCATTCATTACCATACCCTGCAGGCAACTTTGAAATGCCAAAGTATACCGCCCTTGTTTACGAGCATCTCGAGCAGAATAGAGCCAAGTCAGTGCTACTTCTTGGTCTTTGAACGGCAACGAAGAGATGGACATTGCAGACCGTCTCAATGCCAGTAGATAACGTCTTGTCGCATAGTTATTTCCACACATAGTCATTCGACTATCTAGCAATGATGATACTGCAGAATGTACTGGGCTCTGATTTACAAACACCAAGTGAGCAATGCTTTCCAAATCTGCCAATGCATGAAGCTGAACAAGACTGTCCGAATACGGTGCCAAAGATGAAGCAGACATAGTGCTCAGTTTTTCTGATATACGCGCTCGAGCATTGGATATCCAATACTCAAGTTCTTGTTGATTGCACCGCTTCAAAGCCAAAAGAGCATAGCCCACGCCAACTTCATAGCTCTCGGCATTTGAGCGAGAAAGCCATAACTCCAGACTCTTCCATTTTCCCGTCAGCCATGATACTTCAATTCCCATGGCTATCCAATCATCTGGCATATTTAGCTGCTGGTTCTGAACAGCTGCATCGAGCCTGGTCAGTAGATCATCATAACGACCATCTTCTTTCAAGCAGAACATTGCCTTTGACTGTGTGGGTAGATCCCATGTGTTATTCTTGGCGATTATAGCATTATAACATTCAAGAGCTTGACCCCATCGCCCTGTATTTTCAAATTGACGAAGCTGCATTTCAATAGAAGTTTCAGGGAACAGAGCCAAGATGCCAGCATGCGCATCAGAATCATCCAGTTCAAAATAAATATTTTCAAATTTTCTCAAAAGCTCTTCACGCGCAGTTTCTGAGTTTGAATCATGTGCTTCACGTTCCCAGTACATGATGGCTCGAGGAAATGACTTGCACTCAAAAGACCGGGTTGCCAGTAAATCTGGAAAAATCTTGCCCTGTAGATCTTCGACAATACCGATTTCATCATCATGAATGTTCTCCGTAGTGCTCGCCTGTTTCCTTTGGTACGTCTTTTGATGCTGAATGAGATTATATCGTTTGCGCGCTCGAGTCCATTTCGTGAAATAGTCGATCAGTGAAAAGACGCAATTATGAAATTGACTGACGTCACAGGAAGGTGTCGATTCAGTCTTCAGAATATAAAGAATCTCATTCAAGATATTCTGCCGTTCAACATCATTTCCGCCAATGACAACATTGAGCGTAATATACGGCAGCATGAACTCTAACATAGACTGATAAGTCTTCTTTTGCCTCACTAACCTTCTGCAGAGACCAAATATTTTCACTGCATTAGCACCAGTAACTCGTGTCATGAGATCGTAAGTAAAGGTTTGTAGCCAATCTGAATAAGGAATTGACTTATCAAAAACTGGATACGTCACCGTCGATGGCAACGCTTGAGGTGCATTATATTTAGTTGATAGCAAGGGGTATAGAGTAGCACGATCATCGTATGAAAATCGCGTCCAATGCTCGGCAATAGTACCTTGCGTGATATTCTTGGTAGAATATCCACAAAATTTCAAAAATTCTTGAATTCCAAAAGCAAGAAACATTTGAAGATTAGGATCTGTAGACGCCCTGAAAGTTTTCACCAAAAACTTGAGAAGAAGAGATGTTACAAACTCGATACTTTCTTTGGCTCCATTAAAATTATTCACCACAATCAGCGTATCGTCCTTGTTGGTGATATCTACCACATGATGATCAACTGCTCCAACAAGGCCAATACATTGTGTGCACAAAAGAGAGATCCCAAGATTGCTGCTTTTAAATTTGCGAGCCCTCGAAAGAAATGTTCTCATAAGCTCTTTGATCAGAGCCAAGCCATTGCTGTCATTCAATGCTTCTTTGACGGTTTTCTGTTCTACCAGCAGAAAATACCTCAATTCTTCGAGTGTTTGGCGAACAACATAGACGTTTTCGTCATCACTTCGGGCTAGGAGATCGCTCAAAACTGTTAAAGACTTTTTTTTTGGTGCGCTCTGATCCAGTACTTTCTGTACATAGTTAAACGCAGGCAAAGAGCGAAAAGATGGTAGTCCATGCAATAGCATTCTCGTCCTTATTGTATCCGTATTCATAACCACCATATTTGTGACCATTTCACGAGCAACTTCTTTGGCAGCTGGAACAAGCTCTTCCCACTTCTGTATGACTACAGAAAATGTTAAATCTGCAATATTTATCCATCTACTACCACCCAGAAGCTCTATCATAACTTTCCAGACTTTCATTGAGTATTCCTGAAGATCCTCAATGTCCAAAGCAGCCTGCAGTATAGTGCATAACTGCGGAACTGCATTGACAAAATTCGTACCCGATACCTCCATCATTAGCGAGATTCCAGCAAGTACATGAAGCTTTGTAGTATCTGAGGAGCGCCCACGAATATTTCTTATAGTTTCAGAAAATAGTGTCACCAATTGGAGTACAAAACTCTCATTGAAAAGCACACTAAGATCGCCTTTCTTGCGTCCGTATTTCACAGATGAAGCGTACTTGAGTGATGCTAATATACGCTTTTTCCGACTTTCACTTGGAGGTATTGACTGAACAAGCTTTAGAAGTTCAAATACGAGTCCTAAAACGTTGGCACTCAGTACTTCTGAAAATCCAACTTCTTTGAATACCGGGTCAATATCGTACCACCTCTCTTTGGCAAATTCGATTGAATTATTCACTTCTTGAATAAGAAGAACAGCCATGATAGACGGAGTGTAGTCGAGGCATAATTTCTTGGAGCTGAAACCTCTTGAATCAGCAACCAGCTCTAATGAGTCGCAATGTTTACCGAGAACAAGATAAGGCACAGTAAAGGTTGCAGTCCGACTGAGAAACTCAGACTCAGGAATATTCAATAACTGAGCAAATCTTTTGAGAATTACACTTCTATCCCGCATTTCTTTGAGTACCATAACACTGATAGTCGACCAGAAAGACGAACAAAGCTGCCAACAAGTCTTGCCCTTGGCTCTTGATAAACGTTGCAATTCACAAAACGCTACTGAAGCTCTAAAAGAGGATTCAGAACCCAGTATACGAATCAAGTACATGAGAACAAAATTAAGCTGTTCTCCGGTGCATACTCTGCCTACTTGATCCCAGGCCATTATTGTGGTTTCCACGAGATAAGTATCGACATCAAAATTGAAAGATGAAAGTAACTTGAATATTTCCGTAATATTATGAGAAGATTGATCATCTGCCTCTTTGAAATAAGGAAGAAGCCGGCCGGCTGCAATTCTCAGCTCTCGAGAAGTACTCTTGAGGCACGCGATAATCCATACAACAATATCCGAGGGAGAATCCAGGTCAAAGAGAGCATCTGGTTGGAAATATGAAAGAACCTTTTGAAGAGCATCGATAGTTTCTAGGCGCATGTTGAGATTTTGTTGGAATCTGTCGGAACGAATGATTTTTGAAAAGACTTTATCGTATCCAGGGTTGGGCTGTCGATTTGACAGATATTCCATGACGTCTAAATCAGATTTATCAGTCCTGTATGATACTCCCACAGTGCTACTTGCAGCAAGACCGATTTTTCGTATCACCTGAGTCTTAATTGTTTCACTTAGGCTGTCGAAGTTGTCGGCGAGAAAGTTAGACAGATCGTCAACATTGTGGATTGAAGGCGAAATGTCGCTGAATATATCATTGTAGCTCCCTTTGCGTATTTCTATGATATGCTTACGCTTTTCTTCAAGAGCATTTGTACCGAATGACTCGTTCTGAAGAGAGATCTGAGGAGCAGCATCGACTGCTCTGAATAAATAAGTTGAAGCAAGACCCGTATTAGAATCTTGTCTATCCAAACTCGTATTAGAGTCATTTTTAACCCAAGCTTCCAAATTATTTCTGAGAGCATTAGGTACATAAATATCAATATTGGTTTCGGCCGAAAGAGTATGTATGCAAAGAGTCAAGAGGAAATCAGCAGTGGCCAGGTCCAACTTTGAGTCAGGTTCAACTACCATATTGCTTGAGATGATGCAGCTGAGCCATTTAATACCCATATGATACCATTCTGATTGGTGATCTGGAAGCAATTTCGCAGCTTGGCCACATGTTTGAATATATTTGACGAGAGCAACAGTAGACTTGGAGCTGATGGATTTGAAAGGTAGAAACCCACAAACAAGCTTCATAATGAGTACAAGAAGATTATGCTGCCTTGAAGTCATAATTAAGTGTGTAGTTAAATGGGATTTTCCTTGCAAAAATGATGATACTAGAGCAATCGATAGCTCGATGATCTGAGCAGGCTCATAGCTATACGATAAGCCATCCCTGCCTGATATGTGAACAGAAGGCAGATTTAAAGCAGAGTCGAGTTTCTCAGAGCCATCTTCCAATATGTTAATAATTTCAGTCAAGAAATCGGTCCAAAAGGAGCCGAATTCTATAAGACGGGGCCAGTATCTTGGTTCATTGGTTAAAGCAGGCCAAACAGCAGATATTGCAGCAGATGCATGAGTAGCCACGTCATCATCAGAAGATATTATGAAAGGAATGCAGTGAGTGACCAAATAATGATGCAGAGAAATCCCAGAAGATATAGAAGAGTTTACAATAGCTGGGCATTGATCTAAGGTTTTGTGAATGACTCGGAAGGAATCAATGAGCATCGGAGAATCTGGATAGTTAGTACAATGTATATTTTAAACCCAATAATTTTACCTACCATATTCATTTTTATCTTGTAATGCAGGTATCAAAGCTCCCCGAATTATAGCTTGTAACAGCTTTATACAGGTCGGAACATCGCCAAGAGGCAATTCCGACGTATAAAGTACTTCTTCCAGTAGCTGTCTTACGATGTATTTTTGAGATAATGCTGTTTCAGACTGGCTGTTGAGCAACTGGAGACTGGGTGGCTTGTCAGGCATTTGTCCATTGCAAAAAGTGCTTTCAATGGTGTTTGTTTGGTGGCTCAACTTTCGTGATGTCTTCAATGATTTTTGCGCATCTTTCGCGGTGCAAATCCTCCACCCAACTTTTAACTTTGTTCAACCCAAAACTGACGTATAATTTTTCATTTGCATCAACGGCATGGCTGATCAAGGCAGCGAGCTCGATCAGCTAAAGCTCGTTCAGCAGCTGGCTGAGGATGATCCGCAACAATATCCGCAGATTGTTCGAAGTATTCTGCCGTTTACGGATCGTGCTGATTTGAGGGTTCGTCAATGGTGCTCGCAGTTTCTTCTTAGTGCCTTTGCATCCAACGCCATCTCCGTCGATGTTAAGGGTGCTTTAGCTGCGGTATGCTTGGAGCCTATTGTTAGAATGCTTGATAAAGATGATGACTGGTATGTTTTAAAGAATATCATATCATGTTCAGCTACTTTATATTCTCTATTGTTCCGATTTGTTGCAATCAATGACCATGAAGTCAAAGTATGGCAACAAGCCTTGGAACTCAAGGCCAAAATCTTACGCATCTGGAATAATGAGCATGTCAATTTCAGCACGGAGATTGCTTGTATCAAGTTTGCTCAACAAGTCATTGCTTGCCAAACATATGGCTCTCAAGAGTCTTCTCAGTACATATCGCTATCCAACGTCCCAGACGGGCATCCTTTGATCAATTCAACCTTAGAAGCAGAAGCCGTCGGTCTTTTGGATCGCCTATTAAACGTATTCTCTGAAGAAACTATTCTTGCCCCGAGAATCACTGCGACAATTAATGCATTGAGCCCACTTGTTCGTACCCGACCCAGCCTTGTTGTCAAAATAGTCCGCAGCGTGCTCTATTTCGACTCTTCGACCAAAAAGGTCTCTTATGCCGCCTCTGATTCCAGAATGGATTTGGAGTATAAATTCGTCGACAAGAGTCTACACTTATTCCTCGACAGCATATTGGAGAATGAGATTGCTCCAAGATATCAGAGCCAAATCAAGAAATATCTTAGTACCATGAGCCAGGTCAGGGCCTCGGAACGTCTTAGAAAGAGAATGAATCGTTCTCAAGACGAAACTCCTTCTTCGAAGCGTGTTAAACTCGGTGAAACTCTGTTTCCTCCTAATACCTCTACTACATTGCCTGCTGGTCCCTGTTCTTATACATCTTTGTTTAATTTACTCCGTTCAGATGATCAGCTGGCTTCGTTTGATGCAAAAGAACTTCCTAGTGAAATTGCAATCAACATCGCCATGATTGGCCTTGGTCGTGTCAATCAGCAATTGCTGGACAATTCCGTCAATATTGTTACTCAAAGATATAAGAATCTCGTCGAACAAGCTCCCTCTGTACAGGCTTCTCAAAGCACTTATTTTCCTGTGGAAAGCTATGGTGAAGATGCACTTGGTGAAAACTATGAACAAATAGAATCAGCGGGTGGCCACATAGTCGATGGTTTTGACGATCTAGATGACAATAATGACAACATACTACTACCTGCATCTAGCTTTTCTCTGGCTCCTCCGCCAATATTGACCGATAATGAGCGAGTAAAGCAAGTTGGCAAAGTTGTTGATCGCTTGATATCATATAGCGGAGTGGCCTCTAGCTTGGTATCTTCAGGAGCTGCGATGGCCAATAAAGGCATTAATAGGGTGGCTATTTCAGAATGGAATTCAAACACTTGGATACTGATGGCAGCTAGAATGGTAACAAGAGGCATGTGTCGCGAGAGTCCTCTGGTGGATGTAATACGGAATCGCATTTTTAATTATGTCATGGAAAACTTTAGAGAGAGATTGGAAATCATAGTCACATGGTTGACAGAAGAATGGTTTGCAGAACAGGTGGACAATAAGGATGTCAATGAAGAAAAAGGGTCCGTTTACTTTGAATGGGCAGAAAAACTGTTGGATCAGATTGTCCCTCTGGTAGACAAGAACGACAGTAAAGGATGGGTCCGTCTCCTTTCAGATCTTCCGGAACTTAACAGAACATTAATCTGGAAAATACGCAGCTTATGTATTGATCCTGATCGATCTCAATTGGGATTCATGTCGTTGAGATATTGCATCATGTTCAAACCTCCAGTCAAAGAGGAATGCTTACAGCTTCTAGAACATCTCTATCAGAATGACCCTAGTAGCAAATCTAGCGCTGAAGCGCTTCTAAAAAAATATCGACCCAGTTCAGTGGAGTCGGTGTAACTTTATGCCTGTATTTAATGAACTTATTTGTGTTTTTACACATTTGTCTCATTCTTCACTCCTTCTAACCACATTTTTCCATCATTACCAAGTGTTCCAATCAGAGTATTACTGGAACTATGGGGTTTGCTACTATTGGACCATTTGCGTGCAAATACGATGACTCTATTGTCTTTTAGTCTAGTCCAGTAAACCCACCAATTGGTAGCTGTTCTGATGAATTTCTCATCTTCCTTTTCAAGAAGTACGCTAGCCAAATCATACACAGCTAAATGTAACTGTATGATTTGTTGACGTTCAACTGTTGAGGTATCCGAAGAAGAAGGATCGCCGCTGTTTTGTATTGGTGCCGGAATTAGAGGTATAGATGATTGTATAAGATCATTATTAGGATCAACAACCAGATAATAGAAAGAATGCGATTTTTCCATATAAGAAGAAGCCGACATATTCAAGTCGCCAAATATAGGCTCCGAGAGTGATGCAAGTCGTAAATGTAACGCATTGTAATAAGATGCGTCTGTTAATGCCGGGGTATCCTTTGAGTAGATGACAGCGAATATAAAAGGTTTTCGCTGATATAGTACAATATTAAATGTTTCATAGACGTGTGGGTTGCTTTTAAAGCTTAAATAGATTTCTTTGCTAGTGATTTTTTCAGGACCGGCTTCTTGGTCGTCGGTAACTTCGTTATCGGCAGGTGCACCATTGACAGTTTCATCGACAGGTTCATCATCGGCGCCGGCACCTTCACTAAGATCGCCCGTCAAACCGACTAAAAAGTGCGATTCGGTCAGATCGTTGGATGGAGCTGAATCTTCAAGATCGCTTTTTGTGTCTGCTGCTGATGAGCCAGTCAAAGATTTCAGAGACATCTTAGAGCCAAATTCAACGACCTGGCTGAAAGCAGCATGGCTTGCATTTGAAAATGAGTGGAAAGCATCTTTGATAATTGGCATGACATCAGACCCAGTTTCGTGCAAGTGTAATTTGGTATTATCAGAGACTCGGGACTTCTTCAAATGGTGTACATAGCCAGATGGCTCTAGACACGCGATAGCTTTATCGTGCTGACATGAGCAGCAGTCAAAGATCCAATTAACTACATCAGCCACTGTCTTGGAAGTCATATTTCCAGTCCCAGTCCATATGCAACCATCATACTCTACTCTGTCTGCTCCTTCCAGCAGTATTAGTGCATCTACAAGGCCCGGTTCCTTTCCGATTACCGACTTAATAGCATCTAAAGTCGGATCTTGTAATTTTCCTCTAGCCATGAGCACGTTTTCCGAATACAATTCTCTTACACCATATCCATTCAAGCTTGTGTTCCAGTTTTGGCAGAACACATTCCACCACGAAGACACCTTTGCCTCCAGATCCGCCCGAGGCATACGTTTGAAATATTGCTCCAAAGTACCATGGTGTAGTCTCCATCGATAATAAGCACATTTCATTTGGGAAATGAGTAGTTTTGGCGGTGCTAGCTCAGAGTCGGCTCTTGTTGCTGGTAACTCGACACTAGCAGCTATCCACCAATTCTGATCATCTTCCAGCTTAGACACAATGATTCTTGACCTCGTAGTATCAAGATGCGTTAATTGCTGTCCATTTGAGAATCCTTTGAGAAGCTCGACGACTCCTTGAACGAGTCCAATATGCCGAAGTTTCTCATCGAGCCCGATTATCTCCTTGGAGTAGTAAAATATAACCTGATCAGCAACTCTCTCTTCAGACAATTCCAGATCCGGGTTATAAATGGTGAGAAACTGGAGCATAGCAGCAGAGAAATTGAGGGATTTGGCAGCTCCCTCCCAAATGGCTCTGAACTTTGACAATTTGTAGCTTGTAATTTTCAAAGTCAAACCGCTTGAAATTTGTACGGCTTGTACGCTCAACTTTTCAAACCTCTCCAAAACCAACACCATGGTATTAGCAGATCTCGGTAGGAAGATCAACAGCGCCCTGGGTGATCTGACAAGGTCGACTGTAGTAGATGAACAGGTGCTGGATGGACTGCTGAAAGAAATTTGTACTGCATTATTGGAGTCCGATGTTAATGTTCGTTTGGTGAGTGATTTGAGGAAACGAATCAAATCCAAGGTGGATCTAGATGACCAGACCAATGACGCCAATAAGAAGAGGCTTATTCAGAAAACTGTGTTTGATGAACTGTGTGCACTTGTGGATGGCCATGAAGAGCCTTTCAAGCCGAAAAAGGGCAGGTGTAATATCATTATGTTTGTTGGTTTACAAGGAGCAGGAAAAACCACTTCATGCACAAAATTGGCCGTTTATTATCAACGTAGAGGCTTCAAGGTCGGTCTTGTATGTGCTGATACCTTTAGAGCAGGTGCTTTTGACCAGTTGAAGCAGAATGCTACCAAGGCCAAGATTCCATACTACGGTAGCTATACGGAGCCAGATCCAGTCAAAATCGCAAAAGAAGGTGTGGATAAGTTCAAAAAGGAGAAATTCGATATAATAATTGTAGATACATCAGGAAGGCATCGTCAAGAGGCGGATTTATTTGCAGAAATGGTCCAGATTGGCCAGGCAGTCAAGCCTGATCAGACTATAATGGTTCTGGATGCTTCCATTGGTCAAGCTGCAGAATCTCAGTCCAGAGCCTTCAAAGATTCATCCAATTTCGGTGCTATCATACTGACAAAAATGGATGGTCATGCTAAAGGTGGTGGTGCTATATCGGCTGTTGCCGCTACAAATACACCCATTGTATTCATTGGAACTGGAGAACATATCCACGATCTGGAGACATTTTCGCCTCAACAGTTCATTTCCAAATTGTTAGGAATTGGTGATTTGCAAGGATTTATGGAGCATGTACAAAGTCTTAAGTTGGATCAAAAGGCCACCATGAAGCATCTACAAGAAGGTATATTTACAATGCGAGATCTTCGAGACCAGATGAATAATATGATGAAGTTGGGCCCTCTATCGAAAATAGCAAGCATGATTCCCGGTATGGGTCAATATGCCGATCAGCTTAGTGGTGACGACAGCCAAAAGAAGTTCAAGTCGGTGGTATATATTATGGATTCCATGACGGAAAAAGAGCTAGATTCAGATGGCAATTGTTTCAGAGAGGAACCTAGTCGAATTGTACGAGTAGCCCGTGGTTCAGGGACGTCTGTTCGTGATGTAGAGGAGATTTTGAGTCAGCAGAAGATGATGGCAGCTATGGCGAAGAAGGTTGGTGGTAAGGGTGGATTGATGCAGCGTATGCAACAAGCACAGCAAGGAGGAGCTCGAAACAACCCTCAGATGGCTGCAGCTCAGCGTCGAATGGCTCAGATGATGGGAGGAGGCAATGGTGGAATGCCCGATATGAGCCAATTAGCTGGCATGCTAGGTGGCCAAGGCGGCGGTATGCCAGACATGAGCCAGATGATGAACATGATGGGAGGACAACAAGGCATGCAGAATCTCATGAAACAGTTTGGAATGGGCTGATAATTTGTTCATAGAAATTTAGGTGGTTTAGAAACCCTGTATATCTTCTTGTTGTGTTGTCGCCTATTTTCCCGGTTGGCGTCGCGTTTATGGTGATTTTGGTTCCTGCACAAGCGGCAAATTTCTGGTTCTTTTTTATACCAAACTGGTGCTAATTGTACATCTACACCGTCCACCGGCTTTTGAAGACTTATAAGTGCATTTTGCGCTTTTTATTTTAAAGTTGTCTGGAGTGCCCAGTAAATTTTCCACTTTGTTTTTCCTTACTTCCCCTGAATCGGCATTAATCATATTGGCTATAAACATAGCATATTCTGAACCAAATTTCCATTAGAAACTACCAAAAACACGAGAAATTGGTATTATTTTAACTGCTAATATAATAATGGCAGACCAGGGACCAAATTATCTGGGATTATCCCCAGATACAGACAATTATATGTCATCTTGGTCAGATGAAACCAGCACAACAACGCCTGAAGTCACGCCTGATTTGAGAGATTCTAGGCAGTCGTTCTCAGCCAGAGCCTCTAGCTTGTCTGTAAATGGCTCGATGTATCCTGTGGCTGCAAATGTTAAGGAGTCTTCTTCTCAGGGCCATCCGAAGTTGATCAGGTCTTCGTTTCCAGCGTCAGGCAGAAGTACCGACAGCATAAAACTGTCACACAATGAAGAAATGTCTTCGTCTTCAGATTCAATAATTGTAAATCAACGGTCAAATGAAGAACATGTGGCATCAGGTGAAGCCGTTAGCGAGGAAGAAAAATTGCGCATTTTGAGAGAAGAAATAGCCAGGGAAAACCAAGCAGTTACGAAACTAGAACAAATATTGCAAGGATTACCAGAAATGAAAAGGTTGAAAAGTTCCGGTTCTAGAGTCGTACAGCATACAATAATGCATCATGGTGTTCCCTCCTCATCGTCGTCGCCTTCGACCGGGTCATCAAGAGTCATTATAAATCTTAATAACACTATTGATGGGCTGAGAAGAAAGCTCACAGAGGTCACAGAAGTGCTTTCGGATGAGTTGAAAGAGAAAGAAGCCCTGCGTAAGCGAATTGATATCCTGGAAAATCAGCTTGGATTGCAGAAACACCAGGTCGTTATGCTCAATTCGCTGATGGACAAACGAGAGCGTAGAATATCTAATCTTCAAGCCGAGTTGGGCGATAAAGAAAATGCATTGAATCTTGTTTTAGAAAAAAAGGGGCATTTGGAGAACGATAAAGAGCATATGGTTGACGAACTGGCAGCCGCCGAACAGGAAAAGGCAAGGCTGGAGGTTTGTTATAAGGTCCTTGGCGAAAGCACTTCTCAAATTAAGTCTAAAAATGAAAAGTATGTTGAAGAGATTAAGCAACAGCTTGATAACATATTAAAAGAGAAGGCATCTCAAGCATTGAAAATCACAACTGTGGAGCAGAAACTGCGAGAACAGCATGCTCAACAAGAACATCTTCATCGTCTGCATCAGGAAACAGAAGCGGCGCAGAAAAAGAGGTTTGACGCAGTCAATGAAGTTCTGCAGGGCATGAAAACGACAATAAACGACAAAGACAAGGCTCTTGAAACAAAGATGGAATATATTACTGAGCAGCTTGAGAAATTCCATGCTCTTGATCCATCTGCAAGCTAGCAATAATTTTTTAATCACATGTACAGTATTGGTGCCATCCTGGGCCACTCTAATAAATATCATACAGTTTGACGAGTCCGTCTTTTGTACCTACGGCGAGCCAATGAGCCGTTTGAGTTTTTTGGAGCATTCGTTTTTTTAATGAGTTGATATGGTCGGGTGATGGGTCCAATAGAGCGTCTTCTTGATGTGTAGGGTCTTTTTTTTGCAGTTTTCCTTGCTCTTCAGATGCTGGCTCTATATCAGTCAACTTTGAGAATGAATTGCAGTTTACTCCTACTTTGCTTGCCTGAAAAGCCGAAAGATAGCCTAATGATTCATAGTCAAAGATCCTAACGAATCCATCCCATCCTGAAGTAGCAAGGATCTTTGTGTCTGAACGAATTGTTATATGGCCCAGTCCTGAATGGCCACAGTCTAGTTTATCGATCTCAGTTCCATTGAACAGATTATGCTTGACAATAAATCGGTCTGCGGCAGTTGATATAACAGTATCAGAAGCAGGATTTAAGCACAATGAAAGAACAGGCTGAGTATGAGGTTTTGAAAGGTTGACCAAAGTTGCAGAGCCTGGTTTGGATATGTCAAAGAAGGCCACTTCTCCAGATTCATAGCCAACAACTAGTCGGTCAGCAGTCAGAACCAGAGCCATTACTATACCTGTTTTACGACCATCGGAACTGACGGTCATACTATCGGCTTCAATGGCATTGAAAAGGCGTATAAAGTCGGGAAATAGACGATATATGTCGACCTTTTCAGAACTGAGAGTATTTGGCACAGCAACATGAGTACCAAAGACCACAAAAGCACAGAAATTCAGTGTATTGACATCCTGCGAATGGACCATCCAGGGTCGTTTGTAACTAGCAGGATCACTTGTTTGAGTGGGAAGTGGAGAATCCGTATAGCTGTCAGAGGCATTGATCTGGAACAAATGCAACTTATTATCCCTTGCATGAGTCATAAGAAACATTCTATCATCTCCTTGTAATTTGACCCATTGGACCTTTATAATAGCTTTTGTATGAGGTTTAAATATAGCAAATGGGCGTCTTGTAGCTATGGACCATATAAATATCCAGCCGGCCTCATCGCCTGAAACCAACCACAACCCATTCCAGTCTATCCAAGTAACAGGGGAAACATGGCCTCGCAGAGAAGAAATGGCTGCTGGAGGGGTTTGAAATCTGCGGGTTTGGGACGGTTTAAACATGGGGTTTTCACACTACCTTCCTGATTGAGCCAGGTCTTTGTATTTATAAGGCCGGTTATCAAGATTGCTTCTTAACCATTGCATGTTTTGAGCAGCACTGTGAACACGATTTTGTTCATTTCTCGCCCTATATTGTGCCAGAGAATTATATCTCCTGTTCGATTTCAAATAAGAAAAATGCCTTTAGTAAGTAAATTACGACAGTTGGTGAAGATATGGTGGCGGTGATTCTAATGGCTAGGTTACTATTGCTTCCAATATAACGGAAGCATTGAAGAAGAGCGAAGTTTTTCCAGATGGTAGGTAGGATATTTAAGGGGTTAGAGGGTATTTTATGGTTGATTTATCTTGTTTTAAACTTGGTTTGGGTCCCCGGAGTTTTATGAGCTTCATCTAACTTGGTATAGTTCTTCCTCAATTCCAATCAAAAGGCCTCATCACTGTATCTTATGGAAAAGATAAAGAGGTGACGCTTGGAAATACTCTAAAGGTTGATGAAACTCAGAATCGCCCTGATGTTCATCTTACGTTATCTGAATCCGATCCTTCCGATAGTTTTACTCTGGCTGTAACTGATCCTGATGCGCCTACTCGAGGTGATAATAAATGGTCGGAATACTGTCATTATATTACTACTGGAATCAAACCCAAAACTTCTGGTGGTGAAATCACTGCTATTGATTATTCGCAGACGGTTGATCTTATTCCTTATATTGGACCTGGACCTCCTCCAAAGACTGGTAAACACAGATATGTGTTTGTTTTGCTCAAGGAGACTCCTGGAGTGACTCCTAAACCTATTGGAGATCAAAGAGCCAATTGGGGTACTGGAGTGCCGGGTTCAGGTCTTAAGGAGTATGCAGCTAAGTATAAGTTGACTCCTATAGCAGTGAATTTCTTCTATTCTCAGAATGCTGAGCAGTAAGTAGTGGTAGGTAGAGACAATTCATAGTTGAATTTATTATATTAAATTTCATTAGATTATCGGATTATCAGATTTATTACCAAGATGTCTATTTCAAAGTGTATCGTTGAATTTCTACAGTATCAAACATCGGATATCAAACGTATAAAGTATCGGATATCAAACATATCAATATCTGATACCAAACATATCAAGATCGGATATCAACATATCTGATACCAAACACATCTGACTCCAAATATCCCTCTAAATGAATAATTAAATAGCCTCTACTCTCCTCCTCTAATTCGTAGCTCGTTGGCTATTACTGCTTTTTACACTCGAAACCTCTGATCCCATACCGATTCTTGACTTCTTAAGTTGTTCAAGCACCACAAATGTAATAATGGTTTGAGGCCCCAGCCTTACAAATGATGGCAACCAGCCTCTAAATGCAAATCCAACTCCTTCTGATCTAACTGCATCTGCAAGAATCGTCAATGCTCCTCCCTGTCTATTCTGACTGTGCATAATCCTAGTTTTCACCACATCTGCTGGTGAGCATACTGTAGTTGCAACCAAACCTGCCAATAAGGATGCTGAGAAGTGTGTAGTTTTACTCTTGCTATCCATACCAGCCTGGTTTACCAAGACTCCTTTAAACATGTCGTAAGTCACCACTTGTGAAGCAGTCATAAGAACTCCTCGAACGCAATTAGGTCCAAGGCCTCGGAAAAGTGCCGCCGGGCCCTCACTACGGGTGATTCGAATCAGTCCATCGATTGCATTACGATAATTGCGTCTTTGATCTGCCGGCAATGAACGGTCGTTCTGCATTCGAATATTGACGATATCAGACGGATTACCAACAACACCACCACAAAACCCTGAAAACATAGACAAAGGAAGTAAAACATGAAAAGGAGGTGTTTCTCCCCTTTTGCTAAGCTTTTCTTTAAGATATTCATACACGCCAAATCGGGTCGTACTATAGGTACCCTGTCTCAATAAACTGGCACTAAGTCCGCTGTACATGGCAAAAAACCCTTCATATCTAACGACATTTATCAGTGTAGAAAACATGTTACTGCCGGCCTTTTCAGCAGTTTGCATTCGTACCTTTGCCAAGTCTAGAGGATGTGTACAAGAACCTGCTACCATGGAAGCCAGGCCTCCATACCAGAATCTACAAGGTTAGTCATAGATAATGGAGAATTACAGCATTTTGTAGCTGATTTCAGATTTATTTAATACTTACGGGTACTGAGGGTTTGCTTGTTTATTGGAAGCCATTATTTGGCGTTTTTTCTTGTATAAAATTGCACTTGAAAGATGTTTATATAATTTTTAATTTTTTTTTGCGGTGCGGCGGACGGTATTTCCGATAATACGAAGCGAGAGATTTTTGGCGAGCAAACAACGTTGCAAGGAAATGTAGCTAATTTTGAAATTAAAATTAATGATACTTTTGTTCAGATGACTTTGAATAGTTAATTATCATTTTTATCATGTGGTATTTGTTATTCAATTAAATTGGAGGTGCAAACGTTAGTTACCACAGCAACGACATGAATATTTTCAATTACAACAGTAGTGCTGATATAAACACTTTTTTTGCCTCTTCATGGCCTCTGTGTTATTGAGCCGAATAACCTGGATTTATGCGATTTCGTAATTCAAGTTTTATATCCATTTTTGTGCAGTCACGTTTCATGTAGAGTTAGATTTTCATCTCAATTGGTTACGAAGCTGGCTTGACAAGAAATATAATGATTATGGAATATCGAAGCCCCTTGCCAGATTATTACAAACAGAAGAGCCATATAGCATGGGGAAATCACTAATGTCTTTGCATCACCAACATTGGCCAAGTTGGACGCCAGTTTCAGGCTGTCAATCACCTTAAGTTATTGGATTTCTCCGTCTTTCTCCTTGGCTCCAAAAGTGAGAGCCGCACCATAGCCACGCTTCAAATACTTCTTTGCCCGTTCATGATGAGGATGGGACTCCAATCCAAGATATGAAACCCAGGCTACATGTTCGTTAAGTTGTCTTTCAAGTACTCAATTGAGTCTTATATATGAATTTATTTTTATCATTTCCCTCATAATTATCTCCAACCCATTAGACAGTTAATAAAGATTACATTCAATAAAAATACTCGATACAAAAAAAGAGACGCGTCTCCCATAAATAGTATACATTTCAGACCATCAGAAGGCCGGTGATTAGATTGTTTTTCTGCCCCTTCTGTCAATAATTTCTATAACCTTCCCATTCTCCATATGGAGGCTGATAATATCCTTCGCCGTGTGCCTGACTCGGACTCGCGTTTGCTTTGGATTCGCCTTCGTCATAAGAATCTGCATGCTGCTCCTGCTTAAACTGAGGTTGGTCCTGATCGGCATATTCTGGAACATAGGCAGACGTCGATTGATCCGGGGGAATCGAGTGGCCTCCTCTGTTCTTTTGAACGGCCTCCTCACGAGGAACAATGTCTATAAGGAAATCGAACATGTCGCTTTTTTGTAACGCACTAGCAATATCTGAACGCTGTAATGTTCTTCGTTTGTTTTCCTCGGCATGGATCCACGCTCTCATAGTTAACTCAGTGATAAATATATCGCAACCTTTGGCAAACAAAATGGGGGCCTCGGCACTAATCATCTTGACATCTTCATCGGCCTTCATGACCTTTTTTATTCGTGCCAGAGGCAACTGATGGACCTTGAACTTATGATCTTCATGCTCTATATTATTGATTGTGTCCTGCCAGTATTGCATGAGCTGGTCGCGATGATGTCCAGTTAATCCTCGAGCTACATTGCTAAACGCATCCATTTCACCCATCTCACCAACATCCTGAATGCCATTTACACCATCATCAGCCTCCTGCTCTTCTTCGTCGTCTTCTTCGTCATCTTCAGGCTGACCATCAGCTCCATATCGGTCAGCCTCATATTCCTCCTCATCATTGCCTCCATTATCCACATACTGCTGTGATTCCGGGTATGACGCTCCTACGTTATTCATAGCTGATAAATCTGACGCGGTTTTTCAAGGTCGAGGTTTGAATGAAATCGGCTGTCTTATTCTCTGTCTCAATTCAAAGATCCCTGCAACAACTCCAAGATCACGCACATACAGCACTTCCCTTGGGTTGATTCCAATGTCAAATGTTCCTCGTACTTGCTACTCTGGTCCAATAACTTGCTGATTCGAGGTGGTTGTTTTTTCTTTTAGTTGGCTTTGTTTGCTAATCACTTCAGATCGATGGAGATATTGAAAACCAATGTGCATGTGTTGTGCGGTCTACAAATTACCCAGGTTAGAAGGGCAAGTCGAGTTTAGTAGAGTTTAAAGGGCAAAATAGTTGGAAATTGGTGATATAATATATAAGGGGGTTATAAGGCTGGGATTTGAATAAAAATGGGTTTATAGTTTTCAATATTATTGTTGTAGTTGGTAATTGTGCTTGAATATCTGCGTAAACAATGTAGTAAAGGCACATACAAGGCACGACTATGGCATAAATGAGACAGTGATATAAATAAAGTTCTATAACTGATCTATTTTGTTCTTTACGTCTTGATATTTCCATGGAATCCAATGGTTTCCATTCAGCCCTTCTACTTGCTTCTATTCTTCCGTCTATTCTTCGCTTGATCTCACTATTTCATCCACCTGTTGCCATATCACCAACTCAACCTCATTCCACACCTCCACAATGCCGCCCGGTGGATCGTCGCAGAAAAAAAATAAGAAGCCAAAGGCTGAAAAGAAACCCCACAAACAGCCCACATCACCTTCTCCACAAAAACACCAACTTCGTGCTGCAAATTCCCCACAATTACTACTTTCAGACTCCCCCTTGACTGATTTCCTGTCTCCATTCCGTCCTGCTGCTACCCAATGGCTCTCAAGGTACATCATTGTATTATTTGCCATTATAATCCGTGCTGCTGTCGGGCTAGGTGGCTTCTCGGGGCTCTCAATACCTCCAATGTTTGGTGATTTCGAGGCTCAGAGGCATTGGATGGAGATCACCACAAAACTCCCTATAACACAGTGGTACTTTTATGATCTGCAATGGTGGGGTCTAGATTATCCTCCGCTTACTGCACTGCACTCTTATATTCTGGGCAAAATCGGTTCCTGGTGGAATTCGTCGTGGTTCCAACTCCTAGAGTCCAGAGGCCTAGAATCCGCTGATCTTAAGGCTTATATGAGATTTACTGCCATTTTCAGCGAGCTAGTCACGTATATACCGGCTGTCATCTGGTTTGTACGTTGGTGGGGCAAGCATTACAAAATAGCCCCCATTTACCAATCGGTTGCTGGAGCTGCCATTCTATTTCAACCTGCTCTGATCCTCATTGATCATGGTCATTTTCAGTATAATTCTATTATGCTCGGTCTTGCGCTTCTTTCAATCGTCAACCTATGTTACAACAATTATTATCTTGCTTCGGTGCTTTTTGTGTCGTCGTTGCTGTTCAAGCAGATGTCTTTGTACTATTCTCCGGCTATATTTGCATATATACTTGGGTCTTGCTTTATACCCTCGCTTTCTATCACTAGGTTCCTCAATGTTGCAATTGTAGTGGTGCTATCTTTTGCGGCTTCTCTAGCTCCTTTTGCCGTATATGGAGGTCTTGACCAAATCAAGCAGATTGGAATCAGAGTATTTCCACTGGCCAGAGGACTCTGGGAAGATAAAGTGGCCAATTTATGGTGCACTCTCAATACTTTTATCAAGCTAAAGACCCTTTTCACTGCCTCTGAATTGAGTTTAATCAGTCTGGTTACTACCCTCGTGGCTGTTCTTCCAGTAATGCTCATCACCGGAACCCATCCTAAGAAGCAGCTTCTTCCTTGGGCATTTTCAGCCAGTGCATGGGCATTTTTCTTATTTTCTTTTCAAGTCCATGAGAAATCAGTTCTACTACCTCTGATGCCAACCACATTGCTGCTTTGCAGCACTAATTACGACGAAGGAGCCCTGGTAATTTGGATCAACAATATGGCTACATTCAGCTTATACCCATTGCTTGCAAAAGATGAATTGCGTTTGCAAACATTTGTAATGGTATTTCTATGGAATTGGCTCCTGGGATTCAAGTTGCCTCGTTTCATATTTTCTAGGCTATTAGTAGTCTCATACTACTTGGCCATTGTCATTCTAACTATTCTGCAACTCAACCCTCCTGATAGAATTCAGACTCTGATAAACGGCAGGTACACTGATTTATGGGTGGTTCTTAACATTACACTTTCATTTTCGTCGTTTGCGATTTTCTGGCTCTGGAATCTCGTCAAACTCTACAGCTATGCTACAGCCAAACAAAACTAATAACTACTGTTGCCATAAAGCGAACTTTGCGCGTCACTGATCAATACACGCAGAGATTGTATGATGGACTTTTATCTTCTTCCAGCCATTTATGCTGTCCCAAAAACGGTGCGGAATTCTGGTTGCTTGGTAATCCGGAAGTTGTTTTGTGTATGAAGATGAAAAAAAGCCTTGAAAATCTTACTTTGTGTGATGCTGCCAAACAATGGCAATATCGTGAAAAACCACAAAACGACAAAATGTCAATTCAGTTCTGAAAATTGACGGATGAAATTTTTATTTAATAGCAGGAAGTTCTATATAATTGTATTATTACTCGTTTTTAGTCTGTGATATCTTCGTCATCATCCGTCTTCTCTTCTTCAGCAGCATCAATTGGTTTCATACAAGTCGGAATGACAATATCCTTAAGCATTCTCTTATCAGTAAACAGACCCCAATGTTCCTCAAACTTCTCGTTGAACACCTCGGCTTTCCATGGTTGATCAAACGCTTCAAACCAGTACCATCCAATGCTACTATCAATGTTATGACATACCCAGTCGTTCACAAATGTTTGCAATTCCTGCAGGCCTGCATGTGCTCCTTGGACGGATCCACCATCGCTAGGCCAACCTACCTCAGAAATCAGGTAAGTAACATTGGGTTTGAGCGGTTCACCACCAGCCATTTGATTCAACAAGAAGTCATAGGTCCAAGTGGTTGATTCATTCACATTCACTCCACCAAAGAAAGGATGGATATTAGCAGCAAGCAAGTCCACGTGGTCAATGAGCGCATTAGTCCATTTGCTGCCAATTTCACTAGTTCCCACCTTGATATGGGTGATGTCCTTCGACTGTAAAAACCCTCTAACATGATCAATGTACGCAAGCAGGTCGTCCTCGCTGAGTTCATTACGATACATTGCCTCGTTACCCACTAGAATGGCTTCGATCTGCTCCTTTGGATAATTCCTGAGGAGGTCACGCAAATCACTGAGCTGTCGCAGAGTGACATGAAGTGAGGAACCTACCCATATGCCAATCGTCACTTTCATATCAACCCCCAAATTCTTTATGGCACTCAGAACCAATTCTGCTTGCCTACAGTCAGTACTATATATTCGAATCCTGTCTGTTAGTTGAGACAACAACGCGATGTCCAAGGTGACATCTCGAAGATTGGCTCCGCAACCTGGAAAGCTGTAAAATTAGTAAAATAATCACATGAAATAAAATAAAAACCCCCACACAGGGACACCATACATAGCCTTCTGAGGTGTGTAATTGACTCCATAAAACACCTTATGCAGTTTCTTCTCGTTCAATTTCAATAGTGCTTGTACATCGGGATCCGAGCTAGTGATAGGAGCTTCATCCAGAACCAAAGAGTTATCCATAGTGCCGAATCCACCTACTTGATTCGTTCTGACTAGCAAGTAGCTGATAGCGGCAATACAAAGAGCGAGCAGAATGCTCAGAACAACAATGACACTAATAGCCCAATCTAACTTTCTCTTTTCTCGTTCCCTACGATCCTTCTCGTTGAGATCTTGCTCTGAGCCGGTATCTTCCGTGGCATCATGCTTGACAGCGTCATTCTCGTTATAAGAGTAAGACATGGCAATTGGATCTTCAGCGGATGGAGGATTGGGTTCGAGGCCAGCAGTTTTACTCACACCTCTTCGAAAGGTATGCAACGGGATTTCTAGAGTCTTTCGCATATGTTCGACTGCAGAAGCGGGTCTAGAACCATGCCAGTGGAACCTGCCTCTTCTAGTAGCATTGCTGACTTGGTCGTCCGGATGTACGCCTTGATCAGGTACTCCACTTTCCTCATCAACATGCAAACTAGCTTGATCAGTACCATTGTTGTTAGATGACTGACCAGGCTGCAATCCTTGGTCGTAGTTCTCCTGGGCTTCGTCAAACGGGTTTCTGATCACTGGCTGCTCATCAGCCGCTTCGGCGCTAGTGACTGCGTCTTGAGCAATAGCATCACCTGAACTTGTAAAGCCATTCTGCTGACTAGCAGCGCCAGAATAGTCGCCATTATCAAGATCAGATTCAGGACCATATTCCCCTTCTTGAACTTCGTCCTCAAAAGGTCCCGGTGAACGCTCCGGCGAGCTATAATGCTCATCGTCACGATACAAGGAATCTCCAGTGAGTATTCGTCTGTCGGCAATTTGCCCATCTGATTCCATCATAGTGGCAAACTTGTCAGCAATAGGAGTTGGAGGGTTACTTTGTTGAGGAAGTCTTGAAAGAAAGTCGTCAGCGTTTGCAGACGCCGACGGGAAATTTCTCGTCGAGTCGATCTCTTCAGATGACACTGATTCGGCAGCACTGCTAGGTCCAACTAAAGGCACGTTATCTGATGCATCGGGCACGAATTTTCCGCGGTTTCGCGGCGTTCTTCTTGCCTTTTGCTCCATACTATCTGTTGACGTTGTGAGGAGGTTTGAATGTGGAGATCAACCTAATCTTATCTAGGAAAATCACAGTGAAACACCGATAAAGATGAAGGTAAACAATGGGTAATAAGAGGCAGAAACGACTACAAATGAAGGAAATAATGGGATTTTAAGATCTGGATATAAATAGACAGACTATATTATATATATTATGTGTTTGTTATTAAAAAAATTTGAAATCGGTCACAATTGAAATGTCTGTTGAATCTGTATGTAAAGTATGGGCATTATTTAGAGATCATAGAAAACAAAAGTTAAAAAGCATTGAGAAAAAGCCAAATAAATATTCAATATAATACTAAACACATCTATAAATAATCTAAAACAGTCTCATAGCAAATATCCATCCAAATAACTGCAATACTTGCTCTTTTATAACCCAGTCATTGCTATTTGTGGTCAGACACACATGCCGTTGCCCTGGTTACCAAACGTAAACAAACAATACAACAATCAAGCCCCTACTTCACCATCGACTTCTTAACTTGATATTTAACCATTTCACACAGTGATATTCGACATGTCTGCTGGAATTGAAAAAATCCTGAAACCAAATAAACAAGGACGTGCATCTGCTATCAAAGATGCTGAATTTTCCTCAAAGAGATGGGTCTGGCTGGCCGACCCTGAAAAGGTCTTCATTAAAGGATTTGTTACAAATGAGAATGGAAATCTCATTACTGTAAGATGTGATGACGGAACTGTAAGTAAAACATATAGAATTGACCATATACCCAGACTAACATTCCCATCAGGACCGTACAGTTGCGGCCGATTCCGTCGATAAGGTGAATCCTCCTCAATTCGATAAGGCCGATGATATGGCCGAATTGACTTATCTAAACGAAGCTTCAGTCATAAATAACTTGCAAATGAGATATATGGAGAACCGTATTTATACCTATTCGGGGCTTTTTCTCGTGGCCGTCAACCCATACATGGAGTTGCCTATTTATGATCAAACCACCATCAATGCATACAAGAAGAAACAACGAGAAGAAATCCCACCCCATATTTATGCGGTGACTGACCAGGCATTCAGAAATATGCTTGAGGTTTCTGAGAACCAATCTGTCCTTGTTACCGGTGAGTCAGGTGCTGGAAAAACCGAAAATACAAAAAAGGTTATTCAGTACCTTGCAACTATTGCCAAAGGATCCAAGACAACCAGCAACAAAGACGCATCTTTTGAGCAGCAAATTCTGCAGGCTAATCCGATTCTAGAGGCATTTGGAAACGCTCAGACGGTCAGAAATAACAATTCGTCAAGATTTGGCAAATTCGTCAGAATCGAGTTCAGTAGGTCAGGCCAAATTGCTGGAGCTTCAATTGAGTGGTATTTGTTGGAAAAATCAAGAGTTATTCTTCAGAATTCACAGGAGAGAAACTATCATGTATTTTACCAATTGCTCGCCGGTGCCGATAAGAGAATGCGCGAAGAATTGATGCTGGAGGAAGATCTGAGCCATTACTCATATCTCAAGAGCTCCAACTGGACTATTGACGGAGTTGATGATAGGAAAGAATTCAGAAGCCTATTGGAATCTTTCAACATCTTAGGAGTTACTCAACCGGAACAGATGGAAGTCTTTCGAATAATGGCAATCATCCTGAATCTCGGTAATATCGAAGTCAAGCCTGAAAGTGCCGATCAGGGCCGAATTGTCAATACCGCTCAGGCTGAAAAAGTAGCACATCTCATGGGAATCAACCCAGATCAGTTCATTAAAAATATCTTGAAACCAAAGGTCAAAGCTGGCCGAGAGTGGGTTGTTCAGTCTCGATCAGCTCAACAGGTCAAAATGTCGTTGGATGCTCTATCCAAAAATCTCTATGAACGCACCTTTTCATATATCGTTGATCGAATTAACCAAACACTGGAAAATTCGAAGGATAGCAGCACATATATCGGTGTGTTGGATATTGCTGGGTTCGAGATCTTTCAACATAACAGCTTTGAGCAGCTTTGCATCAATTATACCAATGAGAAACTTCAGCAATTCTTTAACCATCATATGTTTGTACTGGAACAAGAAGAGTACTCCAGAGAACAAATTGACTGGAAGTTTATTGATTTCGGCCATGACTTACAGCCGACAGTTGATCTAATTGAGAAGTCAAATCCAATGGGTATATTCTCTTGCCTAGATGAAGATTGTGTAATGCCTAAAGCAACTGATAAGTCATTTACTGAAAAACTCAGTCAGCTTTGGACTAAGAAATCTAACAAGTTTGTTTCATCTAAGCTCACTCAGGGCTTCGTTTTGACACATTATGCAGGAAATGTCGACTACAACACTGAGGGCTGGCTTGAGAAGAACAAAGATCCTCTGAACGATAATGTGGTGCAGCAGCTGGTTGATTCGTCAGAGAATATCATTAGAGCGCTCTTCAAGGCAGAAAAGGAATCTTCGAGTGCAAAAGGTGGACGAGTCAAGAAGGGTCTATTTAGAACTGTCGCACAACGACATAAGGAGCATTTGAACCATTTGCTTGATCAGCTCAATTCGACTCACCCTCATTTTGTTCGATGCATAATTCCAAATCAGTTGAAAAAGCCTCATCGTCTGGATAATAAGCTAGTTCTAGAGCAACTTCGTTGCAACGGTGTCCTGGAGGGAATTAGAATCGCTCGAAGTGGCTATCCAAACAGGATCTCCTTTTCTGAATTTCGACTGCGATACGAAGTTTTGGTTACCAATATGCCCTCTGGATATATAGATGGCCAAGTTGCTTGCACTCATATTTTGGCACAGCTCCATCTAAATGATGATCTATTCAAAATAGGTTTGACAAAGGTTTTCTTCAAGGCCGGTGTTTTGGCTGAGCTCGAAGAACGACGCGACGGCATAATTCGTGCACTTATTGTCAAATTTCAGACAGTTGCTCGTGGTGCAATGGTTCGGGCTCGAGCCAAAAAGTCACTATTCAAGACTAAGGCCGTTTCTATCATTCAACGAAACTTCGAAGTATACCTTAGTCTCAAGGAAAATCCGTGGTGGAGACTCTATGTCAAAATGAAACCTCTGATTATCGCTTCAAGAGAGGCTGGAGAAAGTAGAATCCGCGATGCTGAGTTGAAAAAGCTTGAAAAGACCATTCAGGATCATGAAGATGCGAAGAGCAAATTGCAAAGCCGATCTAAAACTATTGAAGAGGAGTTAGAAAGAGTCACTAAAGTCTTGGAAGGTGAACGATCTTTGGCTTTAGATAAGGAGGAGATTCTCAAGCGAGCTCAAAGCCAAGAAGCGTCATTGACTGAGCAATTGAATGCTGCTTACGATGATATCGATAAGCTTGAGGTTCAGTGTGAAGAGCTCCTCCAGGCGAAGAAAAAGACAGAATCCGAAGCAGAGCTATGGAAGGCCGAACTCACAAAAGGAGCTAATCTTGTCGGTATGCTGGAAAGAGAGAAGACAGAGCTCAAGAATAAACTGTCATCTCTAGAGAGTGAGATGTCGACTATTTCTACCAAGCAGCAGTCTGAGAATGTTGAGGTTGAAAAGCTAATGAAAGAGCTGCGATTCCTCAAGAGCTGTATAGCCCAAAAAGATACAAAGATCTTTGAATTGGAGCAGCAGCTGAAGAAGTCAGACAAGAATATCGAATCGAAGCTCCAGGAAGCTGTCTCTGGCCGAGACTCTGCAAACAGACGTATCAGAGAGCTAGTTGAGGATAACAAGGAGATACGAGAGAAACTGACAGAGCTCAACCAAGTCGCGTCTGAATATGAAGAGCTGTTCAAAAGGAAAGAAAGAGCACTGGAGAGTCTCAATTCCGAAGTTAAGAGTCATGAAGCAAGAGCCAAAATGCTTGACAACGAGAAAAATAGCGTGGAGACTAAATATCGTTCGTTGACCCTGGAGATTGAAACGGTACGACATGAGAAGCAAGAGCTAAACAGAAAGCATCAATCTCTTGCAAATGAGGCCAAACAGGCAAAAGAATTGCTTGAAGCCAAGATCTCAGAAGCCGATCGACATCAAAAGGGACACAACATGCTCTCCAGCCAGGTTGAGGAGCTCAAGGCAGCGTTGGCAGAAAAGGAAGAATCGCATAAAACGCATCTTTCGAAGTCCCTTGGTGAAATGGAAGCCAAACAACGCCAGATCACCACATTACAGAAGGAAAGAGATCAGCTGTTGGAATCCTCCAGAAAGCTCGAGTTATCTGAAAATGAATCTAAAGTGCTTAGGAAAGAGCTTGATGCCGAGAGAAAGAAGCTGCAAGATATGAAGCGGGTAGAAAGCTCAATGTCCGATCTACAGGCAAAACTTAAGAGATCTGATTCAACGATATCTGAATTATCATCTAGTGTGACGACTCTAACAATGAAGTTGGAGGAATCTCATGAAAAAGCAAACAAACTAGATGATCAGATCCGCAAGATAGGTAAAGAACGATCAACTTTGGAACAAGAAATCACAAGGATGAGGCGCGAGCGTCAAACTCAAGTTCATGAAATCGAGTCCTTGCAGTTGTCCAAGTCAGGCCTTGAAACTAAATTGGATGCCGGTTCTAAGGAAATTGCCAATGTTTTACTGCAAAAGAAGAAACTCGAGGAGGAGCTTGCCCAGAAATCTCAGCAGACGGAAAATCTAAGGGCTTCAATCACAGCTGAGGTTGAAAAGAGGGTTCAGAAGTTGATAAATGAGAAGAACACCCTTGAGACCAACAGCAAAAAGCTTAAGCTGGATTTCGAGAATCTCAATGTTAAGTATAGCACCATGGAGAGGCAGAAGCAGAAGCTTACCCAGGAATTGGAAGATTTGGGTCATGATCTTCTTAGGGAACAAAAACAAGCAGCTATTTCTGAGAATCTAAGGGCAAACCTGCAACAGGAGGTGGAAAAGCTGCAAAGGAGCAGCCTCATGGAAAAGCGTAACCGGTCTGAAGGTGAGGTTGAGAAGAGAAAATTGGCATCAACGTTGGAATCGACCAAGCAGGAACTTGAAGAGCGGAAATCACAGCTTCTTTCGCTTCAGAAGGTATTGAGGCCCAAATCGTCTTCAGGCAGCATTCCCGAGGTAGTGGATTTGGCTGTTCGGCTCGAGGAGTCAGAAAGAAAGCGCAAGAGAGCAGAAGAAAGCCGAGCTTTAATACAGGACCAGCTAGATGCTGCTAAAGAGCGATGGTCAAAACAGCTTGACGAAAAAGACTCCAAGTTTTACGCCAGCAGGCGTGCTCTTTTGGAGGAGCTGGCCAATATTTCTTCACAGCCTCCACAAAGATCTCCAAGTAAATCAGGTCCTGCACCTTCTCTGTCTTTATCCGAAGATAAGGAAAATATCGGAACAAAATCTAAAGAACAGCTTCAAACTATGATGGAACGGCTGCAAAGGAACCATTCCGATTTGACATCCGCATATCATGAAACGTCGAAGAACCTGGTGCAGACTCGAGAACAGCTTTCAGAGGCTCAAAGAGACTTGAATAAGATGAAGCGAGAAAGGTCCCTTTCACCAGTTAATGCTAATAATGAGGACGAGCTTGCAAACTTGAAAATTGCTCTGGAATCCGAAACTTCTCGAACCAAGGAATTATCTTCTGGCCTGAAGCTCTACAAGTCGAGATCAGAGGAATACTATGAACGACTGGAGCAAGCGGAATCAATTGTCTTGAAAGCAGCAAGAGCAGAGAAATTTGCTCGAACTCAACAAGCAGAAGCAGAGGAGTCTCTCAAGAGAGTGTCAGAAGAACTGGAAAATTCGGAGAAAAATGCTACCACACTCCATTCAACGTTGAATAAGCTGGAAGGTGATTTAGAGCAGAAGACCATTGATCTGAAGTATGCAAAGGAAGCATTGAACCGTGCCGAAGGAGAGCTTTCAATTGTCAAGAATCAGCGCTCACAGGAGATGGACAAGTCTCAGACATCATTTGAAGCCATTAGGACTCGCTATGGTGAAGAAGTTAGATCTTTATCAGCAGAGCTGGAATCAGAGAAGCAGAAGTATGCTGATTTAGAGAATAAGCTGAGCAGAGCTACTCGACAGCTGGAAGATTATCAGTCGAAGAGCCTTATCAATAACTCAGGAATGAATCCCAAATTGCGAGCAGAGATGGAAGAGAAAATTGAATCTCTTAAGAAGTCTCAAGATGAAGCCATTATGGCGCACAATGACTCTCAGATGAGAATTGGATCTCTTTTGTCGCAAGTGAAGAATCTCCGTTTCACTATGGGAGACATAACCGCCGACAGGGATCAACTCCAGAAGGATAAGAGGACCTTGGAGAAGAGGCTGGATGAAGCGTATCTGAGATATGAAGAGCTTGCATCCTCGAAATCGGCCAAGATTCTGCCTGAAAAACAAGACGAAAGCTCGAAGAGTCTTAAGATGGAGCTTGAGAGGCAGAAAGAAGCATCGACAAAGACGCTGGAACAACTCAAGAGAACCAAGCAGCAGCTAATGGAAGATAAAGATATCGCTGAGCGTGAGCGACGACTTAACCAGGAGCTTAAGAAAGTACACGAGAAGGAGAAGCAAGCATTGCATCTCAAGATTGTTGATCTAGAAGCTCGGCTGTTGCAACCTCAGTCATCAGAAGCAGTATTCTACAAGAACAAGGCGGATGAACTTCAGAAGCAGCTGGAGGCTAAGGAGAAGAGTTATTTTGATGATTTGAGACGATCAAAATCAAGTGATAGGTCGGTCAAAGATCTTCATACACAGATCTCTCAGAAAGATAAGCTTATAGCTCGACTTGAGCAGGATAGCCAGCACACTGAACAAAAGCTGGAGAAACTCAAAGCAAGCATTCAGAACATCCAGGCAGAGGAAGCAACGTACAGGATTTCAGCCAGGAAGTCGGAACGAGAAGCACGGGAATATAAGGAGCGGGCATTGCAGTTGGAACGAGATTTGGAGAATTGGAAACAGAGATCTACGAGATATGGAGCTAGTTTTGTATGATGGTATTTATGTTGTTAGTCATATATATGAATGACTTTAATTATTGATTTGGTATTTTTATTGATTTCTGGTCATTTGCTTTGGTATTATTGGCTGATTTGGCCGTTTGCACCTTTGGCTCTTTGTAGAATTTCACTTGTTTTGCTCGCTCACTGAAATTTCACCTCCCATCATGTCGTCGAAAACAGACCGAGCCTGCATGATCTGCGGGATAATACAACCTTTTCGAGTATGTATGAATAGTTTAGTATGAAAAGTATATAATTCTGACCGTATTATAGGAGTTTGTATCTCATGGCTGCCCTAATTGTGAATCTTTGGTGTCATTCAGAGCCGATGATGGAGTTGTATCTGAATGCACAAGTCCAGGTAAGTAGTGTGAAAAACAAGTTAAATAGTGGTTTATTTTGCTGACATTTCAGCATTCGAAGGAACTGTCGCTTTATGTAATAACGAGGAAAGTTGGGTGGCTAAATGGCTGAGAATTGAAGGATTCGAGGACGGTTTATATGCAGTCAAAGTAAGAGGAAAACTGCCACAAGATTATGTCCAGGATCTGTCTAGTAAGGGAATTACATATCGGCCTCGTGATGGGTCTGTGCAGGATTAAATAGGGGGTATTTATTATGAAAAGAACAATAAATAATGTATGTATATGTATAATGTGCTATGCACTATATGCACTATGCGATATGCACTGTTATATTTACAACGCCTTCTCAAATGGCTCCTGGCCCAAAACCTTCGGATCTATTTCATTCTCCTTTTTATAATCTGGCTGGTATCTTATAGGAAGATAGCGATCCAGTAGTAGATTTTGACCCAGGGAAAATGCATTAGAACTAGCCCAGTACAGACACACTGCCGAAGGTGCTTGAAATGCTGCTGTCATGAACATGAGAGTGGCTATCCGCGACAGATTTGCTACTATTGTCGGTACACTGACATTTCCTCGGTTCCGACTTGCTACTGCTGCTGGGTTCATGGCCATGATGGCATTCCACTCTACATTAGCCAGAGCCAATGCTCCAATAAGTGAAGGTAAGAAACCAAAAGGATCTGGACTCATCAGATCTGTAATCCACAGGAAATTCTCGTCTTCAAGTGCCCGTTCTTTTGGAATCCCTTCAATAACCTGCCATCCACACATTGCTCGAATCACCATAGACATTGTAGCCCACAGAGGGATTTGAACCATTGGCAAAATGACAATTGACTTCCAGCTTTGACACTTGAATTTTCGAAATAGCTCGATTCGTCGGCGTCTGCGTTCTTTCTGTGAAAGCACTTGGATCTGCTCAATGGACAGTTTTCCTGTCTGAGCAGCCGGTGTAGCAGCTAATCGAGTGCGTAAAACAGGTAACATGGCAGACAACAGAGGTTGAAGTTTGGCTTGTTTTCTTGCACGGACTCTGTTAGCTATAGACAGAGGCAACGTTATTGTAGAACGAAGAAAAACAGTAGAAATCGGTATAATTGCATACCATGGCAGCCCTGTAGATGCTTGTACTGCTTCAAGAGCTCCATGAACAGGCCCAAGAACTGATATCATTTCGAAATTAGCTGTCCGAGATGCGTGAAAATATGCAAAATGGCTCTTGGAATGAGTCCGTAAACCCACATGTGCTGGTGGTCGGGCCCTAAATAGCATGAGATCAGGTGAAGATTTTAAGCTTGGTTATGGCGATGGGAACTTTTTCAACATACCAGCAATTGTTTGTTCAATTGCCTCTGATCAACATGATCTGAGAAATGTCTGCCGATGATATTAAAAGAGATTTCATGACATTTTTATAAGAGAAGGTTGACTTTGTGAGTTTGTTGGATAAAATTAACCCTAGTCTACCATTGTAATCATGAATGAATAGAGTTAAAGGCAAGTTTGAGGCAGAGGGGTTTTGGTATTTTTGGTTTATAGCATTAAATTTTATATATCATACATATTTAATACAGGTGTTATAAAGTACATTGTATAGAATAGAATACATTGTCATAGAATACATCAATCACACAGTATCTAGAATAGTTGATCTCAAGCCGCCCCTCCTAACTCTCGTTCTTGAACTTCGGAGCACTTAACTCTTCGTAATTCCTATAAAACGCTTCATCATGCGGTGCAATCCTATTATACAAGTTTCGCTGATCAATATGCTCAGGCCCAAGTTCTGCAAGGCTCTTAACCCCTATCAGCTTCATATCCAAAATCATCTCTTTTTTGAGCAATTCAATCAACTTTTTGACCCCTTCTTCCCCATAACAGGCATTTGCGTACAGAAATGGTCGTCCCAGTCCAACTCCTTTAGCTCCTAATGCAATAGCTTTCAAAATATCTGATCCTCTTCGAACTCCTCCATCAACATAGATCTCGATTTTGTCATCCAATCCTTTCTCTTTTAGTACCGGCATAGCATCTGCAAGTACTTGAATGGGCGCAGGCGAATAATCCAACTGTCTGCCTCCATGGTTTGACAGTACCACTGCTTTGATACCGTT
Source organism: Casaregolazyma patagonica (assembly GCA_030580475.1). Classification (NCBI taxonomy): domain Eukaryota; kingdom Fungi; phylum Ascomycota; class Dipodascomycetes; order Dipodascales; family Trichomonascaceae; genus Casaregolazyma; species Casaregolazyma patagonica. The sequence goes on from JAKTSZ010000004.1 coordinate 769,659, forward strand.
TTCGGCAGCAAGAACAACATCTTCTACACATTGGATTCCCTTAAGAACAATAGGCACATCCGTCTGCTTGCGAAACTCATTTATATCGCTCCAAAGTGCAGAGTGGTCAACTTCTTTGACTGGATCATCCTTCTTATCCATGACAGACGACGGGTCATTGGCTTCTAGACTTGCACGAAGTCTTATAGGTTTCTCTACTATTCCCATCCATGGCCTATCGACAGTTACAAAAACTGCAGCCATTTTGTTCTCAATTGCATTTTCTAGTCTCCTTTTGGTCTGCACGGAGTCCTCACTCACATACAGCTGGTACCATTGAGTTTGATTAGCAATTTGACCTGCCACGTCATCTAATGGATATGAAGAGTAATTAGAAATCATTTGAATTATACCCTCTTCTCCACATGCTCGAGCAATTGAGCATTCACCGTCAGGATGGCCCAGTTTGGCTTGAGCTGCCGCAGAGCAGTAAAAAGGCGCAGTTGTTTTAGAATCTAACAACGTAGTAGAGATATCAACATCAGCGACGTCCACCAGAACTCGAGGCTTGAAGAATATCCTTGAATATGCATTGTGGTTTTCACGTAGTGTGAACTCGTCCTGTGAACCGCATGAATAATACGCCCATGCCGTTGGAGACAAGATCTTTTGAGCAATATATTCGAAATCAGACACATTGAATATCTGAGATATATCTGGCATGTTTTTAATATATTCTTCTCTCTCAGAACTATCACCTCCTTCGGTAATATCATCGGCAAGCTCAATCTCACCTAGTAGCGGACCCAGACAAGCCTCGGGCTCTAGAAACTTCTCAGGGATATTGGCAGCATGGAACTTGTTAAAAATCTTTGAAGCGTCTTTCCCAGCGTATTGTTTGATGATTTTAGCTCCTCCTGGATGAGCATCCTTGAACTCAGTCAAGTCGTACACCTTGCCATTAACAACAACCCAAAGGCCTGATTCCTCATTATTATGCTTGAGAACTTCTTCTACAGGTATTCCAGGATTGCCATGAAATCCAGCATCAAGTAGAACAGGACTGTTCCGCTGAGAAATGTATAGTAACGATCCAGCTGAAACTGTCAAGCCAACACTAAGTGCCAGTCCTCGTCGGTATGGGGATTTATTTCGAGCTAAAGAAGTAAAAGAGCGGGTTGATATTCTCAGACCTCGAAATAATGCTCCAGCCCTAATAAACATTGAGAGTTTGGTATGTCGGAAGGGACATTGATCTGAAATATGGGGTTTTAATACGTGGGAGAATGTGGGGGTCAGTGGTTCCGACAAAAGAGCGTTGATTATAATAAATTGGAAGGTATTTCCAAGTATTACTGGTAGATATAGTTAAATACTTATTCGATTATATTTTATATTCGTGTCATGATCGTTAATCTTGTAGTTGTGATTTGGCCCTCAAGCTAGTCGGCCTTCAAGCTTTTTCATATGATACAGTTGCACCTTCAAACGCAGGAGTTAGCAGCTTCCACCGTGCTGTTATGTTATCTTTTGAAAATCTATGTAGCATTTCTTGGGCAATTTCTTCGAAATTCTCAGTGGCCAATGCGAGTATAGTGGGTCCCGCACCTGACAAACAAATACCAAGAAGGCCCTTGTGAGTTTTCGGCGACATTGACGATAAAATCTCAGAAAGCCCTGGAATTAGCACCTTTCTATATGGCTGGTGAAGCTTATCTTGCATGGCGGCGTAAATAAGCTCAGGATCAGGTGGTGATCTGGTAAGTGCTGTAGTAAGAACAGACAGTCTTTGCAGATTGAATATAGCATCCTTCTTTGTATATGCCTCGGGTAGGACTGATCTAGCAGTTGCAGTACTAACCTCGAAGTCAGGAATAACTGCTATAGCCTTTATTTCAGGAGCCCAGTCAAATTTGATATGAGATCCAATATGCATAGGCGGCTCAGGTGGCATAAGTCCAGTATCTTTTCCACCAGCTGGCTCAGGAAGAACTTCGGCCAGCGGAATTTCCACTCTCTCAAGATCAGCAGCCGACAATTCTCGAAGATAAGAACCTACAAACCCGCCCATTATAGCAGCTGCAATATTATCAGGATGTCTTTCGACCATCAAACAATAGTCCAAAATACGCTGTTTAGAGAAATTCAAACGACCGATTTCATTTCCGAGCATCACGCCAGCAGCCACAGCAGCACCAGATGAGCCCAAGCCTCTACCGAGAGGAATTGGATTGTCTACATGTACGTGAGTTCCATATGGAAATGATCTGATCCCATTGCAGCGTAGAACATACAAAGCCACACGAGTGACCAGATTCTCCTCTGAGTTCAACGGCACGTCCTTTTTGCCTTCTCCTTCGTATGTCAGAGTGCAATTGTTGGAATCATCCTTAGATTCAGCTGAGTTGTTGACAGTGACATGTAATGTAAGGTACAAGGATAGAGCTATTCCTAGAACGTCAAAACCAGGGCCTATATTAGCAGACGATGCAGGCACTGAGATGATGAATTCGCGAAACATGGTATTTTATCAGCGGTTTTATCCTAGCGTGGCTCAGCTCTGATCTGTCAATGTCCTGAAATTGTCACACAAGGATGACTGAAAGATGAAAAACAAAATCAAACGATCAAAGAGATGCAAAGGGCTATTGAATCAACAAGAGAGCATGAATGACGGGTAAATGAAGGGAAAAGTAAAAAGGTGGAATTATTTAGGGAAATTTACAGTATATATATGAATTTCTAATTACATTGTATATTTGCCGTTCTATCTGTCTGGTTTGATTCTCTCTCGATCCAAATCTCATGTAAGCTTTTCAACGGCTCTCTCACATCTTTTCAACCTCTCAATGCTACGGCCAGCGGCAACGAGATGTTTACGGCGGTTTTTCAGCACCGAATCGTCTCATATAGCAAACTATCAACTTAGTACTTTACCTAATGGTGTTCGAGTAGCTACCGATAATACGCCCAGCCATTTTGCTGCTATGGGCATCTATATACATGCTGGATCACGGTTTGAAGACAAACATCTACAAGGAACATCGCATATTGTCGACCGACTGGCATTTAAATCTACAAACAAGTTGTCTGCTTTAGAAATGGAGGATTCTCTGCGGGCATTGGGTGGAAATTACATGTGTGCATCCTCAAGAGAGACAATGATGTACCAGGCGTCGGTTTTTCACGATGATTCGGAGAAAATGTTCGAATTACTAAGTCAAGCTGTCACCAGTCCTCAGATCACCGATGAAGAGGTCGCAGAACAGGTGGAAACGGCCCAGTATGAAATATATGAGATTTGGCAGAAACCAGAGCTTATTCTGCCAGAGCTGGGCCATGTCGCTGCGTTTCAAGGCGGCCTAGGCAACCCGTTACTTTGTCCACAGGAAAATTTAGATACAATGACACCGCAGCTTGTTCGAGAATATCTGACCAAGTTTTATCGGCCTGAGCGTATGGTTGCTTCGTTTGTTGGCATTCCTCACGAACGAGCCGTGGAAATGGCCAGTCGTCATCTCGGAACATTGGATAAGCCCAGCACTCCAAATGACAATACTATGCCACCAAGTGTGTATACAGGAGGTGAAATCACTATAGCAGCCCAGCCAGCTATGCCGAATTTGCCGGAATTCTATCATCTGCACATCTTGTTCGAGGGCACTTCCATCAATAGTGAAGATGTCTATGCTCTGGCTACTATACAGACACTACTTGGCGGTGGAGGCTCATTTTCCGCTGGAGGACCAGGAAAAGGCATGTATTCTCGTCTTTATACGGATGTTCTGAACAGATTTGGGTACATTGAAAGTTGTCTGGCGGTGAATAATTCGTATTTTGACAATGGACTGTTTGGCATTTCTGCCAGTAGTATCCCTAATGCAGCTCCCTATATGGCTGATATAATCTGTCAACAGCTTGGCCTTTTATTTACACAGGGTATAGGAGCACTGAATTATACAGAAGTACAGCGTGCTAAAAACCAACTCAAGTCGTCACTGCTCATGAACCTGGAATCCAAGATGGTCGAACTCGAGGATCTAGGTCGACAGATCCAGATGAACAACAAAAAGGTTTCTGTGGTAGAAATGTGCGATAAAATCGAAGCATTGACCCCAGACGATCTTAGACATGTGGCCAAGAAGATTTTAACCTCGTCACCTCCAACCTTTGTAATGCAAGGTGAACGAGAGAAGTTCGGGGATGTAGCAGCAGTAGTTGAACGACATGGGCTGGGGAGTCCGGTCGAGAAGAAAAAAGGCTGGTTTTAAATATTAGAAATGTATAATTTGTATGTAATGTAAATAGAAAGCAAAATGCTTGTTTTGACCAAATTTCTCTCGTCAATGCTGTTGTTCATCAGATAGCTTTTCCCATCCCACCTACCAATATGGCAGCCGATCTCGATAACCAGCAACGCGATGACCATTTCCGCTCGTTAGTTGCACCTATTTCTACTGAGAATATTAGCCAAGGGGCTGAGGCTTTGATATATATTGCTGAGAGGCATCCATATATGGAGAATATAGGCAAATGTATAGTGAAATATCGGCCTCCAAAGCATTATAGGCATCCAGTTCTGGACCAGAAACTCACAAAGCAGAGAACTTTAGCAGAATCTCGAATACTGCGAAGATTGGCTACCATTGGATTATCGGTACCTCGCATGTACTTTGTGGATCCAGCAAATGGGTTGATTTGGCTAGAACTTATCCATGGATTGAGTCTTAAGCAATGGATCTGGGATCAGGAGGAGCAAGACGGCAACAAAAACGAATCGAATCAGTCTAATAGGAAAATATTTGATGTTCTCATTGATGTCGGATCAGTTATTGCTCAAATGCATCTTTCTGACCTTGTTCATGGCGATTTGACTACTTCTAATGTGCTTCTACGTCAGCAAACTCAAGAGCCAGTTTTGATTGACTTTGGACTGGCAAGTCAGTCGGGATTAGTCGAGGATAAAGCCGTGGATTTATATGTTCTAGAAAGAGCTGTAACAAGTACACATCCTGTGAATAGTGATGTTTATAATGAGCATCTGCTTAAAGGATATACACAAGGCTATGAGACGAAAAATGCATCCAACAAACTTAAAGATGTTATGAATCGGTTGGAACAGGTGAGAATGCGAGGGAGGAAGAGAAGTATGGTGGGTTAGAGCATGTCATGTTAGCCAAATGCTCGATCTAATTCAGACACTTCAGCTGGCTCTTCTTCTTTTTGCTCTTCTTCCTCCTTGGCCTTCTGTGCCAGATGCTCCGGCTCAAGCAATTTGCTCGATGAATCTAAATACCCAGGTGCTATTTTCCGGCGCTCTTGGATATCTTGTTGCTGGAAACTATGCTGCCATGTTTCAAAAGCCTCCGATGTAGAGTCATGTCTATCATGTAACGACTCCAGAAACCCTTTAGATTCGGATATTATTTGATCCAGAGTGTCCTTAGATACTGCAGAAGCAGGAACATGCGAGGAGAGATGCTTATAATTAAAAGGTAAAGTGACACTCTGGGGTGCCCGTAGAGATGGCGACACAATCAGAGGAATTTGGGCCAGAATCGAATATCCGGCTGCAATTAGCGGCTTTATTCGCATATTCTCTATAAAAACTTGTCCATTACTTACACTGCTCATTTTCCCGGTTATTCATTGTATACTGTATACCTCAATGTATTGTATGTTATCTTGCTGTCTTTTTACCCGGAAGCTCAGGACTTCAATCAACCCACAGCCAACCTTGCAACATACCATATAACAACCAATGTCGAAATCACTGGGATTGGCAGTGTTGAGTGGGATTCTGCTAGTTGGAGGATGTAAGTAAAGAAGTGAAAGATACTAAGGCTCGGTACTAATTTATTCAGACCAACTGTTCACTGGGGAGGGTGAATCGTTCAATGTCGGTCAATTTCTACTGACAACTTCACCGTATATGTGGGCCAATCTTGGAATCGCTCTTGCGATCGGATTGAGTGTAGTAGGAGCTGCTTGGTGAGTAATTAAGGGTGTTATTCATAAGTGGTTTTATTAACATTATAGGGGAATCTTTATCACGGGATCATCGATTATCGGAGCAGGTGTTAAAGCCCCTCGAATCACCACTAAAAACTTAATTAGCATTATATTCTGTGAAGTTGTGGCTATATATGGGCTTATAATGTGAGTATTTTTGTTTGCTGGTGTGCGATATCTGGGGAATATCCGTTCTAACTCTATACAGGGCTATTGTATTCTCGGCAAAGGTTAATAGCGTAACATCATCAAGCCGTTTATATACCAAAGAGAATTATTATACAGGTAAGTGGGGAATCAACTACAGGCATATATTAGTGCACTACTAACTTCATCTAGGCTTCTCGTTGTTTTGGGCAGGTCTAACTGTCGGATTATCAAACCTATGCTGCGGAATCTGTGTAGGCGTAACAGGATCCAATGCAGCTATATCAGATGCAGCCGACTCATCATTATTTGTGAAAATCCTTGTAATTGAGATTTTCGGAAGTGTTTTGGGACTGTTTGGACTAATTGTAGGGTTATTAATGACCGGAAAAGCAGGAGAGTTCAGTTAAAGATAGACAAAGTTCTGAGAACAATATATTAAAATCTGCGTGAGTGCATTTTATTTTATTAGTGCATGTGGGTTTTTTCCCGAAAATATGCATGCTGTTTTACTTGTCATTGCTCATTGTCGAATCAATATGTATATCTTATCCTTCTTCAACCCACTTAATCTTCTATATCCTCCTTGAAGACACAACAATAAACCTCCAAATGATATATATACAGCACTATCCAGTTAATATCGGGATTTCCCTGCAAATAAATAACCCTTTACTTACATATTCTGATCTTCACTTTCCTCAAATTTATACACCGTTCCATGCATCACATATTCGTAATCATCAGCAAGAGTCCTTTCACCAGGTCTAGGCTCTCGCCAACTTTCAGACGCATTTGGAATGTTTGCGCCATCTATTGACAAGTTTTGCGCAAATGCTACTGTTAAACTGCTACCTTTGGATACCGGGTAGATCTCGGTGTTTATATCCAGTATTAGGTGAACATCCGATGAAGTCTTAGATACTCCAGTCAACCTGGCTACACGTTCATAACGGCCTGAATCAACAGAAGTGATGGTAAATATATCATCAAATAGAATGGATCCCATGACTGTTGGTTCGTATTATTCTTTGATGGTTTAAGCTGATGGTTTAAGCTGAAAAATTGTCGTAAATTACCCGGCCAAATGTCATGGAACAAAAATAAATCAGCGAGCCAGAAAAGAAAAAAAAAACAAAAAAAAAAACCCACAGCAAAAGAGGTTACAAAATACAGACGCCAAGCTTTGTGAGGCTTTTTGGGGTTAGATGTAGGGAGATAACAATAAGAAAGAATTAGGTAGATGACAATTGGATGGAAAGTTGGAGGAATTGAGTTAAAATATACGAGGACAATTGTTGTGTATTCCAGGTCATAAAACCGGCGGTTTTTTTTCTATTGATTCTATCATTATCAGTCGCGTATTTCGGTTCATGGCCATAAACTGTCCAGGTTGAAAAATCTATTTTTGGTTAACCATGTCACTTTGACTTGATGTGTAAGCGCGCGAGTCATCATCGATATTCACCGTTTGTTGCCTAACATAGCAAATTAGCGCTATTTTGTCGTTGCTTTTGGCATCTATTTTCCACAGATTCTCAGCAAATCCGATAATATTTCCGCTTCTATATTTATTTAAATATATACCAGGGGTGCTGTCGAAAGATTGGTTTTCAACACAAATTTTCTCTTCGAGAAGGCCAGTCAATTTCAACGGGATTATACAACCTCAATTGAGCCATTTAAAGCCAGGTTTATCTTGCACCGAAAGAAAAAGCCTCATTTTTTGATATCTTATTTTTTTTTTCGTCTTTTGGCTTGTTTTGTCGCCGTACTTTTACTGCTTCATTTTTTTTTTCCACCTCAATCTGTTTGGATTTCTTGTTCCTCCTCCTATTCTTCTGTGGAGTTTTAAGGTGAACCAAACGAACAAAATTAAAAATAATCTCATATACAAGTTAAGGGTACCGACACCACAACTTTCTACAATTATTTATCTCTGGAAACAACCCAAGTCCCAATGATTCCTGCTAATAGACATACTTACAAGGTATATAACCAGGACTTTGTCATTGATGAACGGTTTGAAATCACTAAGGAGTTGGGCCATGGGGCGTACGGCATAGTGTGTGCCGGCAAATATCTGGCCTCTCCAGAAACAGTTGGAGTGGCCATTAAAAAAGTTACCAATATATTTTCAAAGAAGATCTTATGCAAAAGAGCTTTACGAGAATTGAAGCTTTTGAATCATTTCAGGGGGCATAAAAACATCACTTGCTTGTATGATATGGATATTGTCGATGCTGAGCGATTCAATGAGATATATTTGTATGAAGAACTTATGGAATGTGATATGCATCAGATCATTAGGTCTCAGCAGCCTCTTACTGATGCTCATTATCAGAGCTTTATTTATCAAATCCTCGTTGGCCTTAAATATATTCATTCTGCTAATGTATTGCACCGTGACCTCAAGCCAGGTAACTTACTTGTGAATGCTGACTGTGAGCTGAAAATCTGTGATTTCGGTCTTGCAAGAGGCTTTTCTATGGATCCTGAAAGAAACGCTGGCTTTCTCACTGAATACGTTGCTACTCGTTGGTATAGAGCTCCAGAGATTATGCTTAGTTTCCAAAGCTACTCAAAAGCTATAGATGTGTGGTCAGTTGGTTGCATTCTCGCTGAGCTTCTAGGTGGGAAACCTCTTTTCAAGGGAAAGGACCATGTAGATCAGTTGAATCAGATTTTACATTATCTTGGTACTCCTAAAGAGGAAACTCTGCAAAGAATCGGCTCTCAGCGTGCTCAGGAATACGTACGAAGCCTCCCTTTGATGCCAAGAATCCCTTTCAGGCAGCTATTCCCAGGGGCTAACCCAGAGGCTATTGACCTTTTGGATAAAATGCTTGCGTTTGACCCAAGCCATCGAATCTCTGTGGAAGAAGCTTTGGAGCATCCATACCTTAAAATATGGCACGACCCAGCCGATGAGCCGGTGTGCCCTGCTGAATTTGACTTTTCTTTTGAAGAAGTGGACGATATGGAGACTATGAGACGAATGATACTTGATGAGGTTGTGAAATTCCGTCAAATGGTAAGGAGACCACAGGCAGCACCGGAAGAGGAGCTAGAGCAACAACAACAACGACAGCAACAGCAGCAGCAGCAAGAACAAGAACAACAGCAACAACAGTATTCTCAAGAGCAGATACTCCAGCAAATGAGACATGATTCAAGAGACGCGCAATATTCAGGATTCCCCGAGTTCAATTCTCCAACCCAGCTAGAATCCGCATCATCTCAGCATGGCATTACGGATTTTCTAGGAATTCCCTCAGAGGAATACAAATATCAAGACAAGCCACCACAGCCTCAAGAAGCACTCGGTCGTACAGGGTCAGTGTCTATAGATAGCAGTGATTTTGCAGGATTGGAACAAGATTTGGAGTTTGGCTTGGATTGGACTAAAGACCAGCTATAGAATGGGTTTTAAAATCTGATTCTAACCTAAAATCTCCTTCAAACATATCTATCATACATGACACTATCTTTATGTAAATTATATATATAACGATAAATGTTGATGATCTGACCTAAAAAGCGCATAAATCACGACATTTGCTATCAACTTGTAGCCTCAAAATCCGTATCTCCAACCCACCCAACCAACCAACCTCGTATTGTGACATTTTCGTTCTTTTCTGTCACTAACATCACAGTACAATGGAATACCGTCTTTTGGCAAGTACTGAAGAGATCCCGCAAGGGCAAAGGAATCGAAGCGATTCCGCTAGGTCCTCGTTATCGTCTATTCTTGAGTCGTTGAGCCGGGAAAAGGACGCCGAAGACTCCTTCACGGGGCTGCCAAAACAAGAGGAGCAACCTGATAAGAAAAGAACCAATTATAAGAAACGATTGGCAATTGTCTTAGGATCTCTGTTTCTATGTTTGTTTGTTTTAGTACCCATCTTTGCCGTTAGAACCTATCATCTTGTTCCTGAGCATCGGCCGGTCCCTGAGAGTTCCAAGACTGCGTCTTCTGAACGCACTTTGACTCTGGAGGCCATGCGGAAAGGTACGTTTTCGCCTTCAAGGAAATCCATTAGTTGGATAGATCCTCTTGCCGATGAGCAGGAAAGTTTAGGCGAATATATCATCTCTGAGCGTGATGGGGTCTATATTTCATCATGGGCCGATTCTTCGTCAAAGAAACTACTCTTGGAACAGTCAATTGAGGTCCATGGAAAGTCTAGAGCTGTGAAGAAGATTTCGTTGAATAGCAAGCGGTCTAAAATTGTCGTAGGCACTGATATCTCCTCGAATTGGAGATATTCCACTTTTGGATTGTACTGGATTGTCGATGTTGAGACCAAAAAGGCCGAGCCTTTGATTCCTGATGAACCTGAGCAGCTTGTTTCTCTGGTCGAATGGTCTCCTGTAGGCGATAGTGTTGCGTTTGTAAAGGGTAACAATCTGTATATTCGTGGTGTTGAAGGCCCAGATGCTGGCAAAATCGTCCAAATCACCCACGATGGCGGTGCCGAAGTCTTCTACGGACGATGCGACTGGGTCTATGAAGAAGAAGTTTTCATGGAAGATCGGGCTCTTTGGTGGTCGCCTACTGGAGAATACTTGGCCTTTATGAGATTCAACGATTCTGCAGTTCCTGAGTTCCCTATTGCATACTTTGTTCAAAAAGAGGACCACGCACAGGATGCATATCCGGAAATGCGATACATCAAGTATCCTAAACCAGGTTATGATAATCCGATTGCAGAATTGAAGTTTTTGGAACTCAGCTCTAAAGAAGTGTTTGGTGTACCACTTGAGGACAATCCGCCTATTGACGATATCATCACCCAGGTTCTATGGACCGATGGCTCACAACTGGTGGTTCGTGCTTCTACCAGAGAGGCCGACATATTGAAAGTAAGCGTTGTTGACACTGCACAACGAACAGGGGAAATAGTACGAAATACGGATTTCTTCAAGCTGGATGGTGGATGGACTGAAGTAGAGAAGAATCTCAAGTTTATTCCCGCAGACCCTGCTCTAGGCTTGTCTGAGCCTGGATATATCGATACTGTTGTGATTGACGATAACAATCATTTGGCATATTTCAGTCCAATCAATTCTAGTACGCCCAAGACAGTATTGACCAAAGGAAAATGGGAAGTCGACGGTGGTGTTTCCTCTTATGATAAAAAGACTGGCACTGTTTATTTCATTGGTACTGAGAAAAGCCCTATTGAAAGGCATCTTTACAAGGTTCAAATCGATGGAACTGGGTTTGAGGCTGTTACTGATACGGAGAAGGACGGGTTCTACACAGCGGTATTTTCAGGCGACTCTCGCTTCGCACTTCTTTCATACACAGGGCCCGATGTTCCTTGGCAAAAGGTAATAGATTTGACTACTGATAATCCTGTTGGAAAAGGTGTTGTTATCGAGGACAATAACGCGTTGGCTGAGAGGTTGAAGAATTACGATTTGCCCGAGGTTAAGTATGGCCAAATCAAAATCGAAGACAAGGGAAAGAATGGAGCACCAGAAGATTTGTATGCAAACACTATGGAAATTCTTCCGCCTGGATTCTCTAAGGATAAAAAATATCCGGTTTTGTTTTATGTTTATGGAGGGCCATTCTCACAGTATGTGAAGAAGACATTTAGCTACGACTTTGCAAAGATAGTAGCAGCACATGATGTGGTTGTGGTAATGTGTGATGGTAGAGGTACTGGATATATGGGACGTGAGTTTAGATCTCCTGTAAGAGATCGTCTGGGTCATTTTGAGTCCCTTGATCAGATCACTGCTGCAAAAGCTTGGGCAGCCAAGGATTACGTCGACGAAGAACGTATTGCTATATGGGGATGGAGTTACGGAGGTTACTTGACATTGAAAACGCTAGAAGTTGATGCTGGAAATACCTTTTCATATGGAATGTCTGTTGCACCACCGACAGATTGGAGATATTATGACTCCGTGTACACAGAAAGGTATATGCATATCCCACAGAAGAACAAGCAAGGATACCATGAGTCGTCGATCCACAATGCAACTGCTATTGCTCAGAACAAGCGATTTCTAATTATGCATGGAGTAGGCGATGATAATGTTCATTTTCAGAATACTTTGGTATTTCTGGACGAACTGGATAAAGCTACAGTAGAGAACTATGATGTGCATGTATTCCCTGATTCAACGCATTCTATATCGCATCATAACGCCAACACAGTAGTTTATGATAAGCTTTATAATTGGATTCTAGATGCGTTTTCTGGGAAATTTGAGGATTTATAATAGATATAGTTTAGTGCATATATTGTATGTTTGATAATTTACTATGTTGGATAATGATCAGCCTCACAACTTGATATCACGGAACTAATACCAGCCAAAGTTGGAAGATTTTAGCTCGAACGGAATTGACGCAAGAATTCTCTAATAATGGCGGACTCCATTGAAACGGAAGGAACGAATCTCGGGACAGCAGAACATCTGCCTGGAAGAAATTCGCAGTTCAAGCTGGGCAATTTGGATCTCATCCGACTGTATGCCAATCGGTTCACGTATTCCAAACAATATATTGTATTTTACGTTGTTTTGACGTTACTTTCTACGGGAACTGTGGCTATAAGCTTTGCATCTCCATCTGGATGTCCTCATTTTTCCTTTTTTATACTGGAATTGGTGGTTTTATTGGCATTGATTGCTGAGGTTATCATACGAATGATATCTCTCGGCAAGTACTATTGGAGGTCATGGTGGAATATTGCTGATGGTGTGTTAATGGGATTATGTATTATGACCTTTTGTCTGGTATTTGCTGGATGTTCTTCTGCCGTTAGAAGGGAACGTCAGAGTAGCACTATATTGTTGGTGGCCCGTAATCTGGTTCAAGTGATTCGGCTCATCAATTTATTGTGGAGAAACCGCAAAAACTTGTCAAATAAGCATGCTGATATTGATCTTGGAGATATAGAAGACTTGGGATTCAAGCTTTTGCCAGGAGAAGAAGATGCAGAGGAGAGGGGAGAGTTTGAGATTACTGATGAGGAGCATGAGCTTGAGAGTGAGCATGGGCTTGAAAGCGAGCAAGAGGAGCATAATCAGGTTTAAAGACATGATATGTACTACTATATGAAGAGGTTATATTTACTGTTATATGAAAGTCTCTTGAAATCTCTTGAATATGAACAAATTGCTTGGTTAAATCCTGGTAGCTCAACTACAGCTAAACCATCAACTAGGGCCTACTTGAATTCACCGTCCCGCATTCTTTGCATGTTTTCTTATCAATATCAGCTTCAAACTCCAAAATCCCCTGCTTTATCTGAGTGCCCAAATCAGTCAAGTGAAAAGCAGATTCATGAACTATATGCTTACAGTTCTTACAGTACCATCTCATACGGTCCAAAGCAGACTCGGGACGGTCCTGTTCGACTACAATTCCTACGGTATCAGCATATCTTACAGGATTATGAGGAGTGTTTGCTAAATATATTAGTATAAAAAGTCAATTTTGTATCATTGTGCCTATTTCTGTGATTGATTTGTAACTTACGGGGAAGCAGAAAGATATCACCTTCACCAATAGTAATATCCTTAAAAGCGCCATCGTCCACGACTTTTAGTGTCATTGTGCCTTTGTATTGATAAAACCATTCTGGAGTTTCATTTATATGATAATCAGTTCGTTCGTTTGGTCCTCCGACTATCTGTGGCAATTCCGTTAGGTTCCGTCATGCGATATTGGTGCATAGTGTCATACTAACCATGACTGTAAAACCACCTCGATGAATACAATAATTGTTTACAGGAGGTTGTAATAAATGTTTATTCTCGTCGATCCATTTTGGCAAATTTACCGGTTGATTCAATGGCATTATTGTTAGTTATTAAAGCCTGATGATTAATTAGAAGAAAGTATGCTGATTTGCATGGGTCGCCGCACTGAAAAAGCGGATATAAAGCATACGGAAGGCCTACATAACGGACAAGGGTAATGATGGTTAGATGATAGAATTGATGAATGATGATTGGGTATGAGAAATGGATCTTTAAATATATGACTAAGTTAAATTAGTTAGTTAAATTTAGTTTATTATGAAGAAAAGCATGTTATGCGGTGGTTTGAGAGTTGCGGAGATGCAAGAACTACGGGTATCAGTGAGACTAACGAGAGATACGACAATTTAAAACCTATCCAGTCAAAAAAAACACTTTTCAGCGAAGATAAATTACATAGCAGTTTATTATATTGAATTTACAGACAATTAGGAATTTTCGAATTGTCATCTAACGGTTACAACTAACGTTCATAGTTAACTGCCACACAAAACCATCACTAAGCATATTCTTACAGTAGAATATCAACAAATGATCTTTTATCACACTCAATATATTATTACCTTATACAATTAATTTCCAATTATTCATAATCGTATACTTTCAAAAGCAATTAATAAATCATCTTTCAAAATTCATTTTGTCTTTCTTTCTCTTTCTTCTCTCTCCCTCTCCCTCTCTCTGTTCCTCTCTCCACCATCTCTCTCCTCCCACTTAACAACCACTCTCGCCATCGGATTGCTAATCATTCAACATCCATCATGGCTCCGGTGAAAGACATTGCAAACGAAGCTGAATCTTCGTCGAAAAATGAAAAGACCCAAAAACCAACTAAAGATGATAAGAAGAAAAAGGGCGATCCGGAGGAGGAAGAACTGAGTGAGGAGGACGAAAAACTCAAGAGCTCGCTGGAAATGCTCGTAGAACGGCTCTCTGAACCCAATACCGATCTTTATCAGTCTGCGCTTGAATCCTTAAAGAATATGATTCGAACGTCTACTTCGTCTATGACTGCTGTACCTAAACCTCTCAAGTTTTTGCGGCCTCATTATCCTTCTTTGACCCAACTCTATGACACATGGGCGCCTGGCTCCAATCGTGATAGCCTGGCTGATATTTTATCTGTTCTAGGAATGACTTATTCCGGCGATGGTCAAAGAGAATGCTTGAAGTATCGCTTGTTGTCGGATATAGATGATATAGCCAGTTGGGGCCACGAATATGTCCGTCATTTGGCCCTGGAAATCGGCGAAGAATTCGGTGCCAGAAATGAAAAGGAAGAGCCGGTCGATGATCTCAATAATATTTCTCTCAAGATCGTGCCGTACTTTCTGAATCATAATGCTGAAGCCGATGCTGTCGATTTACTGCTGGAGATTGAATCGATTGAGCAGCTTCCGGAGTTTGTTGATAAAAACACCTTTGCACGAGTTTGCTCTTACATGGTCGCCTGTGTTCCTTTACTGGCTCCTCCCGATGACTCTGCATTTCTTCATACTGCCTATAATATCTATTTAACTCATGGTCAGTTGACGGAAGCTTTGGCTTTGGCCATTAGGATTGATGATGAAGAACTCATTCGATCTGTGTTTGCTGCCACTTCGGATAAATTGGTCCAGCAACAATTGGCCTTTATTTTGGCTAAGCAGCAATATTGGATCGATGTTGGTGATGAAGATGTTCAGAAGTGCGTTTCTAACGCAAAGCTCTCTGAATATTTTGCCTATTTGGCCAAGGAGCTTAATTTGGAAGAGCCCAAGGTTCCTGAGGATATCTACAAGAGCCATTTGGAATATTCACGGTCTGCAACTGGCCCTGCTGTTTTGGATTCCGCAAAGCAAAACTTGGCTGCTGCATTTGTGAATGCATTTGTAAACTGTGGTTATGGAAAGGATAAGTTATTAATGAGTGGTGACGAATCTTCCTCTTGGATTTACAAAACAAAGGGTCCCGGTATGGCCTCTACTGCAGCCAGTATTGGCTCCATATTCCAGTGGGATTTCTCCAATGGCTTGCAGGAATTGGATAAATATATGTACTCTTATGAAGAGCATATCAAAGCTGGTTCTTTACTAGGTATTGGTATCGTTAACTCTGGTGTGCACGATGAATCTGATCCTGCAGTAGCTTTGCTATCGGAGTATGTCGAGAATTCCAATGTGTCATTGAGAAGTATGGCCATAATGGGTCTTGGGCTTGCTTATGCCGGTTCTAGACGTTCTGATCTGGCCGATTTACTACTTCCTTTGGTATACGATAGCGACTTATCTATGCAGATCTCTTCATTGGCTGCTCTTTCATTAGGTCACATCTTTGTTGGCTCTGCTAATGGTGAAGTCACTTCTGCTATTCTACAAGCTTTGCTGGAAAGGGATGATACTCAGCTTAATGATAAATGGTCTAAGTTCATGGGTCTTGGCTTGTGTCTCTTATACATTTCCAAATATGATGAAACAGAAAATGTTTTGGAAACGCTTAAAGTCATTGAGCATCCAATTGCCAAAACCATAGAGGTTCTATTGACCATTTGCTCGTATGCTGGTACTGGTAATGTTTTGCAGATTCAGAAACTTCTTCAGATTACTACAAGCAGTTTGCGACAAGAACAAGAAGATGATGCAGCTGCCAAGTCGCAGGAGGAATCTGGCGAGGCTGGTGCTGGAGAGGGAGAAGATGGCGCAGAGGCTACGGACGCAAATACTGCTGGTGAATCTACTGCCAATGAGTCTACTGCTGAAGGTGGCGATGACTCTGCAAAGCCAGCTAAGTCATCTCAGGGTGATGATTCTCTTTATCAAGGTTATGCTGTGCTTGGTATTGCGATCATTGCTATGGGAGAAGGCATTGGTGAAAATATGGTGTTGCGACACTTTGGTCATCTCATGCATTATGGCGACGTTCAAATAAGACGAGCCGTCCCTCTGGCAATGAGTTTGGTATGTACTAGCCGACCTGAAATGAAGGTTTTTGATACTTTATCTCGATATTCGCATGATAGTGATCTGGATGTGGCTGTTAATTCCATATTTGCTATGGGTATTGTTGGTGCAGGTACTAACAACGCCCGGTTGGCTCAATTGCTACGACAGCTCGCTTCATATTATACTCGAGATCCAGATTCCTTGTTCATGGTTAGAATTGCTCAGGGTCTCATCCATCTCGGCAAGGGTGTGCTCACTTTGAACCCTTTCAATACCGATCGGCAAATATTGTCGCGTGTTTCTCTTGCCGCGTTGCTAACTGTTTCTGTCGCATTATTGGATCCTCGATCATTTATTCTTTCATCTTCACATTCTATGCTCTATTTTTTGACTCCTGCTATTCGGCCTAGAATGCTGATTACTCTCGATGAAAAATTGGAACCTGTTCGAGTCAATGTCAGAGTCGGTCAAGCTGTTGATACAGTTGGTCAAGCCGGTAAGCCCAAGACTATTACCGGATGGGTCACTCACTCTACACCAGTACTACTTGGATATGGCGAAAGAGCCGAGTTAGAAGATGACGAGTACATATCCCTAGCCAGTACTTTGGAAGGTGTTGTGATACTCAAGAAGAATCCTGAACGAATGGAATTGGATAGTTGAGTCAATGAAACGTACATAAACAAACTTGTATATTCTGAAAATACAAATATATGAACAAAATGCTAAATGATTTTTCAAAACCTTTCGGTTTACTTACAACTCCCCGGTCAAAATCGCCTCGACAACGTAATTAATATAGTCCTTTTTAGCAGTCAATTTGCACCCAAACTGCTGTTCTAGTTGCTGTCTGATACTCTTCTTCGTTACTTGCATCAAATCGGCAGTACTTAGAATCGTAGTAATTGCTTCTGTAAGTTCTTCGTCAGTAGGTAGCAACAGGCCGGTTTGTTCTGCGTTTCCTAGTGAAGCCATTTCATACTCGCTATTTGCATCCGGCATCATAGTAGTGGTCGTCATTATGGACTTTGATCGACCCGCAATAGGATCCTGAGTGGCAATCGATTGTGCACGGCCACCACCGCCGACAAAGTCAGAATAATGCGATTGATTAGCAATCGACTCATTATCGGCACCCGCATATGGTCTATCACTCTTCGCCAATAACTCTGCTTGATAGGTATCCCATCGCTGCATAGGTATTTCAGACGGATCAAACTTTCCAGCTGTGGATAAGATGGTCTTCTTGCCTTTCTCCCCTTGAATAACACGGGTATTACCCCAGCTGAAATCATCCATATACCAAAATGAGTATAATGGAAGTGCAAATGAAAAGACTGGAATAGCCAAGATATAAATAATCATCCATCCGATCATTTCCCACTTTCGTCTGAGCAAAAATATCAGTGCCTGCAAACCATATATAGCAGCCAGCAAAATCAGCGAAGTTATGGGAATATTACTCGTGTCATGAACACATAAGTAAATAAGGTAGCCCAGATATACAACAGTAACAGGTTGTAAAATGGTACTGAGCAAATCAATCATAACAACAAATCTCATACTGAAACAGCAAAAGCCACACAACCCACTCATGGGGGCAAGCTCCACCAGATTATGCACGGTGGAATTGATCCATCGTCGTCGTTGAGATAAAAAGACAGACCAGTTATCAGGAGCAATTGTCCAAGCTTTCGCGTGTCTCAAGTACTTGGCCTTAAATGTAGGATTATATCGTAGAAGTAACGTAGTAAGATATCGATCTTCACCGAGATGAAGAAGATTTTTAACATGCAGAGTATCAACTCTATTCACCGAATACCGCTTGATAATAGGATGAGACACAAACAGGGGCTTGTGTGTATCAGTCTCATATATTCTGTACATTGTAAAGCAACCAGGCAGACATGTTACACTTCCAAACAAACTTTCAAACGCTTTCACCAGACTATGTGAAATATAATACTCGTATACTTGCATCATAGTAACCATAGACGATCTGGCATTTGACAACGAAGTTTCACCGCAAAGAGCTTGAATTCTATTATCGTGAGTCATAGAAGAAATAAACTGTGACGGAGATTCAGGATGAACCATGGTGTCGGCATCAACCTGAAACAAGAACTCATAACTTGCTGGATTGACACCAATAACATTCTGTATTTGATGATAAAGTTCCAATTCCATCGGGTTCATAGGTAGTCCATAGTGGAGTCTGTTGAGGAATCTCATCAGAATCATTTGTGAATCTCGCTTGCCTCGATTTCCTGGCTTATTAGGCTCATCAGGAGTTCCAACTTTGACGATAACTACGTAAGGTACGATATGCCCGTGCACCTCATAAAGACCAGTATAGATCTTTGCCATGTTATGCTGCTGACTGCCCTCTCCTAAACTTTCAAAGCTTCGAGCTTCGACATCTCCATCTTTTGGATATCCAAGAATGTCCAAAACGATACGAGGGGTAGGTCTATCATTACCACGGCCAACAATCATACCATCGCATATAACACAAAGAAGCTTCCTTTTGTCATCATATTTGGACCTTGCTATCGAATCGATTGCTCTTCGCAGAGACTCCTCATCTTCGGTATAGGCAGGGATCTGAGCGATAAAGAAGTTAGTCAAATCATCGGAATATTGAGAACCACCGAACTGCAAAGCAGCGGCAGTCTTAACAGCAATGATGACAACAACAAAAACAGTGATTGCCAAGAGAAAATATCGAGCAAATTTACAACGCACCGAGTCTCTTGTATCAAGTTTTCCAATCATAAAAACATTCCGAAGACATCTAGTTGCTTGATATGTTTGATCCTCGTCAAGTCCCAGGCTTTTAAATTTGGATGTAATATCTTTTCCAGCATTTTGTTGAAACAAATCCGAAATTCTTGAATCCATAAAGTTCATGTTGATTCCACTCGGAACAGTTTTGCCTGCCGGTGCTTTGAGACCAATGACGCCATTGATATAGTCTGTAAAATCGTACACAAAGCCATTCAAGCTGGACACGTATTTGTTATTGTCATTCGCTTGTTTTTGTATAGCTTTTGGCGTGTAACCTATCCAAGATTTCAAATAGTTCTTGTTGAAATAATTCATTTGCTGTAGAAACCAATCTGGCCGAGAGTCATTCGTGAAATATCGGAAATCATGGTACTGAGCGTTACTGTCAGAGTAGTTATTGACAGATCCATAAACAATATATTCGTTTACTGGAGTTCCATCAAGATTATTACACAGAGCAGATAGTTGCACAGGAAATAGATCTGTGGAATCTGATCCGCCATACTGAAAAATATTCCGAGACGGTACAATCTTGGGGTAATGACTATTCCCAAACTCTGTCAGATCATAAACAATACCTCTAATAGACGTATATGTCTTAGACGGTTGAAGCTTGTACGAATATGAGCTCAATTCCTGTGGGCTCATGATGTTCTGCAGAGGACATATGAGAATAGGAAATCCAATTAAGAACAAAACAGATCCAGCACATGCGAGCCAAATTATTAAATTGATGGCAAGTTTCTCTCTCCAGGCCACACGGATATCTTTTCGGAATCTGCCAACACGGCCGATATGCTTGATAAAGAAATCCGGAATAAACCAGGTGTGGGCATAGACTACAGACATCCACGCTCTTCTAGCAGCAGTGATGGGAACTGTCTCTGCTTCTTGTTCATCCTCGGGACCGCCAGGTTCCTTTGAATGAATATAGGCCTCCTTATTAACCGAAGCTGAATCAGCAAATTTGAACATATCTCCAGCAGTTGTTACACCCCCAATGGACTTGCCATCAATATCATGGTAGAACCCATCATGTCCAGAATAGTGTAATCCATTATAATCTGTAGAGTGCAAGTATCTTTGATTGGCAGTTTCGGCAAATGACATCTTTGGATCAATCAACTGTAGCCAAGCACTTTCCGACAATAATATTCTACTCAGACCGTACCTCACATCACGTTCCGGCCAAGATTTTGTGTTGATGTATTGAATTGCTTGATCGCGTTCACTTAGCTGTTCCACACCAGGCGGTGGGTCTCCTTCGGCATAAGCGCAAGCCAAAAACTCATTGAAAGACATGTACACCGAGTAATCTATTTGCTTGACGCGCTTGGCGATTTCAGGAATACCAAAAGCCTTGATTTGCTGTCTGACACAACGAGCATCAAACGAACTTGTTAGTCTATGATCGTTTGGTTTGAGACAAACAACAAAGTAAGGATTGGCTCCTTCGAACGAATCAATAAGTCCATCGATAGCAGATAGGAATTGTCCACATGCGTCGGGTCGTTTTTGCTTCTTCTTCTTTTGCTGCCGTTTGGTATTAATGCGATTTATTTGACCCCTTCGAACCACGGAGGGAGCTCGTAGTGGCTTAGATGATAAGTGGGCTTCAACAATAGTACCTTGAGCTCCGAAAGTTTGATCAACAACCACACTGGAACTGAAGATAGCCCTGAGAAAATCCGAAGAAGATGACGAGGTGAAAAGACTAATGATATCACCGGAGATATTTTCAGCATTGGCCGCTAGCAATCCGTCGACCGAATACTCAACCTCACCAGCAAAGTGACGAACTGAGAAAGAATGACGAGTAGTGATGGTTTCAATAGCATTTGACTTGGTAAAGCGACTCCTCATTTTCTCCATCAAGTCTTTGTCTTGCATTTCTTTGGCTGCGAAATCGTCAATCAATGAAAGAGCACCAACCGAAGGATGCATCAATGCTTTAACAGTATCAGAATTATCGAAGTACTCCGCTGATGGTACAGATATTTCTTCGCTTCCAAAAATCTCTAAAGGTTTTTCAAAATATGACTGTAGAATATAATTATAGAGCACCTCATTTGCGGAATTATGCAGTAAACGGTCTAGAGTAGGAACTGAAGATGATATGGTGAAGCCAGGGAAATCTACCACGGAGATAGTATTAGCAACCAAAGACTCCAATTCTTCAGCCCATCGACTTCTCGAAGCTGACAGAGTGGTATTTATTCGTTCGAGAATCCAAGAAAATAGCAGTGTATACAAAGTTCTAGCCAGTTCATCGGCGTTCTCCCGAGCACCTCTCTGGTCCAGGACCAAAGTGACACGGTCAGTTCCTATGCTTACAGTTTTATAACTCAAGGTATTGAGTAAAACATCAGGCAAGACACCCAGAAAAGCGGCAATGCATCTCAAAACCTCGTCATTGGTAACTTCAATGGCTCCAGTACTGGTACCGTCGTCGCCGGTAGATCGGAAAGATAGCTGGCCAATGTGAAGTATTGCAGCCAAAATCTGCGAAATATTGGCAATGTCAGGTCTAGAGAATTCCAGGCTTCGCATTGCGGATTTGAATCGAATGAACTTTTCATGTTGATCAATACCGATTTTCATCTGAGAGAAATGACCAAGATATCGATATCTCTTGCTGGGCAAGTCATGCAATAGTAGATGTGTCTTTTCTGATTCAGACAGTCCATCTACCAGGTAGTAAAATATGTGATAATTTCGTTCTCCAGTAGGAACTTTGGTGATGCGGTTTCGTTCTAAACGATAATCGAGCAGAGAAGCACCAATAAGAGTGCTATCAGAACCATACTGAAGCTCCAGAACATGGCCCGCACGAGATGCAAACATGGAAGAAGTGGTTTTTGCGGTTGTAAATGCGTCGAATATGAAATCAGCATTGTTGATCTTCTTGGTCAGTGGATTATCGGCAAGAGCTAAAGGAGTTAGATCAACAGGAAAAGTACAGGGAATTTCAAGTGATAAATATGACTGAATATCACCAAATATCACACAAAATGTCTAAAAACTTACTTAATAAATGCCCGACAAGACTGTCGCGAAATTCCGTCTTTCCACTGCCGGATTCTCCTAGAAACAGCACCATCTGGCTCTCACCTCGCCTACATAAACGATTGTAGATTCTAGCAGCAGTATCCTTGAATAATTGCTCCTGATTTACATCAAAAGGTGCAAAAGTATTCAAAGCTATAAGCATGCTGGTAGAAATGCTGGCAAAGGGAAGGCCCTGATGATACCTACTGGCCATATGAGAGGTTAAACCATGGTCAGTGAGGACATTTGCCGGCAAAATAGACAGGTCAGTTGCTAGCGATTGAGGAGGCATTTGCTGAATGAAATCACAAGGTTTTCTAATGAGATCACAGGAAGCGAAAGACGGGGTGCGATTAATCAAAAAAGTCTAAAGGGTGTTGGAACCACTAAAAATAAACAGTGGACCAAATAGGCAACAAAACTTAAAAAATATAACGGTAGGAGGGAAAAGATGGAGGACAGGAGAAAATGTGGAGGGGGGGGAGGACAAAAAGATGAAAAGGGGGTTTTATTGAATATTTAGTGATAAATGATGATTATTGATCAATATTCTCTATTTCTCTATTTCCTTCTTGCCTATTGCTTTGTTCTGCCTTCTCTTCCTCGGTACGCCTCAAAATGATAAACAATGGAAATGGGTTTGGAATGACAATCAAAATATGCAACAGATAAATAAATACAACCCCAAAACAGTAACATCTATGATAATGTTTATTTACTGCTGATACTCAAATGCTATCTATGTAAAAGAATTTTGTTTTTTCGCGTCGGTTGTCCCTTACTATTCGTAATCCCGTTTTGGTCCGTTCAGGTACCAAAGTAGGCATGAAATCCAAGCAATTGCCATCCAAGGCATGAACACAGACAGAGCAACCAACAAAGAACCGCAAAATACTGGAGGGATTAAATTCTGGATTAACTATGGGATAAAACAGGGCATTTGCACCGAATTTCAAATGTAAGTCATTTATTCAAATGCTGGGTTTTATGTATGAAACACGAGATCTTACAGCTGAAGCACAAGGGTCCATTGAGATGAAAACAGGCAAAAGCAATTATTGCCAATATTTTTGCAATTTACGGGTTGGAATCGATGCAATGTGTTCGATAGGGGAAAAAACAATGGGAAAAAAAGGGGGGTTTTAAAATTATACGTAAATATTAATAGAAGGCATTATCCGATGCATAAATATAAAACCTATATGATTTGTATCATTCTTGTTTGTTTGTTTTCTTTCAAGTTAAGCATCCATTTTGATGATCAAGCCGATGACTAGCGTATATAATAACACTGCAGTAGAATACAAACAACAACATTGAATCAGAACCATTATATATTATATCATTTAGCCGTTCCATCACCTGAAATTAAACAATCAATCCCCAGAAAACCTTGCTCTTTATTCACATTTTTTGTCTTTGTCTCTTGCTCTCCTCTTGTAACAAATTAACCTTGTAGTCGACCAAAATAGATTCTCAATTAGGCAATTATCCAACGTCAATAAACACGCACCTCAATTTTATCCTTTGACTAAACCCCAGCCGAACACTGCTTAATACAAGAGGAGTTTTTGGATATTTTCCATTACACCAGCTTGACATTTCCATTTGCAAGAGGTGTTTTGGACTTTCTGTCGTTTTTTTTCAATATCCTTTCTCATCATTCGTTGTTTGTTCCTCTATTATTAGTAGTCAAGTCTCAGCCGGATTGCAAATCCCGCTATTAATTTAGCTTCGTCTAATATCTTTGGCTGGCCTTAACAAAAATGGACGTTCCTCCGCTTTGTAGTAACATATCCATATCTAATACCTTACTTATTTCAACGTTACATCAAACGTTTAGTCATTCTCATAACAGGACTCTACGGATCGACTCCAATTCGGCAATTTCCCTCGGTCCTACTATTGATGAATCGTTTGTATCTGACATTTGGGAACATGCCAGACGACGGGCTGAAGATCAATCGTTATTAATATTGTAAGTTGTCTTATATTTTGTTGGTTGTTGGTTTGTTTATTCACCTTTTAGACCTACTCATGCTGCCTCAGCTACTGCATTTTTCTCTGCTGTTTCGGCCTTTCCTAATATCGAGCCTGGGGTTTTACAAGCCCTCAATGCATTAACGCCTTTTCTCACTGCTCTTACGCCTGGAAATATCTCTACAAGCTTTCATAATGGTGTCTCGGTGGCCCTGTCCATGAATGCCGAGGGCAAAATCGTCACAACAAGACTTGCACTTGCCAGTGAGCCCTTTAGCTCCTTGGATCAGCTGTTAAAATGCCCTGCTAATAGTGAAAATCGTGTCTTTGATGTTTTTTATTACTTGTTACTGTCTGAGCGTGAACATGGTGATTATCTATCCCTGAAACCGTCTCAGGATCAATATGACCTACTAAAACGCTCCGGCACTTACAGTCTGCCAGATTGGGTTCAAATCTCAGATGATTGCGCTCTTGCTCAAGATTGGACTGATTCTCTTAGATTGTGTGGAATCAAAGGCGACAAGTTCATATCTATTTTATCTGCCTTGTCAGGAATATTACTTCTAGGTAACACCTCATCTACAACTGATGTCGCTGAGGGTGCTTCTCTGATTGGAATCGATCCTCATAATCTAAGATCATATTCCACAGATAGTATTATTGCTTCTGTCTATACATTGCTGGTGAGAAATGTCGTTACTCAGCTCAACAACTACTTGTCGAGCTTTGATATGCCTGATCAGGACACACCAGAAAACGAAATCATTTCTGTAGTTAGCATTGTTGAATGCTCTCAGCAAGCTAAGGGCAAAATCCTCTCGAATGTTTTCGATAACGCCATTGGAATCAATGCTGAAATGTTCAACGATGGCATCCAGCTACCTAAAACTTCAAAAGCTGCCGCGTCTACTGTAAAGAAATTACAATCTCTGGGCATTGAGCAATCAGATATAGAAACTATACCCAACTTCGAGTCAGTGTTGGATCCATCTGGTAGCCCTTTGGTGATCAATAGTGGCGAGCTGCCCAATGTGGATGGCCAAGTTCCCGGAGTCTTTGATCTCAGTGAAATCATAAACACCAGTCGTCTTTGGACCGTTTTAAACATTTCTCCTTCCAGCAATGGTGAGAAAATCGCCAAAGATCATTGGTCTGGTCCATTGGTTTCGTCTCAGGTTCGTGACTACCATATAAAGGATTGGGCTGAAAAACGCCGTGGCATAGACTTCACTGTTGATTTTGAGCATTATGAGTTCTTGTCAAGATATTCTTCGGCACTTCCTCCGAATGCTGGTGTATTCATGCTTGAAGACTGGGCTTTAAACGAAATGAATTGGAGCCGAGAAGAGTTCTTTTGTGGTCATCATCGTCTTTGGCTTTCAGAGCATGTCTGGAGTCAACTGGAAGCATCAATAGGTACTCCTCTTGGTGACCAACAAGGACTCGACATGCTGCCTACTGCTGGTGGTGATATATATGGTCACAACGCTCTCGATACTGCTGCTTTCTCGCATGCGCCTAGCATTGTTGCCGCATCCCAGACTTTCAATCGTTCTTCACCGTCAATTAGAAAAGCCGAGCCTGAAGCTAATTTAGTTCAGGATTATCCTAACAATCCCCTTCGTGATGTGGCCAACCAGCAGCAACCGTTGCTTCTGGATGACGAACTGGGCCGTGGTATAGATGATGATGATGACGACGATCAGGATCCTTTCGAAGAGGATTTTTACATGCAAAAGTTTGAGAGTGGCGATATTGAAATGCAGGCTGCTCGTAACCAGGAAGTTAAGGTCGAGCCTGTATCTCTCGATAGACGTATCTGGGTTTCATTTGTATGGCTCCTTACGTTTTGGATTCCGAGCTTTGTTCTCAAGCTCTTTGGCATGAAACGACGAGACGTAAGAATGGCATGGAGAGAAAAGATCGTCATTTTCTTCCTTATTTTTCTTCTTAATTGTGGAATCATATTTTATATGATTTTCTTGGGCAAAATTCTTTGTCCGAACTATGACAAGGTTTGGAACTCTGCCCAGGTTGGCACACATCAAGGTACAAATGATTATTATGTGTCTATTCATGGTAACGTGTATGATATGACTAAGTTCTATTCTATACAGCATTCTGATAATGGTATAATGACGACGCCATCTCTGATGATGGAGTTTGCTGGCCAAGATCTTTCTGGCTACTTTCCGCCTCCTTTGACCGTTGCTTGTCCAGGATTGGTTACAGATGACTCGGTAGAATTAGCGGTGAATAGCACACTTTATCCACTTTCTATGGGTATGCATACTAGTGGTGCATATTATGTTCCAAGCAACACAACTGCGCTACACAATTATACTTGGTATAATGATATTTTGCAGCCAGCACTGAAACACTACTATAAAGGGAAACTGGTATCCACACGAGGTAGTATGGTTAAGCAATGTCAGAACAATGCTAAATACATGTTCTCAATCAACAATCAAATATTTGATGTCACCCCTTACTTCTACACACAGAGTCAGAATCCGGTTGTTAATGGAGCAAATAAGAAGTATAATTTCTTTGACTCCAATATGGAATATCTATTTGAACAAGCGGAAGGTTCAGATATTACGGATCAATTTTACAGCAATAATTTTGATGATACAACTAGGGCTCGTACTTTGACATGTTTGAATAATGCTTTTGCTGGAGGAGAAATGGACTTTCGAGACTCTGCTAGATGTCTAGTTGCCAATTATATTTTGCTAGCGATTGCTTGTATACTAACGGCTGTGACTCTAGTAAAATTTCTGTCTTCTTTGCGTTTTGGTGGTACCCCCCGGCCGACCCTTCAAGATAAGTTTGTTATCTGCCAGATCCCCGCTTATACTGAAGGCGAGGATGAACTACGTCTGGCCATTGATTCTCTTACAAATCTCGAGTATGACAACCGAAGAAAGTTGCTGTGCGTTATTTGCGACGGTATGATTATTGGTTCAGGTAATGAGCGTCCTACGTCTAGTTTAGTGCTTGATCTTCTTGGCGTTGATGATAAAAATGATCCACCAGCTCTACCTTATCATAGTGTTGGTGAAGAATCAGATCAGGTGAACTTTGCGAAAGTCTATTCTGGTCTGTATGAACATGATGGTAACGTTGTACCGTTTGTGGTTATTTCAAAGGTTGGACGGCCAGATGAAAGGAAGCGACCAGGAAACAGGGGAAAGCGTGACTCCCAGATTATTTTACTTGATTTCTTGAACCGAGTACATTATCAGAAGCCTATGTCTCCGTTCCAATTGGAATTGTTTCATCATATGAACAACGTGATTGGCGTGGATCCCGAACTTTATGAATATCTCTTCATGGTTGATGCTGATACCTCAGTTTCTCCAGACTCATTGAATCGTCTTGTATCTGCTTGTGTGAATGATGCTAAAACTATCGGTACATGTGGAGAAACAGGACTACAGAATGAAGAGAAGAGTTGGTCCACTATGGTACAAGTTTATGAATACTTCATCTCACATCATTTAACCAAAGCATTTGAAAGTTTATTTGGCAGCGTTACGTGTTTGCCGGGTTGTTTCTCATTATATCGACTTCGTACTACCAAGAAGTTTAAGCCGTTAATCATGTCGGATAGCATTATCAGAGACTACTCTGTAAACAATATTGATACACTGCATAGGAAGAATCTTTTCTCTCTTGGTGAAGATCGATATCTCACGACTCTTATGGCGAAATATTTCCCCAAAATGAGATTAACATTCGTTGCTGATGCCAAATGTTTGACGACTGCTCCTGACAAGTTTTCAGTTCTTCTCTCACAGCGACGACGATGGATCAATTCTACCGTGCATAATCTAGTTGAACTGATGCATTTGGAAAATATGTGTGGCTTCTGTTTATTTGGAATGCGGGGAGTTGTATTTGTTGATTTAGCAGGTACTCTTATGCTGCCTTCAGTTGTTATCTATCTGGTTTATTTGTTATATATCATTATTTCGCATACTGGGCCGTTACCGCTTATTTCTATTATTCTTATTGCGTCTGTTTATGGTTTGCAAATGCTTGTGTTTATACTAAAGAGGGAATGGCAGCATATTGGATGGATGGTTATATATATTCTTGCATATCCTATCCACTCTTTTCTGCTTCCAATCTATTCTTTCTGGAACATGGACAATTTTACATGGGGTAATACTCGTGTAGTAGTGGAAGAAAAGGGAAGTAAGCAAGCGGTGATTGTTCAGCCTCCTGAGATTGATCCAAAGAGCATACCGATGGAAACTTGGAAAGCTTATGCAACAAGGAATGGACTCCCGGGAGTTGAAAGAAGAATTGTTTATGATGATAGGAAAGGCAGACTACAGTATGAAGTCAATGAGAATGGCTATGATATGCACGATCTGGGCCATTTAAGGAAGGAGGAGTCTATATATAATCGCCCAATGTCACTATACAGTGGAGTGACGGCTCCTACTCAGAACCGGGCCCAGTCAATGGCTTCAGAATTGAGCCGTCCGGCCAGTCAATTCTTGGCGACTAAACAGTCTCGTATGTCTATGGGTGCAATGAGTGTAGCGGACTTCGATGCCGGAACGGAAGCGCAGCTAAGGGATACCATTCGAAGTGTATTGCACAATGCCGACTTGGATAATATGACCAAGAGACAGTTACGTGCTAAGGTGGAGGATATTTTGGGAGTTGAATATGTTGGAAATCGGGTCAAAGCCCTGGATGATTTGATTGACGATGAATTGGAGCATATGGAGGAGGAAGAAGAAGAAGAAGTGGAAGAGAATGGAGCATCAGTGGTTAGCGAACGGGAGTCTTTGAGTCCTACTGGCCATAGTAAATAATTGGATTATAAGCGAATTTATATGATATATATGTTAACGAAATTACGTGTTTATCTGTGTGGTTATATAGTTATTGTGCTGTTGATGGACATTCTGTGAGTATCCAGCCGTAATGCTCTCAGCAGAGCTGAGTTCTCATTCAGCCCATTAGCTACATCACAGCACTGCAGCACTACAGCCAGCTTGGTTGAACTTTTGATGATGTTACGTATTTTACCATCGTCACGAGTTTTTCCAAGATTGCAATATCGCAAATTCGCCAATATTAAAAAATCCCCAGAATCGTTGGTGAATGATCTCAAAGAAGTGTTGATCAAGTAGGTATATAGAGCTGATGATCTACCAGCCAATTAGTGTATGCTAATCTTAGAGTTCAAAACGGTCAAGAAGTCGATGTATCCAAGATTCTCGGTACAAATACAACATCTGGAGAGGAAAGTTGGAAAAAATTCATAGAAGAGATGAAAGATCAGGATGATTTCTTCTACAGGAAGAGACAGAAGAACGAGACGAAATAAATAGAGATGCATAATTAATTTATTGAGTAGGAGTAGATCGCCTAAGTATAAAGCTTATTTATAGAAAATTCCATGTCTATTGGCTGAAGTATCCAAAACAAATAACCTGTTGAAGATCGAATGGAACCGTATGGCTTATAAACCGTATGGCTTGACAAAATATAACATGAAATATAACAACATTTACTCAATTCAATCTTTTCTTCCTTCTCCCAACACTCCCAACTACTTAAATATAAACCACCACTTCTCATAACCTTGTGCTTCCTGTTCCTGTTTTTCCTCCTTGATCTTCCCCGTTTTTTATCTCGTTCTTGTTCCCCACCTACAAAACATTTTTCCGTACCACCTTAAATGGAAAAACCGCCTGAGAACCGCATTTTCCTCTTAAACCACACATTTGTATTCAGCTCAATTGTATAGTTGCTGATTATACACTGGTTTTTTTGTCTTTTATTTATTCATACTCATGGACAGTCCACAGAATAGGCGATGGAGTGCCGACTCGGATAAGTTCTCCGGCAGTCATACCCGGCCTCGTCCTGTCAGATCTTGTACGCACTGTCGTCAACAAAAGACTCGCTGTGATGCTCCTGCTAGACACCCTCTTCCATGTAGTACGTGCGAGAAAATGCACCGAAAATGCGTGGTTGATCCGACGTTTCGTCCTGAAAAGGGCGGTCAGGTCCAGACGCTCAAATATGATCTGACTGCTCTACGAAACGAGGTGGAGTTTCTAAAGCAACGCGAGTCATATCTTGCATCTGTGATGGCCAAATCAAACCCGGATTCTGCCAGTGTGTTGCTGGCTGAAGGTCCTACTGGAGGACCTGCTCCACCTGTCAATGAAGTTCTCACCAAGATCAATGGAAATCAGATAGATCCCGTGATTTTGCCTGTATCAGTTTCAAATAATGATAAAGCTGAAAACGGCCGAAACGGTGGTGATTATGACTCGAATTTGGAGCCCGCTGCTAAAAAGGTACGGCTGGAAACTGTCATCAACCTGCCAGGACTGGTGGATCGCGATACCAAATCTCAATCTGAAAGCGGTAGTGAATTTGTTATTGGAGATGTCGTCATCACTGCATCTCATGCTGCTAATTTGCATACTCGTTTTGTTAATGATTATCTACCTTTTCTACCGATCATACAGTCGGCCTCAGCCGACGAACTATATCAACAATCAAGACTATTATTTTGGACAGTAATGCTTACAGCGTCTTTCTCTGAACCAGAACCTAATCTTTACGATAGTTTATGTGATAAGGTGAAAGCTCTGGCAATCGAGGAGTGCTGGATGAATACCCCCAGATCTACACATGTTGTTCAAGCGCTGTTAATTCTTGGAACTTGGCCATTACCGAACTCAAAGGTTCTAGACGACCTTTCGTTTAGATTTATAACATTGGCTAAGACAATAGGAATGCAGCTTGGTCTTCATCGTGGGAAATTTGTATACGAATTCTCAAGAAGCCAAGTCAGTCTCCCTGATGCAGAGAAGTGGAGAACACGCACGTGGCTAGCAATTTATATTGCCGAACAGACTATAAGCACTATTCTTGGGCTACCTTCAAGTGGTTCTACCGACTATCTAATCGAAGTTGGTCGTTACGACGACCTGCTACCTCCTCGACTTAGAGCTATGCTTAGAATATCCTGCTTCTACTCAAATTTCCTCGCCCTGGTTGGAAACAGTCTTCATTCGCCTGATGGCTTAACTGATTCTCGAACTCGGTGCAGTTCACTATGGATCCTTAATCAAGAATACGAAAGCCTGGGCAAAATCTTAGACTTTTCTGATCCTACTGTGGAAATGTATTATCTGTACATCAGACTTACTATGTGTTGTTTTGCATTTTTGCCAGGAACCTCAAAGGAGAATCAGGCTCAGTATATTGATATGGCGTTTCAGGCTTGTACTCGAATCATTACGTTGTTTTCGAAATTGGCAACTGAACGTCAAATCATTGAATATCCCATTTACGTGCGTCAACCGGTATCTTTTGCAGCATTTCTTTTATTCAGACTGCATTTATCACCGTTATTGATGCCTGAGCATGTGGAAAGTGCTCGCCAGTCTGTGGTAACTGTGCATCGTCTTTATCGAAATATGTTGACTGCATGGAAGGATTTTGAGAACGATATATCTCGAACCGCAAAGGTGCTAGAAAAGCTGAACTTTGTAATTATTACGCATCCTTATCTATTGACTCATGCCCCTCAAATAATATCAAGGATGAGGTCTCATTTGTCAGCGTCAATATTCTATGAGCTGGTATGGGCAATTCACGAAGCAAGACGGCGCAGTGCGCTCAATCTGGGAAAACCATCATTAATGAGAGAAGAAGCCACTATGAAGAATGGAGAATCAGATCTTCCTCATCTAGTGGGTGCGTATCCGCCGGAATTTGCACATTTGGAGTCGGTGCCTCCGCTACCGTTTTACAATCAAATTACCAAGGATGATTTCAGAGTGGATATGTCTATAACACCTAATGGAACATCGGTGACAAAATTGGTTCCAAACCATCCTCAGGCAGCAGCCAATGCATTTGTTGCTGGATCACCTACGAATGAATTCCGTCATCAGCCACCGATGGTTAGTGACAGGGTTGGTGATGAGAATATGGTAACACCGCAACTACCTTCAGGAGATCGAGGTGGGTTTAACTATACAAGAGATATCTCCATTTTACAACAAAGTAATGGACATGCATTTGAAGACACTTCTTTTCTGGATTCTACAGGAGCATCCAAGGATCCTCTTCATTTGGATGCTTTAATGCAAGGAATTGACTGGATGAATGGAAATAGTGACGATTTTCTGGGCTGGTTAGACGGCTCTTTGAACCCATAAGTATATCAAGGGATATTAATGTCAAGTGATGATTTATTTTATATTTTTTCGTGCATTGTCCATTTCTCACCTATCCCCATCCCGTATATCCTCACTGCCAACTGTTCCCAACTTCGAAATCAAAACATCCAATAACACCGAACCCATTGTTTGATACTTCGTTCATTCAATATGTCGGAGAGCTGGACGGTATTTAATGATGAGGAAATAAAATCAGTGCCTCTGGATAAGCAGCCGTATGCTCTATTGAGCTGGGTGTCATCTGTTGCGGGACATTTGGCTGCTGAGGATGACATTTCCGGTGAATATCAGCATCAAATCGGCCAGGAACTGGTCAAAGTGTTGGAATTCATATCTAAAGGATTAACTGAGAAGAATAATCAGTTCAATTCGGCTGCATTAAGGCATGCCATTGGTAAAATCTACTATTCTTTATACTACAATAATGATCAATCTAGTGGCTTGTATGAGACTGTGAATCGGCTCTTGAGTGAAATCAATTCTCCAGCTAAACAAGATCCGTCTTTGGAGTATAAACAGTGAGTATTATGGTGAGATTTGGGCTTATGAGTTTCTGCTAATGAAAGTTATACGATTGTCATTCTAGGATATATATACATGGCAGCTGGATCAAAGGTATGTAAAGGAACTGCTGTTGTATGCTACTGCTGTTTTCTACTGCCTGCTAACTCTTTAGATCGTTTCTACTGCTCCTTTGACCGTGATAAGCATCTTAAAACATCTTAAAACTTCCTTAACTACCGGTATAAGATACTCATATCTGGTTTGTTTGACTCATGTCTGCTCTTGTGACGTTTTCGACGAACATATTTCTCGAGATATATGGAAAATATGCAAATCTCATGCTCTGGATAAATCAACAAAAGTTTCCGCTGCCGCCCTGGATGTCGTGGCTGCATTATTGTCTAATAAGCTCATATTGAAATCCCCCTCTGATTTTGATAATTTCAAGGCATTAATAGTCAAATGCTTGGACTCTCCTTATAAAAATACTCGCCAGGCTGCTGCAAAGTGCTTGGCTCAAGTCTTGAAACAGTTAGCTGATTTATCTTTGACCAAAAAAGAGGCTCTTCTTAGTCAAACTCAGTCAATTTCAAAAGCATTACGACGATCAAACACGTTTCCTAAAAAATCAAAAAGCAAATCTCAAAAGAAAGATAAAGATGCTGATGATGATGATGAAGAGGAGGAAAGTGCTGGCTCGCAAACTCCAAAACCGCCAAAGCAGATTCATTTCTTCTCTCTCTCATTCGACGACTGTCTCTCTGTTCTTTCAGCCATCTATATCGCTCCTAATAGCACTCCGAAAATTCGGGTTGGCGTTATCCAGACATACGCGTATTATTTGGTGAAATTCTCCAGTGATAACCTGGAGAAACGTTATATAAGCATTGCTTCTCATTTACTATTTCAAATCTGTGGCAATCCTCAGGTATCTGGCGATGAATTCGCCGCATTAACTGCAAGAAATCACGTATATTTCTTACTCAATGATGTCGTATCGGCAAACTTCCTCGGTGAATATGGAAGAATGGCCGCTGCAAAATTACTTGTCAATGAAATTCTGAAAGCTTACAATCCTGAAAAAGATACCAGAGCTGGACTCTCAGATGAGCTTGTCGCTTGTCTGCAATGTGTTCGCGGCTTAATACAGCATTTGGGTTCCGCTATTGCTCCTATTTATCCTGTTATAAAAGAGGCGCTAGATCTTTTTTTGATTCACCCGGTAAATGCTGTCAGAACTATTGCCTGTCAATGTTTCATAGATCTAATCAGCGTCATACCAATGGAATCGGCAGCAGTTCTCTCACAGCTTCTGGAACAGTTGCATAACGATATTGAAGGCTTTTCAAAGAAGAAAGAACTTCGTTTCGCTATTATTGGCCGAGCATATCTTGCAGCTGCCATTGTGAGTTTGTCGGGTGATAATCCCCAGCATTCGTCTCTTGATCTCACTGGTCGAGTTTTCAGTACCGCTACCTCACTTCTAAAAGCCAGTGGGAATGTAGATATTGTGTGCATTCAAGTTCAAGCTGGTTGGTTGCTCATAAGTGGTATTTTGACTTTGGGTCCTGCATTCGCCAAGCTCCATCTTGCACAACTGCTACTTCTATGGAAAGGCATTCTCGCAAAGCAAGACAATGACAATCTCAGTAACAAGGGAACATTGGAATTGGCATATCTATTGCATGTGCGGCATTATGCATTGACTTCATTGGTATCTTTTTTAGCTCATAATGCCAAACTTCTTACAAGCGATGTTGCTAAAAGAATCAGTATAATGATACAACAAACTGACAAATTTATCTCCAAGATACCAAGTAAGAAGCTTGTTGATGATGACTTTTCTCTGAGGCTCGATAAAGAATTGTCTTTGGAAGACTATGCCATTATGGTTAGGCGGAGAGTCTTGCAAGGGTATACTTATCTTGCACAACATCATCCAAATGGAGATCTTTTTCCTCCTAACTCTCTCACTGCAGCAGTCCAAGTCTTAGGAAACCTTGAGGGAGCTACCGGTACTAAATTAAGTACGGCCATAGCCGCAGGTACTGGAGTAATTGATTCTATCTGGGAGAGTGCTGATAACTATGCTTTTGGATTAACGGCAAAGGTCAGAGGGTTCAATCTAGTTGAACAGCCATTAAATGGCTTTCACGTAGAAGAAACAAAAGATATCCAG
The DNA here is from genome assembly GCA_030580475.1 of Casaregolazyma patagonica. NCBI lineage: Eukaryota > Fungi > Ascomycota > Dipodascomycetes > Dipodascales > Trichomonascaceae > Casaregolazyma > Casaregolazyma patagonica. The sequence goes on from JAKTSZ010000004.1 coordinate 805,244, forward strand.
GAAACTCATTGGCTTTCAGAGGTCCTGCCTATCGATAAACTTGAGCTCTCATTGAAGGAGCCAATTTTAGCGTCTCCCCAGTACGACCCGGACCAGTTGATTATAGGTCGATTTGAAAAATCTTCCCCTGTGCCTGCATCATCTGCTATTGTTGATCTATCTATTAGCCTATTTGCAATGTTATTTCCTTTGCAAACTCTCAAGGTACAAGAAAGCATTTTAGAACAGCTTTGGACTTATGTGCTTCAGGCTAATTCGAGCATTCAGCCTGGCGTCGTACAGAAACGGTCACTTCGTGGAAACGCCGTCATAATAAATGCAGTTGTCACTGTCCATGACTCCTTACGATTTGCACTGTCTATTTCTGCATTGGCCGCGACAGGGCATGCAGCTTCTGCTCAACGATTCGAGAGATATAAAAGCTCACGTGTTTTTAAGTCGTATTCTCAAATTGTGAAATCGGCACTTTATTCCTCAGATCCCTTTGTAAGGAATCTTGCTGCGCATTCAATGGGGATGCTCTGCTCCATTGGTGGATCTGCTGCTACTAATGAGCATGTGAAATATCTGATTGATAGCATTGTAGCAAATACGGATCCCAGTGGGCGAGGTGGCTGCTCGATCTCATTAGGGTATATCATAAAATATGTCGGGGGATTATACGCGGGCCTTCATTTAAAGAGCGTTCTCGGAATTCTTGTTTCACTTGCAAATGATCCACACCCCGTTGTGCATTTCTGGGCTCTAGAGGCCATTTCACTTGCTGTAGAGAGTTCAGGCTTAGGCTTTGCGTCATATTCAAACAGCGTGTTGTCTACATTGGCAAAGCTATATCTGCTTGAATCTCATTCAGATGAAGTTTCGTCTTCTGCTTCCAGCAATCTTGAATGTCTGTGGCCCGCCAGAGATATAATAGCTCGATGTGTTGGTGCATTGGTAAACGTCATGGGTCCAGATTTACAAGATTCGTCCAAGGCACAGCAGTATGTGAAAGTATTTTTGCGACAAATGGTGCAAAGTTCAAATGATTTTCGGGTGACGTTGACGCGGTTGAGAATATCTCAAGAACTGACTATTTTCTGTCCGCAGATTATCAATTTCAGGGAATTTGCTAATGATCTTCATCAGCAGCTCATGAGTAAATACTCGTCCCCTGTACGAATGACTGCAATCCAAGGTCTTAATCAGCTTGTTCGTACTAGATCTAATGTAGTTCTTGATCTTCTTCCCGTCTCGTTTCGAAAAGATATCTGGGCAGTCTTGGACTCTACTTATGGTCGTGAGAATGAGGAGGTTTTCAATTTGCTTGAAAATTTAGTGGAGCTTACTTTTTCATCACAGGCGCTGACTTGGATTTCAACATTTCAAGAGGTGCTTATGAAACCGAGGTCATATTTTGATCCTGATGAGCTAGATCAGAATGCTTCAGGTCCAAACCCAAGTAGTGACCAGCCAGATGCGGATGCAGGCGATGAGGGCGCTTCTTTTGCTCTTGGAACAAATGACGATGCTAATAAAGGTGAAGGCAATGAACGCTTGAGGTGGCAGACACGAGCACATGCCATTGTACTATTGTTGAAACTCATTCAGCTAGAATTTCATGGCAAATCACTTCGTGATAAAGAAAAGTCGATTATCACTGGGAGAATTGGCGACATTGTCAAGATAGCATTCAGTGCTTCTACTTCTTCTGTCTTGCAATTGCGTGTTCTGGGATTGAAGTTATTGAATGAAGTTATAAGTGAACTTAGTGATCTGACTGATCCGGATTTCCAGGAGGTCACTTTGCTGGAACAATATCAAGCGCAAATAAGCTCTGCACTAACCCCTGCATTTTCGGCTGACAGCAGCCTCGATCTTGCTTTGCAAGCGATCAAAGCCTGCGCAACATTTATTGGCAGTGGTATCATCAAAAATGTGGATAGAATGGGTAGAATTCTTAAGTTGTTGACAAGTGCTCTAGATAGCTGTCAAGGACCTCAGCTGAGCCTTGGTGACCTAAGAATCCCAAATTCGACTTCTCAATTGATGTTACGAGTAGCCATCTTATCTCTTTGGGCCGAATTACAAGTTGCTAGTATGAGCGAGGGCAAGGAATATCTCACTGATATTGTCAAACCACGCGTACCTATATTAATTCCACTGTGGATTACATCTCTCAAAGATTTTTCTAGATTAAAATTCGAGCCAGATCAACAGGATAATACTCCAAATTCTTCCCTGGATCAGATATACTCGGCTTTGTCTCAGAGAAATATCATTCCTATTTATGAAGAGTCTTGGTTGCAACAAGTTGACGCAGTTGCCTCTTTGATTGAACAGGATCGTGGGTTGGTATTCCAAATATTGGGCGAGAAAGAAAGATCGATGCAGGCTGAGAGTCAGGAAGATATTTCTTATAGTGCTGAGCCTGCTGCATTTTTCTTTGTTCTTTTCGGCTTATGCTTTGAAGCGCTCGTAAGGGCAGGACAGTCAGAGCCGGACTTCCGTCTAAAGGTTCTGATTGCACTAAAACGAATTCTTCATCCGTCAGTATGTGGAGAAGCTATATACAAGGAAGTGGTTTTTGCAGAGACTATTGATGTATTAGATCGCATTGTTTTGGGTGGATCTGCCAGAGAATTGGCGGTTGTTGTTTCTATCGCCAATAGTCTTTGTGTAGATCATCCTAGTAAGTATCGCGATGATGATGCAAGTCAGGAAGATCCCGACGAGGAAATTGGGGAAAGTGTTGGGCAGTTATTTGAGCTGTTCAGGGTTGTTATTCTGGTTCTTACTTCTGTGATTCCGTGGATATCTGATTCAGCCGTGCCCATGGGCCAAAGGTACTCGCTAGACGAGCCAATTGTTCAATCGTTGGCTCGGAATTGTCTTGATCGTCTGGTTGATATGATAAATTCATTTCCGAATGTGATCAAGACGGACTTATATGCATGTGTTTTGTATATATTTGGACAACTTTTTGAGGATGATCGCAGCCAGAGAACAATTGTAGCTGGATGCTTGTCAGCGCAAAAGAAGCTTTTTAAGATGATGATGAATACTGCCAGCAAATCTGATACTTCGAAGAAAGTTATTAGCGATGAAATTAATATTGCTATTTTTCAAAATTTCTCAGTTTTAAAGGGTGCCGATTCGTCGGAATTGGGGCTTATAAAAAGACGAAACAGTATTTTATGGGTTGCCGTGATCCTGACCACGTGCACTGGATTGCTCAATTCAAGTAGTTCATATGTCAGTGGTCTCAGTCAAATTTTGGTGGAAAGTATCAGAATTCCGGAAATTGCTTCAATGGTTGCGGGGTGTATTCAGACGATTTTGATTGTAACTATTGACACAGATGTCGGCCGAACTATCATGGAGAAGGTCATGCCTGATCTGATATTACTGGCGGTTTCGGATTTAACAAAAGACTCAAATGACGCTGAGTCTAGTCTTGATGTTGAAGAAGATGAGCAAGCTGACAAGGAGAAGAACAGACTTTGGAGATTGGTTATTGAAATGCTTGTCAATTTCATAAAATCTGTTAAGGATGAGGACAAGGCTTCGGCCACAATGGGCCTAGCAATCCCGATTCTGCTTGTTAGCGTGAACTCTAGCAAAAACTCTCATCAGGCTCCATATATCAGTGGAAAGGTGCTTGAACTTGCAGGTAGCCATCCCGACGCTTTCAAGGCAATTGTACAAAACGGCCTTTCTGAAAATCAGAAGGTGGTTTTACAGCGGATCTTGCAACCACCAGACGAACCTGAACAAGACGATTATGAGCAGCCGGTTACTCATATTGAGTTGAAATCATTTGCCGAGTAAGTCGCGCAACAAAATATATCAGACTATCACTACGAATAATTCAATAAAATCAAACGCTTGCCATTATTTTAACCATTATCCATTATTTTATGTCTTATATTACGTATTTTCAGCTATCATATTTTAGGTATTATTATGCAGTAGTAAATTTATCAATATCAATAGCTCATTGATCCTCCTTGGGATCATTGATTCCGTCCTCATATATTGCAAACACGCATTCGCTCTCTGGTAAGCAGGGGGAGTCATAAACCTTGCATATTCGCTGTGGGCCCCGTCCTTTTCGTAAAGACAGTCGAGTCGTGCTGCTATGAGCTATAATATTCCCACCAATGGGCTTTTTGGGGTCGGGATTGAACATTGCACCACCATCGACTTGAGCAACCACCTGGTTAGTAATGACTACTGCAATTCCAAATTCATCAGCCAGTCTCTGTAACATTCTCATGTACTTTGCTACATGCAGTTGTCTAGCAGATAATTCACCTCGGCCACTATAATCAGTTCTGTACAAAGCCATGATGGAGTCTACAATCAGTAAAGAGAAGCGAGTATGAGCCATCATTGCGGCCGCCTGATTGAGTAATTCAAACTGATGGTCGGCATTATATGCTCGAGCATACGCAACGTTATCCAGAGCATCCATGCCAACAAGACCGTATCGTTCACCAATAGACAAAAGTCGAGCTGGTCGGAATGTTCCTTCTGTATCAATATACAAGCATTTGCCTTCACCTCCGCCCATATCAATGGGAAGCTGGCATGTCACTGATAATGTATGGCACAACTGAGACTTTCCAGTACGGAACTCTCCAAAGATCTCAGTAATAGCACCAGTTTCAATGCCACCACCTAGCAGAGAATCCAACTGTTTCGATCCGGTGGTAATGCAGATAAGTTCAGAGCGGCGCTGGTGGAATTCGGTGGCTGTAGTGAAGCCCATGTTAACAAGCTTGTTTACTTCGGCCAGTAAGCGGTCAGCTTTTGCTTCGGAAATACCCTTGATGTTAAGAAGCTGGCGTTTCGGAGTATAAGCAATCGATTCAGCCGTGTTGAAGCCAGCTTCCTGAAGCTTTTTGAGATCGGCAGCGGTGATTCCATTTCCCTGGCGTTAACAAAATACCTCTTAGCGCTCATGACAAAGTATACTCACCTCTAATTTGGCAATAGGTACAGGGCCACTGCCATTTTCGTCATCGTTATCGTCATATTGCCCGATATCATATGTATCGTTGGTGGGTTCGGTGGCGATATCTGCCATATTATATGTTTGTTTGTTTTGTTTGACGTCACGTTTGGTACACGCTAAGAAATTTGTTGGTGTTGGCGACGCGCGCCACTTGAGCAAGTTAAATGGTGGGAGACCAAAGCAGTTTCCCAAACCAGTAATATGGTCCAGCCGCTTACCGCAACCAAAAAGTAATCTATTTGTCCCGTAAAGGAAACCCGCTTTGGATGGAGAAAAATTGTTCTTTCCTTCTAACCATTCGGGGCCCCGCTGCAACAATAGTGGCTTATATATAATTGGCGAGCGTATATTTGCAGAGCAGTATCATTTGGAACATGGATTCTGAGGCTCAACAAATGCGAGTCAAGGCTAAATTGGAGTCTTGGAGGCTCCGAGTCATTGATGCTGCTGGATATACTCCCGAGGATGCAAACTATTGTTGCCGGTTCAACATAATGCACGACATCTTTGTGGAACGTATTGTCCAAGCCGCACCATATATACGATGTTATGAGGATTTTTATCAGGTGGCTTTTTATTGGCATTTATTGGAAGAACGAGGTCCCGAAGTATATCAACTTATTTCCGATGATTTGAATGTCAAAAAGAGGTCTTCTTGTCGACAAGATTATGATGCTGCGGTAGACTATCAGATGGATAAGCGGCTTAAGGTTGATGCTTACTATTAGAGCGGGGGTTATTGATCAACACACAAAAATATCTTGTATTAACATAATGTGTTGGTATTGCTTTCATCTTTTGCTCTGTTAATTTTTTATTTTGTCCTTCTTGATGTCATGTTGGCTATTATTTTATTATTTCAGCCAGTTTGGTAACTGGTTGGATGCTGAAAAAGTTTTATATATTTATGGTTATCACCAACCAAATTTTCATGGTGATAATTTCTTGGTAGAAATAAAGTATATCGTTTCTAGCTTTTGTTTTCAGCCATGTCTTGTAGACATTTAATGTGTCTGTGTCTGTATGTGCTTATGACTTCAAATCATACGTCCGCCTCTGCTTTAATAATATCTCGGTTTCTGTCGAAGACTTGTCTCAACCATAACTCCCGCTGTAATATAGTAAAGTGGAATTGCACTTTCTAGCGCTAGGTAAATAACCAAGTAGAAAGCACTTTGGATTCCAATTCCAAGCATTCTAGCACTCACCGGTCCCAAAGCTATAGAGACAAGAACTGGAAATAGTAGCGTGTTGGCACATAAGTAGAGAGATTTTATAGGGTATTCAAGATGTCTGAAACAATAGATTGAGACTGATAGTAAAATCACCGCAGAGATCACCAAGGAGCCGCATCCAATGTAGAGCAGCCAGACTCTTAGTGCGACAGTGGGATGATTTAATGCCAATCCATAGCTTACGCTACAACACAGGCCACCAACAAGAAGAAATAGACGAATAAAGCGAGGCATACGTCCTTGCATGATACTGGTAATCTTCAATTCACCCTTCATGGCCAAAAGTATCATGTCCAGACCAAAGTTTTGCGCAATAGTGTGAGTAATAAAGTATAAAATGATACCAACAACAATAATCGGTAATGCTTCATCGGCATCGTCATCTGCCATATTAGACCCTACTATAGATACAATACCAGCAGCTAGTTTGAGAATCAAATGAATCATTAAGTTGACCCAAGACTTGCGTTTGAACATGATCAGAATGCCAGTTACGGCAAAGATAAATATCGCCGTAACTATAGTATCAAAGAGATAAAGAATGCTACAGTAATTTCTGAGTCCCATGGCCAAAAGATATGCTTGTTCACATTGATTGCGAGTATGTGACTTTTATAACTTGGTAACCATAGTCTGAATAACCATCATAAACAAATAACCCACAATATGATAAAACGCATTAAATTCATCCATTTCTGCTTGCAGATGAAGAAAACTCATCAGGTAAATCATTAATTGCGTCAGCCAATGCCGATTTAGAAATACTGCCTTGAGATGTATCAGAAATGCTAGAAACACCCCTTTGATGGCCTGCTCCTGCTTCATCATCTGTATCAAAGTTATCGTCAATGCTGAAATTCCTCGATTGTGACAACAGTCTTCTAGGTTTTCTAGTTTGAGATGCAGCCTTTGGTGGCGAATCAGAAGCTCCAGATGATGCGTATTCGGCTTGAGTATGCGAAACAGCCCGTGGAGATCCATGAGCAGATGGATTGCGTACACGGACGTTTTTCATATGAACACGAACTCTTTCAAGTTCCTGCTCATAAGCCAAAGCAGCTTTTTGAAGCACAAAGGGAACTGGAACGTTGAGATGTGCTGCCCTGAAGGAGTTAGTACTATTTAAGAGGTTGATGAACTTGTAGATTATACATACAAATCGGCCCCTGGAATAAATATTGGTTAGTATGATATATCACGTAAAAGATTTGCTATATCAGGAAATAACTTACATTTAATATCCTCTCTATTGGTAGATTTAGACAATATATCCCATAATAACTGGTCTTTAGAACTGTCCCATTCGGCCTGGATGTTAGCTTTATTTCTTCATTTATTTCATTCAACTTACATTCTGCGGATCTTCAAACCCATTTCTTGTGAACGGAAACCGTAAATATACAATGACTCGTCCTGTCATGGTGTTTGTTGGCGAGAAATCGAATATCTGGTGAAGGTGAAGAGTCAATGAAGGGACAATATCAACTTAGCCTCATTCAATTCTGTCGTTCAAACATGGCATGAGTTTTTTTTTGTTGGCATTTTTATATATTTTTATTGATCACTTAAACGAATGTTATTTCATATTTAAAAATCATCAATATTCTGATCTTCTATCTATGCCTTTGATATACCACATCTTTCAAGGCATCCTTCTACCGAGCTAATGGGTCCTGCTGGTAATGCATGGCGAATGGAATCAAGGTCTTCACCATTGATGACACCTCCTAGTTGATTCAATACCAGCGTTTCATCAAGTCCAAACATCCCAGGAGCAACCAACAGAGTGCCGGGATCATTGGAGTTGAAACTGCCCAAAAACACCGATGTTTCACAGGTAGGATTCAGCTCATAATGGATGGATCCCTGTGGGAACATGGTAGCTTGATACCGAGTAAGCGTATTAGTTACAATGGGACTGCCAGTTTCAGTGAGAAACTGCGTGAAAAACTCCCCTTCAGTAACTACAATGAACTCATTTCCTCGAGGATGCGTATGAGGCATGATGATTCCACATGGGCCAACCTTGAACAGGTTGAGGGACCCATCAAGGCCTGCTAGGACTGGAAAGGTGTTGCAATTGGCCGAAACCACCCGTGAAGTACTGGTTTCATCTGCTATTGACAATGACGGAGGTTCGTTAAAGTCAAATACAAAGGACTCATTACCTCCTTTTTCAAGAATAAGGTTGATTTTGGCCTTTGCTGTAGGAACCATCTCCATTTGTTGATTGAACGATACAAACAGAGGTGCACATAAGGCGACAATTGCACACTGCCATGCTAGCAAATATCGGAAAGCAAGCATTGGAAAAAGAATATCAGCATATAAGGAAGAAGGTTGGGCGTGTTCTTTTGTATGTTAGCTCTTTTTTATGTTTTCTGCGCATAATTATGGAGATGACGACATTGACTTGCAAGTTAACGGTATAATATCAAAAATCCTTCCTATACTCATTGTTGAATATCTATAGTTACTGATGACTATAGATATCTACGACATGCTTCACTATATGCTGCTGAAACTGGACCGGTTTATTGGCCTAGTGCTTTGTACACTTGAGATTCAATATTGCCCCATAACCCAATAACATTGGTATCCACATAGGGCAGAATCTCCGTGGCAATGAATCCTCCAACGCCTTTTTCTCGGTCACACCACCACCAAAGATTGGCTAAGCCCGTCCAGAAAGCTGTTGTCTCAGATCGGCCGGTGGCTCCCCCAGTAAGCATAAACGTCAAGCCCCAGCCTTGAGGCTTATCTCCGTTTGGATACAATACGGGAATTTCGTTTGTCAATTCAGGCTTGGCTGCAGGAATTCCCTTCCTGCCGAAATTCGGAAAGTGTGGAATTTGGTTGGTAAACATCTCATCAACTGTAGCTTTCTTGAGAATGTGAGCTCCAGTTTTTGGACTGGTTCCATCATTCAGAAGAGTCGCAATAATTTCTAAAATTTCAAGTTAGAATTGGAAATTCAATTGATATGAATCGGTAGCTTGTAATGATAAATAACACTTACGAGCATATTCTCCGGGATTAGCAAAAGCGCCTGCACCTCCACTGTTGAAAGTCAAAGCAACATCTTCAGGATGATAAACAATCAATGGACGTCTGAGCAAATGATCTGCAATAGCATAAGTTCCATCGGGTCTTTTGAAGTTCATATAGACGAGATTCTTCTTCATTTCGTCCGTGGGGAAGAAGTTTATATTTTTCAACCCCAATGGTTCAAGAATATTCTGCTGGATATAAGTATTGAGAGATTTTCCAACGGCCTTCTCAATTACATGTCCTGCCCAATCAATATTGACCTGGTTATTAGTTTTGTGTTGATTTGGAACGCAGTTGATGACTTACCCCATATTCCCAGTCTTCCCCAGGTTGATGAACCAGTGGCTGTTTCATGTCATAAATATTTCCTGAAAACTCGTTATATCCCGATGGTCGAGAATAATCGCGGAGTTTTTCATTAAAAAAGGTGTATCCGAACCCAGCTTGATTGTTAGAAATTGGTGTTGTGGTCAAATGGTCAGTTCACTCACCAGTATGACTGAGAAGCATACGCAAAGTAATGCCTCGCTTCTTCGGTACTAAAGTACCATCGTCTTGAAGTACTTTGACGTTTTTGAGATATGGGACATATTTTTCGACCTGGTCTGAGTCGTCTAGGCTCAAAACGCCTTTCTCCACAAGCTGCATAGCAGCAATGCCAACCAGCATTTTGGTACAGGACGCGATCCAAAACACACTATCCAAGGTCATTGGCTCCTTAGAACCAGCTCCTCGACTACCTGAAGCATGAGATAACAACTCATTGCCGTCTTTATCCACAACTACGAAGACTACCCCGGGAATTCCCTTCTTGGGATCCGCTGTAGACTTGTCTATAGTAGCCTTAATGGATTGGACTGCAGTGGTGGAAAATTTCGGTGACATATCTGTATGCGAAAATTAATAATAAGAATAAGCTGAATCATGCTTCAAGCGGGAAAACATCTGGTTTATATATTGCAATCTGGAAACGTGTTCGGATAACCGGACTTGGAGTTTCCCCACAGTTCAGCACATGTCACAATGTGATAAGAGGCAACTGGTGAGGGGGACGAGGATTATTTGACGTTTTTATTATATTTATTATAACTGACGATATTCGTGAGGATTCTTATAGATATGTAGTATTCTTTGATTTATTACTGATATTTTCTTGTTCTTGTTGGTGTTTCTTCTGTTAAGTCGAAGCATACAGTGATAGCTGATACAAGTGAGAGGCTGTTTTGTCACTAAGATACATAGATCGATTATTTTAGACATTAAGAAGGAAAAGAATATTCAAATGATCAATTGATCAGTTAATTTTGTAAATAGTTATCATCTTCACACATAATATCTAAATGTTTCTCATACCCTCTCTCCCTTTACACTCATGATCCATCAGCTGAGCAGTGACATCTGTAAATATCTGCATTCCACAGCACAGATCCGTAGTTTTGAAGATTGCATTTCTCAAGTAGTACAAAACGGTATGTTTTTGGTTTTATGTCTTAATGTCATTTTAAATAGCCGATCCGTCTGACCTTTAGCTGTTGATGCTGGATCATCCTCAATCAACCTTGATATCGATACAAAAGGTTTATCTTTCACATGCAAAGATAATGGTGTAGGAATATCTCGTGAAAATATGGCTCTTGTAGGCCTTCCATTTCATACCGCGAAAGTCTCTGGTGATATTGGTGCTGCTATTCATACTTATGGTCATCGAGGATCAGCTTTATCTGATATATCGGCTGTTTCTCTGACCACACTGATATCTAAAAAGAAGAACTCAGAGTCCACTTTTAGAACGAGAATTCATTATGGGAAAAGAATCATGAATGCTCTCCAGGTTCAAGATGGCCTGGATCATTCGGGTACTGTAGTGGAGGTAAGGCATGTCTTCTCAAAGATGCCTGTAAGATACAAATATACAAAGGAGTCGACGACTGGTACTTCTCACATATCTCAAGTGAAGCAGTCGTTAGCGTGGATTTGTGTTTGTTTTCCAAATATATCAATTACTCTGCATATTGATGGCAAGCATGTTCCTTTGATGCATTCTGGTCAAGATCCATTTATTATCCGGCTTGTCCGTACAGCTTACGGGGATCATATAAAGGACTATTCTCTGGTAGATGAAACTCAGGGGCTAATTCATATATCTGGTGCTATATATCGCACTGTATCTGGAAATTCCAACAAAACAATCTTACTTAATGGAAAGCATTCGGAATCTCAACTCATGTACAAGATTCTCGAGAAATTATTACACTCTTATTCATATTTATTCAAGGTGGAATTCACCGAGACGATGGCTAATATCTGTGACCATGCTGGTCATGATCTATCTCGGCCAGAGTTGATGCCCGCCATACAAGACCTGTTTGCTCTCATAGCTATCAAGCATGCCAATTTTGGTGAACCTTGTAGCGATATAGCAAAGGTGTCGAGCAGAATTCCGGGAAAAGTTCCTCAATCTGTTGAGAATGTTGCCCTGGAAGCCATTCCTAGTCTACATACAGGAGCCACAGGCTCAGGACATGTGCTCTCAAAGTATTTCACTCATATGTTTAAACTACGTGCTGAACTGTTTGAAAACTGTCGTGTGATTTCACAAGTTGGAAAGCGATTTATTCTAGTAAAAAGCCGGCAGAATCTCATACTGGTTGACCAGCATGCAGCTGATGAGAGAGTTAGACTAGAATCTTCTTTAGTAACCTTCACTGAGAATGGCGTGGAGTCAATTGATATAGATCCGCATTTGCATATTCCATTCCTTGATACAGGCATCTTGGAAGAATTCCGCTCTCACTTCCAACAGTGGGGTATCAATTACTCTGTACAACCCGATGAAATTGAAGTTTCGGCTGTGCCAGAAATTGTCAAGTCTAAAGCGAGTCAGCCAGGTTTCATCAGGGATTTAATTTCACAGCATGTCAATAGTATACGGGCTAAGGAAGTATCTTCTTCACAGGAGATTTCTAGCTCACAGATGTTCCGATCATGCCCTAAAGGAATTGTTGACCAGCTCAAGACAAATGCATGCCGCAACGCCATAATGTTCGGCGATGAATTGTCATTATCTCAATGTGAGGAGCTCGTGAGAAATCTTTCTCGATGTCAATTTCCGTTTCAATGTGCACATGGCCGGCCAAGTGCGGTGCCAGTAGCTAGCTTGATGTGAGGGTAAGGTCAAAGTCGCCAACACCAGATACGCACTCCGCAATGTCTAAGTGAAATACGAAGGGTCCACTACAAAAGCAGTGAAGTGGCGGTGTTAAATTTGCATTTTCAGGGTGGTTGGATTGGTCTACTTAAAATGGTGGATAGCGATGAGAACCACAGCAAATGTAGTGTACAGCTGCAGCTACCGAGACAATGGGCAAAAACAATGAATACAGTCAGCTCAATTTAATTTCAGCGATATTCACTCAGCATTTATGCAGATTGATTCAAATGCCTATTGCATTATATTGCCTCCCATGGGCTGGTGAATCTGAAACAAGTGCCTTATCTCTAGTTTCTTCGGCAGCCGCACCGCCTGCCGGCCTTATCGCCGGCGGGAATCGGGCCCCCTGATAATTTGCTGTGGTTATTGTTTTATTACGAAATTGGCCGGACTTAAGCGGTCTGAGAAATTTTGTAGTTATTTGCCGACGATATCCAGTGGTTCCAGTAGTTGTGCAGCATTGAGATTCATTGATTCGTTGATTAGAACATATGTTGAAGCGGCTAGGTGCACGTGCGGTCCACTCCTATGTTAGTTAATTTGGGCAAAGCTAAAAAAAACAACATTTGATTTATAGTCCGTCCGATTTTGGAAAGAATGCTAGCTAATTATGCCTGGTTTTTTTTGCCACGATATGTGCCACTTTTCGTGGTATCTTTGGCCTCGTTTGCATCTGTTTGAGTGCCATGATCCGGGTGCGGTAAAAAAAATCTGAAATATATTCTCCTTTCTTGCACAGATAATCGATATGGCAATCATTGCTTTCTTTTGGAATCTTAAAAAGTCTCTGTCGGTTGTTTCCGCTTTCCGTTTGCAAGCATACGATCTAAAAAGCAACTGCGGCGATGTGCATCTGTACGGCACCCCTGGCCTATCAAAATGGAGCATTTTTCCACATTCATCAATGATGATCTCTTTAGGCCCATTATAGATCGACCACTCACAAGCAGGCAATTCTAAGCATTTTCGAGCCGATCTCCGTCGGGTGGTAATTAACCCCAGACCTTAATAAGACGTTTATTGACCCACCCCTATACGAGACCATCGTTCTATCCGACAAAAAAATGAAACACTCAAGTGCTTTGGGCGTTTTGAGCTTGGCAGCAGCTTTCACTGCTGTTCATGCGGCTCCTGATGTCGACACTCGTTTTCCCTATACTGGGCCCGATGTACCCATTGGTGATTGGGTTGACCAGACAATCAACGGCAATGGCAAAGGATTTCCTCGGCTGGTTGAACCGCCTGCTGTTGCACCTTCGTCTAGCAATCCTACTAACAATGTCAATGTTATTTCATTGTCATATGTTCCTGGTGGTATCAACATTCATTATCAGACTGCATTTGGTCTCGGAACTGCTCCCACAGTTGTCTGGGGAACTGACTCTAGCAGTTTGGACCAGACGGCCACTGGAAAGTCCAGTACTTACGATCGAACACCACCTTGTTCGTTGACGTCTGTCACTCTTTGCAGTCAATTCTTCCATGAAGTTCCAATCACTGATCTGCAGCCGGACACTACCTACTATTACAAGATTTTGGCTGCCAATGGTACCACTGAGTCCAATGTACTGAGCTTCAAAACTGCTCGATCTAGTGGTACTGCCGGTAAATTCACTATAGCTGTGCTGAATGATATGGGTTATACCAATGCTGGTGGTACCTACAAATATATAAACGAGGCCATAGTTGATGAGGACCCCATTGCTTTTGCTTGGCATGGTGGTGACATCAGTTATGCTGATGACTGGAGTGATGGTTTTATGCCATGCGAAGATGACTGGCCCGTTTGCTATAATGGTTCTGATACTGCACTTCCAGGTGGAGGCCCTATTCCTCAGGAATATCTGACACCTCTTCCCGAAGGTGAAATTCCTAACCAAGGTGGTCCTCAGGGTGGTGACATGAGTGTCATCTACGAAACAAACTGGGATCTCTGGCAGCAGTGGATGAACAATATCACGTCAGCCATCCCTTATATGGTTATGGTAGGAAACCATGAAGCATCTTGTGGTGAGTTCGATGGCCCCAACAATGATTTGACGGCTTACTTGAACTTCAATGAGACAAACTCAACTGCTTCTAAGAGTGATCTCACTTATTATAGCTGCCCTGTATCTCAGAGAAACTTCACGGCTTTTCAATACCGATTCCAGATGCCTGGTGACGAGACAAAGGGTGTGTCCAATTTCTGGTACTCTTTTGATTATGGTCTTGCTCACTTTGTATCAATTGATGGTGAAACTGATTATCCCTATAGTCCATCATGGCCCTTTGTCCGAGACGCTGCTTCTGGAGAGCCTACTGAAGAACAGACTTTTATTAACGATGCTGGTCCTTTCGGCACAATTGATGGCAGCTGGAAAACTAACGAGAATTACCAACAGTGGCAGTGGCTCAAGGATGATTTGTCCTCAGTAGACCGAAGCAAAACTCCTTGGGTATTTGTCATGAGCCATCGTCCAATGTACAGTTCTCAGCAGGCCAGTTATGAGAAAAATATTCGTCAAGCTTTTGAGCCATTGTTCTTGGAATACGGTGTCGATGCCTATTTTGCTGGACACATCCACTGGTACGAACGACTATTCCCATTGGGAGCTAACGGTGTAATTGACACTGCTTCTATTAAAGACAATAATACCTACTACGTCAATGAGGGCACTTCTGTCACTCACATAATCAACGGTATGGCTGGTAACATCGAGAGTCACTCCACCCTTGACCCAGGTCAGTCACCACTCAATATTACTGCGGTGCTTGACCAGGAACATTTTGGCTTTAGCAAGCTCACTGTTCACAATGAATCGGCTGCTTACTGGGAGTTTGTCAAGGGTGCCGATGGTTCTACTGGGGACTATCTGTGGTTGATAAAACAGTCTAACTCGACAACTAACAGTACCTCAACAACGACCACGTCAGCCTCGTCAACCTTGGCGGCCTCTTCTTCTGTTCCTATTTCAGCTAGTGCTTCTGGAACGTCTACTGGTACTGGATCAGTTGTTGGCTCCTCCTCTTCCGTTGTCAATTTCCACAACCAGTCGTCAAGTGTCTACGCAACTTCTTCCGCAAGTGTGGCGACCAATGCCACAACTTCTTCTGCAGGTATTGCAACTGAAAGCAGTCTGGCTTTGAGTTCCGCTGCTTCCTCTGCAAGTGTTGCAACTGAAAGCACTGCCACGGCTTCTCCTACAGGTGTTGCAACTGGAAGTACCGTCGCAGCTTCTTCTGCAAGTGTTGCTACTGAAAGTGGTGAGTCGTCAAGTGCCACCACTGCTCCTGCAAGTGGTGTTGCTAGCGAAAGCAGCGAGTCATCAAGTGTATACACAACATCTTCGCCGATAGCTGTGACGACCGTAAGCAATGGTGTAAGCTCGGTTTATACCACATATACTGTAAAGACTATCACTGAGCCTTGCCCGTGCACTGAGCACCCGTCGTCAGGTTCTCCTGCTCCTTCTGGTTCTGTCTCCGTGGCCGCTGAATCTTCTGCTCCTGTAGCTGCTGAATCTACTGCTCCTGTAGCTTCTGAGTCTGGTGCTGTTTCCGAAGGATCTTCGGCTCCTGTGGTTGCTGGTTCTTCTGTTCCTGCCGAGTCTGGTGCTCTTACTACAGGTGTTGAATCTGGTGCCGCTCCTACTCCTGTTGAGTCTGGTGCTGCTTCTACTCCTGCTGAGTCTGCTCCTACTCCTGCTGAATCTGCTCCTACTCCTGCTGAATCTGGCGCCGCCTCCACTGAATCTGGTGCAGCTCCTCCAGCTTCCGAGTCTTCTGAATCTTCTATTCCTGTTGCTTCGGAAGCTCCTGTAACTTCTGGTGTCACTGTTGTTTCAGGCTCAGCTAAATTGTTGAATTCTTTGGTTCTGCCACTCGGTGCTCTTTTTGCTGTCTGTATAGTAATGGTCTAACCGTATGTACAATTATCTATACTCTTATAAAAGAAAATTATAGAAAGGTGTTTTATTAAGATGAAAAAATCTGTTTACTGCCAAGTATTACCATTCTAGAAATGGCAATGCATTATACTTCTTTGCAGCTTGTGATCGTGAATAATAAATAGAACAGTCGTCAGATATACAATGTATTGGCTCGCCTGGCAACAGCCCTGAACAAGCTCTGCAGATTGTTTCAATTTCTCGCAAGTTTTGTGCAAGTTCTTTGTAACGAGAAAGCCATATATAGCTTGAATATGACGGGTTAGCAGCGCACTGTTCGCAAAGCCAATTGTTTTCTGCTTTCCTTGTCCGACAAATCAGGCATAGTGAAGATTTCATGAAATTTCTTAACGAGACGGAATTTTGGTTACCACGAGCAACCACACTAGTTCCTTTTTCGCCTCGATATTTCGGCATCTCACTATACCATTGTCTGACATTAGCACCCATCATGTTAAATATTCTCTCCAATGGTGGAATTATGTGCTTAGATATATAATATTCGGCATCAAGGTGAAGGCTAGTATCAGCCAGAAACTCTTCAGGAGGAATGCATCTGTCGACAAGCCGAGATTTGGCACTTCCTGCAACAACAACATAAGATACTCTTTCTTTATATTGAGGCTCAGCTCTAGGATCTGCTTCCATTCTTTTAGCAGCTATGTTAGCTGCAGGAGGAAGAGTCGGTCCTCGATAGCTGCCCATTTTTACTTCCTTTGAAAAGCAAAATTCATGAATATGGACTTTTTCCATCATTATATTCGCCCATTCTCTCTGAAGATATGATTTGACTTGTGAAAAGTCACAAGTTTCAAATAGTATTTCCAATGCTCTTCTTTCAATTCGTTGCTGAGCCGGTGTACCATCACGTCGGACTGTTTCAGTGCCCTTAGCGTCAAAATCCGGATCCTTTTGATCATTAGTTTCATAACTGTAACCTGTATATCTCTTTTTAGTAAGCATTACGCTAGGCAAGTATACCTTCTCAAACTTGAGCTTGACAGGTGCTGGATTCATCTCGGTGATGGTGTTCGCAATTTCCTTGCCGATTTCAAATGCATGTTCTTTTGTTCGTCCAGGCAGCAAAACGAATAAGGAATCAGTGTCTCCATAAACTACTTTGGCTTTCCATTTCTCCGTCTCATTTATGGTCTTGATAGTTTTTTCCAAAGTTTCACGGCCGTAAAGAACAATGCTATCAGCTATTTCTGTACAGGGCATTCTGCCCGAAAAAGTTGCCGAAACATATCCATATGTAACGTTTGCAATAAGCTTCAGAGCTAACTGTCTATTGTTCATTTTTCTCTTGAATTGGAACTCAGAGCTGTCTGCATAGCTCATTGCTTGTTTAATCATAACTCTAGTATCAAGAATTTCCTCCAGCATCTTTGCTAAAGTCGACTTTCTATAGTGCGATTTCATATAGACTAAGCCATTGGGTGCTATAAAAATATCTTCTTCAGCAATATTGCGAAAAAGACCGTTAGCAAGCTGGAAATCGTTTTTGACACCAAGCTTTCCTCCATCCACTCGACCCAAACAGGTTGAGAAGCAGATGTTATAAGCAATCATAATGGAGGGATATAGTGATTGAAAATCAAGCACCAAGATTGGATCAGTATAAAGTCCGCTCTCAGGCTCCATCACTAAAGGAATATGTCCTAAGGCATCCTGGTCAGCCACCTGTTCCTTACTGGGCGATAAGAGCAAAAAGTTCTCACGTCTGCATATTCTCGCCAAAAGCGATTCAACTTTATACTGAGAACCTCGAGATAAGACAGAATAATAGTCGATTCCGAGGATTCTGGCCTGCTCGCTATGTCTATCAATAAGTTCCACGCTATCAATGATTCTAAGATCATTTTTAACGTGCATCATATAATAAGTAACCCATACCTCGATATCCCTGAGCAGAGGAGATTTTTGATATTTGCACAGATCTTTCTGAGAGTAATAAGGGACTCGTTCATGCAAAATTTCCCAGTTAACATGTTCAAAGGTGTAAGTAGCAAGAGTTACTTCATGCCTCAAAGTTCGCCAAATATTCAGCATATGTCTACCAGTCACCTTAACTGCTGATCCATGTGTATATCCCCACCAGTCCCGTAGCTTTCCTTTTGCCTTTTCGTTTACACGAGATAGGCGATTAGCAAATTGTACCCCGCCCATCCGCTCAATAATGTAACCCCAAGATCGACTATTGACTTCATAACCACAAAATATATCTGGATCATGAAATCTAGTCAAAGAAACAAGATTATCCATCATATCTGATTCTTTCTCGAAGACTTGGACGACAATTTCACGTCCTACAATTGATTCAAGACGATGAGACACAGCTTCCGTTTCAACCTCTCCTTCAATTTCGCCATCAGCACAAACCATAAGACCTCTACTATAATTGTCACTTTCAGATTCATTCGGTCTGTTTGCCATTTCCCAAAATACTGCAGTAATTGGATCTTTTGCGGGATCAGGTTGAAGCCCATTAGTTGTATTGACATGAACTTCAACACATAGTGCTGATAGCTTATAGTCTTCTATCACATGCGACTCTCCTGTAGAGGTCACACGAGGAGACTTGAACTTGAAAAACTGTACCTTTTTTTTGGGCAGTTGTTTGCGAGCAGGTTTGATGTCTACCCAGTTCTGGACTGCTTCTCTACTTGGAGGAGGGATAGCATATTCCAGAAGCCGACCGTAAGGCTGATCGAAAGGAAGTTGCGGAAGGTTGCAGTAAATTTGGAAATCACTCAGAGTGTCAATTCCATTGCCTTCAATTTTATACTCAACTCCAGCATGTATAAAAGGCATGTCAGGAACGTCCTTGTCGTTTCCATAATAGGGCGTTTTATAAATAATTTCTGGTAATCCAAGTTGATCGAATTGTTCAACTTCTGTCTTATTAGGAGGTACAGAAGCGATTTGAAATACCGTACCATCTCTGATATTCAGCTGAGTCATTATATTATTGATTTGTGCTGAATTTGGTGTTGCAAACGACTGCAATATGCCTTGTGATTCTTTCCAAGAATTCTCAAAATCCTGTGAAAAATAATAATTTAATGATTGACTGTTTATGGGAGATAGATTCTTGTCGATTCCATCGTCCTGAAACTCGTCATTTGTTGCTTCTAAGTCTGTTACCTCC
This sequence comes from Casaregolazyma patagonica, assembly GCA_030580475.1. Taxonomy (NCBI): domain Eukaryota; kingdom Fungi; phylum Ascomycota; class Dipodascomycetes; order Dipodascales; family Trichomonascaceae; genus Casaregolazyma; species Casaregolazyma patagonica. Next base: position 824,820 of record JAKTSZ010000004.1, read on the forward strand.
AACTCTCTCTTGCGCTTCAACTTTACAGGTGTGTTGGCCAATGAAACTGGCAGATCGTCATCAGAGTTTGCATCTTGAGAAATTTGACTGCTTGGTTCATATATGTCTTCTTGGTGAGAAGCACTATGGTCTTCTGGTAGAAGTTTACCTCTAGGTTGAAACATATAATCGGTCATCTGAAAAGAAGTTGGTACCGAGTCATAGCTGTGTAGAATAAAGTCTGAATCTTTGGCTGGATTTTCTGTTTCCATGTAAGTATCAAAGAACTTTTTGTGATATTCATTGCTCCTTTCCCATGTCATTTGTACCGGCTTGCGTTGAGAAAACGAATCGGGGTCGTGATATGAAGGGGAATTCTTCTTTTTACGTCGTTCAACGTCCTCTTGCCACAATTCCATAAGACTTATAACGGATTTATCATCTGGATTCCACGATATATCTGATAACTTCTGCAAAGAGCTACCTTCCTGGTTTTCGACCAATCGATACCTATTGGTGATCATATCAGCAGTTATATCCAGCTCCAAGTCACAATGGCCCATTTTCGGGTCATTTATAGGGTTCAACTGGATACTTTCTTGTAAATGATCATTAACATGTTCAGGTAAATCACCTCGATAAAAGGCTCGATTAAGTTTGAGCCACCCACATCCAAAGAGATTGCAATCCACAAAGAATTGAGCCACATGAGGAATATGTGCTTCATATGGCTGCAGTTTCCGACCGCATACCTTACCATTGACAAGAAGATCAGCACATTTATTCACATATGAAGGATTTAGCAGGTATATTTTGAGAAAGAGGCCCCAGCCGACATGAAAACCATAGAAATCCACGGCTTTACAAAGAGCAACATTAGCAACATACATTGGTTTCTGCGACATATCGCGACGATACGCCGTACCCATTGCTAAGTTTATTCCATCTACGAGTTGTTGAATGATTTGATCCGCTGAAGTTAGTGGCAACGAATAGAGGCAACGACAGTGAACATTTACGTACCTTGAGCCAAATTATCGCCAAAATATGGAATATATATGTAAGGGAAAACACCGTGAACGTGAATTAACGCGTTTTCACCCCATTTTGTGCGTCCAAATATACGAATTACCGGTACTTGACTGAAGGTAGAGGAGCCAAGAGCATGATTATCAAGCAGTCCAGGTTCAAACTGATAACTATCGATGTTATTTAGCTGGATAGCAAGCTCATTCATAATACATGATAAATAATTAAAAGAATAAATAAATACAATGGGTAATTTACTCCAGCTTATACTGGTTAAAGTGGTTGATGGTCGTCGTGACTGCTTGTGTAAATTTCATCCCAACTACCCTTCTTGTTTCCATCATCACTCAATTTTTCACTCTTCATCTTGATACCTAGCATATTTTGAACAACCAAAATGCCAAGTAAGTAGAGCAAGAGTATCCTTAAGGTGGTAATGTGTAATTACACGCCCCTTGAGTATTCATATATATGAATGAAGGCCATGTCACTAACATTAAGCCGCTCCTAGAAGGTACTCTAAGACTTACTCCGTGCCCAGACGAGTGTTTGATCGAGCTCGACTCGACAGCGAGTTGAAGCTGGTAGGAGAATACGGTCTCAAGAATAAGAAGGAGATTTACCGAATTGCTTTTCAGCTTTCTAAGATTCGACGTGCTGCTCGAGATCTTTTGACCCGAGACGAGAAGGATCCCAAGCGACTTTTCGAAGGTAATGCACTTATTCGACGTCTTGTGCGTGTAGGTGTACTTTCCGAAGATAAGATGAAGCTGGATTACGTACTGGCTTTACAGATTGAGGACTTTTTGGAGCGACGATTGCAGACTCAGGTTTTCAAGCTTGGTCTTGCTAAGTCTGTCCATCATGCCCGAGTTCTCATTAGACAGCGACATATCCGAGTCGGAAAGCAGATTGTCAACGTTCCTTCATTTTTGGTCCGACTTGAGAGCCAGAAGCATATTGACTTTGCCTTGACTTCGCCTCTTGGTGGTGGACGACCTGGCCGAGTAAAGAGAAGAAACCAGGCACGAGCTGCTGGAGGTGGAGATGAAGAAGGAGCTGAAGGCGAGGAGGATGAGGAATAAATCAAAGCAAGCATAGAAGGCTAGCGAAAAAAGGTACATAATAATAATGTGCAAGTTATGAAATAAGATATTCATTGTAATAAAATGCGATAGCAGTGAAGAGGAGAGCGTAGAGATGTGAAGTGAGATGAATGGTTCGATTGGGTTGGATTTGAAGCTGAAGAAGAAGCGCATGTTTAATGTTTGTATGTCCATTTTTTGTATATCCATTTTTTGTGTATTCTGATGTATATGCATTGTTGTATCCATACTTGACTATAGCTCTGAAATCCATCAGCAGTAACGAGAAACTATAGCTATTGGAACCAACTTAAAGTCAATTACTTTCAAAATAAATACTACTACTCAAATCAAATATAAAATTTTCTAGTATAATAATAATTATAATACTAGATACCTTTGCATTGATCTCTTGATCTCTCCACGTGACTTTCTGTGACTGCTCTCTGCGTACATCTCAGCACCACTCAACCACACCATCACAAACCATCAATACCATTTTCATTTTCCAACCTTCTCAACACACATATCAGCATGGGTAAATCCAGAGGTTACAGATCCGGCACTCGATATGCCTTTGCGCGAGGCTTCAAGCAGCATGGTGCTATTCATACGTCGACCTACCTTAAGATTTACAAGGTTGGTGATATTGTCGATATCAAGGCTAATGGATCCATTCAAAAGGGTATGCCCCACAAATACTACCATGGCAAGACCGGTGTAGTTTTCAATGTCACCAAGAGCTCAGTAGGTGTCATTATTCACAAGGTTGTTGGAAATAGATACTTGGAGAAGCGAGTCAATCTCCGAATTGAGCATGTTCGACACTCAAAGTGCCGACAAGAGTTTCTCAACCGAGTCAAGGAGAATGCTGCCAGGAAGAAGGAGGCTCGAGCTAAGGGTGAGCGAATCCAGCTCAAGCGATTGCCTGTTGAACCCCGTGATGCCGCTTTGGTGAAGTTGGCCGTTGCTCCTGAAACTGTCACTCCTGTTGCTTATGAAACTTTTATCTAAACTGGCACTGTCATATATTTTTTACGACTCACATAACACCCCTTAAAAAAAAGTTACATTTTGCAATAGTGTTAATAAAATTATCTCACTAAAACTAAATTTAAAAGGTGAATATATTGTTTATTTTGTCCATATATTGCCCAGCCAAATTTGAGGCCGCCCATAAAACTTCCCATTCCCCATATATCGGTGCGTTTTTTTTCCACAATTTCCACGCTGTTTCAGCATTTCGTCTCCTTGATAAAGGTATTTCAAAGCTTAGTTTTGGGTTTATATAAACTACTGCTGTAATAAGTTGCATACGAATGAGCTCTACCAGGCCTCCCGCAGTGGAATCTTTGACCTCAGATGAGCAGGCCTCGACTGTTCCTGTGGTCCAAACCGTTCCACGCAAGGTGACTTTTGCTGCTGATAAAGCCAAAGTCAGTCCGTGGGTTCATTTTATAGCCGGTGGAATCGGTGGGATGGCTGGTGCTACTTTTACTTGTCCGCTGGATGTGGTGAAAACTCGCCTTCAGAGTGATCTGTATGCGGATTTGAAAACAAGGCATTCAACTCCTGTAGGACCCTTGAGGTCTGCTTTTAGGCATGTTTCTGATACTTTTAGTATCATTGGCGACTTGTATAGACAAGAAGGGCCTCGTTCGTTATTTAAAGGTCTTGGACCCAATTTGGTTGGAGTCATTCCTGCTAGATCTATCAATTTCTTCACTTATGGGCTTGGAAAAGAAATCTATTCTGTCAATTTCAATCACGGTCAAGAGGCCGCTTGGGTGCATTTGGCTGCTGCTGCTACTGCTGGTATTGTAACTTCAACGGCTACAAACCCCATATGGCTGGTAAAAACTCGGCTCCAACTGGACAAAGTATCATATGGATCATTGGAAAAACGTCAGTATAAGAATAGTTGGGATTGTATAGTCAAAGTGGTGCGTGCTGAGGGCATCCAGGGCTTATATCGTGGACTTAGTGCATCATATCTTGGAGTGGTTGAAAGCTCATTGCAATGGGTACTTTATGAACAAATGAAACATGCTATTCGAGAAAAAGAACATCAAAGAGCTCTTATGGGATTTGAGCAGACTGGGCTTGATCGGTTTCTAAATTGGGCGGCCACTTCAGGCGCAGCAGGTGCAGCCAAACTGTTAGCATCGCTCATAACTTACCCACATGAGGTTCTTCGAACAAGATTAAGGCAAGCCCCATCTACAAGCGGAGCGCCCCGATATTCTGGTTTGATAGATTGTTTCAAAGTTATTCTTCGAGAAGAGGGCTTTTTGTCAATGTACAGTGGACTTACGCCTCATTTACTACGTACAGTACCTAATAGTATAATCATGTTTGGAACATGGGATCTAATAGTGAAGCTGTTAGCATATACAAGCTGAGAGGGATAATACATATACCTCACTTATGTAAATAGATACATATTAATTGTAAATAAATCTTTGATGAATTTTCTAATGAATTTCTAATATATTTTAAATAACTTTTAAAAACCTAAGTCATTGTCTTTATTCGCATTTTTGGCCCTGCATCATACGAAGTGTTATTTGTACATACATCATTATCCAACTTGCTCATTTGTTGCAAATTTAATTCCTAATAAAGGCATTTCAGACAATGGAATCCCCAAAATCTGCTTTATAAAAATTTCCTTTCTAGTCATCCTATGATATCATTTGAGGCTCATTGATCATAATGGGGCATCCATCCCATTATGGGGTGAATTTTGTGGCTCAAGCAAACGATAGCCACAAAATTAAATTATGAGGTTCACACACAGTCGATAAGCAAAATGAGCTTGCCCCACACCGGATATATATAAAGGCATCTGCCTGGCAGTCCAAAAATAGATATACATTATTTCATCCTTGTAATTAAATCCCTTTATTCCAAGCTTTGTTTTCTTTGTGCTTGGACCTTTTTTTTTCACACGGATAAATTAAGCTCGTATATTAGGTACCGAGATGAGCCCGGATAAAAAGCGGCCGGCTCCCGTTAACACGGCTATCAACGACCCTTTGGAAGACATTTATTTACGGCCAGCTCTTAGCGCCAAATTGACCCCCGTCATTTTGACACCTTTGGCCAGATTCACTCCGTTTCGTTTGTCTCCAACTACTCCCTCGGTGGCTTTCTGGGGTGCCCATTCCTTCTTAGATCTCAATCTCATACGAGCTCCTCCTAACAAGCAGTCAACTTCCAAGACCATTGATAATTCCCATGAATCCGATACTCAAAGTTCCTTGATTTCACCTCATCATGGCGATCAAAACTGGGCTGCGATGCTTTTGACGGTGTCGCCTAGAAGCACCCAACTTGGACATCAACCTGAAGAGCCAACCAATACTGATGAACAAGTGCCACAGTATCTATATGCAATGGATGGGCCCACGGGTCTCAACCAGCTTCACCCGGCGGGATTTCCGGATCCCAGTAGCCAATTTGACTCGGTTGTAGAAAAAACTCCGAGCCCATCTACGCCATCATCTTTGGCTATTGAACAGCAGCAGCAATCTCTCGACTATTGGCTTCAAGTCCCAGTATCACTAAGCATTCGAAGTAATAGAAAACAAAGAAGAATCCCTTTGGAAGAAAGTGAGCCTAAACCTTCCAAAATAGTCCTCGAAGATGACAGCCTGGATGACTCAGTCAGCTCTGCAGAAATTAACACTGCTCCTTGCATAGTGGAAACCTGTGATCACCACAACAACATAAGCACCGACAGCTTGTCGCAACTATCGGGATATCAGCAGCTTCTGCTTCTTCTTCGGCCGGAAAACGCCAGCCTATGGAACCAATGTGTTAGAAACAAAAAGGGTCTTTATTCATGCTCTCATTGCTCAAAGAGGTTCAATAACATTATGAAACTGACTGAGCACCTGCAAGAATATAATGTTTGTCGGCCATTCAAGTGTCGTTATAGAAATTGTCCTTGGTCGTATGTTGGGTTTGCCAAACGGCCCGAAGCACAAAGACATATGAAGTATCAGCATCGTCTAGCTGCTCCTGTTAGATGTTCTTATCCTCAATGTCATCGTTTGTTTCGCCGTAAGGATAGCATGAACCGTCATTATAAGTCTGTTCATGAGAACCCAGTGTCGCGGCAAAACAGAAAGAAAATGGCTCACGAGCTGAAGGACGAATAAAGGCAGCCATTTTCTTTTGGCTGCTCAAGATTGACTTTCTATTCATAATAATAAACGCACTGAGCCTTTGATTTCTTATATTCTTCTTCTTTCATTTATTCTTCGGCTATTTTTTGTTGACTGGTCCTTCTAGACAGTACTTTCACCCCATAATAACCAAACAACTTGCTGAAAAAAAAACTCAAAAAATTTTATCTAAGACAAAGAAATTTATTATTCGTCATCAACGGTTTCTGGCTGCTCATAAACTCTTGAACTGGATGCAATTTCGTGGCTATCAGTGTTGGATTGTCTCCGCCTCCTCGGCACTTTCGGTGCCTTATGAACAGCCTGCTCATGGCGTATTCGATTTCCAGAATCTGCATGCCATCTACTAGTACATATGCCAGCTCCAGGAAATTTCTCTTTGTTGTCGCCTGCCCAGAATCGGCATTCGTATTCTGGAATACCGTGCTTTCTCGAGTAATGCTTGCGGGCTTCTAGCTTTCTGAAAAAGCCAATTTTATGCCACAAGCAGGTTGGCTCGGCACATTTGAATTTTCTCCTGGTCGCTGCTATTCCTCCTATCCTTTCTGCTTCTTCGACGTGTTGCGCATATTCCTCCAATTGTTCATTGTAGAACCACAGGTCACAATGAGAGCACTTATATCGACGATTATTCCACTTTCTTGGTCGTCTACCATTAAAGTCCAGCTGCTCATTAGAAGACGGTAGTGCCTTTCTATCGAGTTCTAAATTCAATTTAGGTGATGATGCTACAAATTCCTTGTCAGTAGACTGTTTACGACCTCGAGAGGATTGCATCATCGACGGCTCTTCTACAATAGTATTTATTACAACCGAGCGCGAACTTCCAGCGTGCTCGCCTAATGGTCTTTGCCGAGCCATGTCTGGCATTGGCCTTTGGCCTGGCTGGAGCAGTGTTTGCTGGAGTGGGGGGTGGTCCTGCTCATGATGGAATGCCACATTTGCAGGATATTCTAAATGCATATCGTGCAGCTGGTATTGCTGCAACTGAGGGGGTATTTGACCCTCATTATTGTAGTAATAACTTTGATTGCTGAACTGCTGAGGGTAATTACCAGGAGGTAAACCTGCATTAGTCGCCATATACTGGTCTGGATATGCAACTGGATGGTAATACACTTGAGCATCACGATTAGTTTTGTCAGGAGGTGCGTTGAACTGCACTAATTGATGATTCTGGGGGTGATGATGCTCTCTCTGCTGTCTGTTATCGTACTTTTCAAAGTGTCGTGTATGTACAGGAATTGGAAATCCGACTGGTACTGCTGGTACCATATGCTGCTGCTGTCGTTCGGTTGTAGGTACAGGCGCAAGCTGAAGCGGGTATACATCTGTAGGCTGAGCTTGGAATGTCGATGAATGAAAGGAACCCTCATGATCTTCGTCTGGAGTATCCCCTCCATAGGGTATTTCCATTTGGTTGGCAGAAAATGCTTGAGGTGAATTTTCTGGATCGGTTACGAATATAGAAGTATGCCTCTCTTCTCTTTTTCTATATCTGTTTTGAAATCAACTCAACACCGGGCACCCAGTTGCAAGTCTTGGCCCATGCTTATATGGCGTGAATGATTATAAAAGTTAGATGCAACAACTTTTTTTACTGCGATAAAGATGGACACTGTTTTCTACACCGAACGTCGATTTTTGGTCACAACTGCCAGTGTGTGTTCGGAATCGCTGGTGATGTGGCTAAATGTATAATTTGGGCTGAAGACGGTACTACAATTGAAATTTAACAAAATATGAACTGTTTGTTTTTTCTACATGCCTAAGAAGAAGACAAAAGCAAATTTTCTTGGATTAAAAAAGGTTTCAGCTATTACCAATATGGTAATTGGTGATCTTTTTTGGGGGAGAGCGGGGGAGGGAGGGAGGAGAAAGAATCGGCGGCCTGGTGCTAATGTGTATACAGTCTATCTTGTAGCGAAATTCGATCTCGATTGTGAGTCAGCGGCGAAAACATGACGATTTGTTTTGGGTTAACTGCATGTGCTTAGCATGCCTAATCAGACGTGAAATATTTGTGTATTGTATTCTATGGTACATGATATATTGTTTATATTTCTTGGTCGGTTTGGTCTCAGCCTTTGTCTGAAATTTCTCTACTGCATTGGAGAATATGGCGTCTCAAAATTCACAAGAACCGAGAGATTATTAGCCAAAAACAATTAGCAATATTATATTAAATTTATGGCTATCTGTCGAGGGGGTAAAAAAGAAATGAATGTGATAATTTGAAACGCAGAATGTGGTGGCTAGCCCATGGCTGAAAAACTAACTACAGGGCCAAGAAAAAAAAGAAATACTTTTATACAAAAAAAAAAGAGGAGAAATGCCGTCAAAAGTCAATTATTAATCTTTGAAACCGCGTCATATACAAAGGGGTAAATTCGGCATTGCCTATGCCTATTATTACTCTAATGACCACCTAACCGCTTGTTATTAACGATTATTATTTGCTCATTCTCCTCAACCGGTCAAGCCACAGCAACCAATAATCACGGGGAATGACTACTTGTTTTGTGTGTAAAGGACACTAACGCGACAATCATGTACCAATGAAGAATATCGAATAGGATAAAGAAGGGTGAACGGTCGCATTGTTAATCTAAGAACCTCAAACCCGAAGATCACTTTGTACTTTAAATGCCCACCAAAATACTCGTGCGGTTTACAATGTCAAACAAGCTATGAGTTTTATTGGACTTTATTGCCCAGGGCTTATGATCTGAGCCACCACCACTACTACCGCTATTGGTAATATATACCGTTGGACAAAAAAAGCATTCCAACGCATTCCCTTATTTCCGCAATGATGTATAATTTTTTTTTTGCTTTTTCTGGTTCAACCAACGCTCTCTGCAATTCGGCATTTCGGCCCGGATTAACGATCGAATTCGACTACATGTATGTTCAATGTATGTTGACCCCAGTAAAGTCGCTCCATGACAATATTATATCATCCAATTAACATGTCAAAATGCAACTCTCATCAACAATCATCACGGATGCGACGCGGTCTTGCTTCTCGGTAAAACTTTCTTTCTCCTCAATCTGATTTGGTTTCCATGACAACAATCTTTCGCTAACCCAACCAGCACAACAGCCATGCACAACTCCAACTTCCCCCCATAAGGATACAAATCAACTAACTGATTCAAGGTTGGAACCATGGCTCCGAACTCCGTGCAGCTGATTGACGAAAATAAACGGTTCCATGATGTAAAGGAGTTTGTTGATCAGTCGGACTTGGCTAGCTGTGGATTAGATTATCATGTGGTGGCCGTATTCGGAAGCCAATCCACCGGTAAATCTACTCTACTTAATGCTCTCTTCAATACTCCGTTTCCTGTTATGAATGAAAGCTCCAGGGCTCAAACTACAAAGGGTATTTGGATGGCAAGAGCAAGTGCTGATGAAAGTGTGGTTTCAGCTCCGGTTCCTATTAGAGATGAGGATACCGATGAATCAGGAAGCGATGAGTTTGTCAGAGTCGCCAAATCCCTCAGCCCGTCTCCTCATACTACTCCTTTATCGGGCTCTTTATCTTTGAAACCTCTTAATATATTGGTTCTTGATGTCGAAGGAACAGACGGCCGTGAACGTGGTGAGGATCAGGACTTTGAAAGAAAGAGTGCTCTATTTGCATTGGCTACTAGCGAAGTTCTTATCGTCAACATGTGGGAAAATCAAATCGGTCTCTATCATGGTGCTAATATGGGGCTCCTAAAGACTGTTTTTGAGGTCAATCTGAATCTTTTCGGCACTAACTTGGTCAGAAGCGTCCTACTGTTTGTCATTCGGGATCATATCGGAACCACTCCTCTTAGTAGTCTGGCCGAAACAATCAAAGAACAACTTTCACGTCTATGGTCCGAGATATCGAAGCCAGAGAATCTGGAAAATTCAAAGTTTGACGATTTTTTCGATGTCAAATTTGCTGGTCTGCCCCATAAACTTCTTCAGGCAAACGAGTTTGCTCATCAGGTTAATACGCTTGCTCATGAGTTTGCAGACTCCCGCGATCAATCCAGTTATATATTCAAGCCTGAATATCATAGAAATGTACCCATAGATGGTTGGGATATGTATGCTAATTCTGTGTGGGATCAAATTGAACAGAACAAAGACTTGGATCTTCCCACACAGCAAATGCTGGTAGCTCGTTTCAGATGTGAGGAGCTGGTTTCTCAGTCTTGGTCCGAGTTTGAGCAGAGTCTTGTTGATGCTAATCTGCACCAGCAGTCCAATGATGATGTGCCTGATCCCCAGTTTGGTGTGAGGGCTAAGCAACTTCGTGACCAGACTCTGGAATCCTTTGATTCTTTGGCTTCTCGGTATCATAATACTGTTTATATGGGGAAACGAGTGGAGCTGGAAAAGAGTTTGGATACCAGACTGTCAAACTTGTTCAAGCATCAGCTTCTGTTGTGGAGTCGAAGTCAGATTTCCTTGTTTAAAGGATTCAAGTTTGATTCTGGCAGTGGACCTGACTCTTTAAAAAATGCCAAAACCGAATGTTTGGCAAACTTTTCCAATGCTGCAACTAATGGTTGTTTAGGGTTGTTTGATTATTCTGGGGAACAAGCCCGATTCGAAGAGCAGCTTAATGAACAAGAAGGTTTGATCAAGGAGCGAGAGATTCGAAGAACGACTACCAAATGCAATAAGGCGATTGTGAATGCATTTTCCAAACAGGTTGGACAGCATTTTGTCAGTCCTAATAAGTCTACATGGGATGATATTGTCGCGTTATTTAATAATACAGTTAAGGAGGTGGTGACACCGCATGTTGCCACAGGATTCAATGTTGGGGAAGAGAACACTACTAATATTGTGCAAGGTGTAAGAAAATCAGCATGGCAAAGTCTTGACTTGCAGCTCAAGGAAGTTATCCGTGGTGATACAGTTGTGCTAAGGATGAAGGAATATTTTGAAAAGAAGTTCCGATATGATGATAATAAGGTGCCTATTATTTGGAAGCCAGGTGACAATATTGAGAAGCCGTTTGCTGCAGCAAGAGAAGCGGCAGAAGAATTATTGCCGATATTTGCTACGGCTCGTAAGTCGGATGGCGAGTTGGTGGTGCCGGACGTTGAAATTTCAAAGGAGGACGATGATGATGAGACCAATGAGGACAGTTCAGACGAGTTTCGCCAGCAATTTGCGTTTCGGCTCTCAGAAACACAACAGGAAGACATTTTGCAGCGATTTAAGCAGCAAGCAGATGCTACATATATAGATGCCAAGCGATCGGTTATGCAAACCATGACACATATCCCTTGGTTTATGTTTGTGCTATTAGTGGTATTGGGGTGGAACGAATTCCTTGCAGTTCTACGAAGCCCATTATTATTCATGTTTGTAATAATGCTACTTGGAGGAGCATATGCAGTGCATACATTACACATGTGGGGCCCATTGCTTCGGGTGAGCAATGCTATGGTTGAACAGGGATCGATTGCAGTAAAGGACAAACTGCGAGAATTGCTTGAGGTTCCTTCAGCAGGGCCGGCTACAGAAGAACCAATTGAACTGGATACTTTAAATAAAGAGGACAAGACAGAGGATAGCAGTATTCCGGGGTCATTTTGATCATGTACAAGGTGATAGAGCAGGGCAATCGTTAGAACGTTATATTTATATAGTGCATTAACGTTGGTTTGAAGTATGAGATAGTATTGATATTTGAATATTCCAATGTAAATATTTCATTAATTCCAAGTAAAAATGGCCTTTTTGTGCATGATTTTTCTCCTATGACGTTTAGCACTTGATATTTTCACAACTCAGCCGTACATTCACACCACTTTTTATTGCCGTGCAAGCTCAACATTAGCAAAGACATTTTTCGTATACAAGAACCAAACAAAAGACATCTAGTTCTTTGATAATTATTCAGTGAAAAATATCGAGCTCTCGGGGGCCAGCGTTCAAGCTAATAGGAGTAAGTCATGGAATACTAGATGATGAATTTGTCAAGGGGTCTCAGTCACGTTTACAAGGTGACCTTTCTGCTTGACGCGATAGCCACTATTTTGACCACCAGAGCCATACTCAACACAAATTGGTTGGTTGGTCATCTTGGCGATATAAACTTTCCGGTCGACATTACTTATGGATTGGTTGAATCATGTTCCAGGTAAGTTGATGCTTAAAATAGTTGAAACAACTTTATGCTAACCTCCTCCCCCAGTGTCGACGGATGCCGGCCCTTTCCAAAACAGTCCGATTGTAAGCTCCAAGGAGAAATGTTTTGTGTAATTTGGCAAACATCTTCGTTTGCAATGTGGCTCGTCGTTGTATGTCAAGCCGCCTCGTTGTTTGCATGTCTGAATTGTATATTTGCAACCAATCAATGGGTTAGCCAATCGGGCTGGAAGGTACTTTCGGTCCTTCTAGCCACCGCATGCATCTTGCAAGCATGCTCCACATTATCTATAGCAATACTACTTGAAACCCATCATTCCTTCCAATTGGAGCAGTGGAAATTGGGATGGTGCTGGGCTTTTGCCACTGCTTCATGGGTCTTGACTGTTATGGTCATCACCGCTATAGTTAGCGTTGGTCTCATGTCTCCAAACCATTATGACGAATTTTTCGACTCTGAACTAGAATATGAAGATGATGATGACGATGATGATGACGTTCAAAGTGATCAAAGGGACGATTTTTATTATTATCGTCGCGAAACCAACCGCAGGTATAATTATTCTTGATTCAATTCTCCTGGTCAAGTGGTTAATATTTTTTGGTTTGCATCTGTTAATTGTGGGTTTACACCCTAAACAACCGCCAAGCATGTCTTTTCACCATAATTTGTTCATGTTTCCATATGTTCCATTACCTCCTATATCAAAGCCATGTCATGCTTTGAGTTGTTTTAATAGTCTTTTCATAGTCATAATGAACATTAGTTATAATTTGTTAATGCTTTGTTTGTTGGTCCTAAGCCTCGTCAAATGCGGCGAGTTAGCGAGGATACAGTCAAGAATACAGCGTTTGAATAGCATATTTGAATATCGACACTTGAATAAACAATAACCGTACTAAACGAACGCAAATTCCATGCTTTTCCATACATTACTCGTCGTCATCCGGCTCAAATAGGTCAAGATCCAGATCATTAGGTTTGCCAGCAACTGGATCTATGTGTGGTCTTTCTCCATAAGACACTAGCGACGATCTTCTTCGATTCCTTAAAGAAGGATCCAATTCATTACTTGCTCGTCTCAAACCATCCTTAGACGAATCTCCGTCCTGCTGAATAGCGGTTTGTTCCTCCTCGCTATTATCAGCTCCAAGCGCTGCTTGTAGAGCCATAGAACCTTTACGGAGCTCGTCTTCAGTTGGCCAGGGAAAATTGGCATTCTCAGGAGCTTCTGGATTGTATCCCTCGGGTGCTCGAGTGAACTTCGTAATCTTGGTAGCATATGCAAGCAGTTCTTTGGCTGACACTTTTGTATCACCATTACCATCTTGTATTGAAGGAAGCGCTTGTAATTTTCGCCGGCTATCCGACAATCCCACAAGAACTCCATTGATATCTTTATCTAGAGCTTCAATTTCTGTCTTGAGCCCATCAATCTCCTGTCCTATGCGCTGGTGTAAAATCAGCTCGTCGAAAGCATCGCTTAGATCCTTCTCGGCCTTGGCCACTTTAGCTCCTTGAGTACTGTCGACATTGAACCTGGAAACTCCTTCTACAAGAATTGCTAAAGCTCTATCGAAATCACGAAACGCCGTGTCTAGGCGCTTTGCTGGTGCAATTGACATGTCGATGCTGTCTGGTGAGAGGTTTAAAGTTGGGATATGACGGCACGCATTGAGGCAGTTCAACGGTGGAGATGGTTAGGGGAAAATCTCATGATTTTTATGGAAATAGTATAGTCGATGAGTTTAATTTAAATTTAAGTCGTTATATTTATATGATATGTTTATTACTCATTATTATTTATTTTTCAGTGTTAATAGAGAGTTGTCTGTTGATCGATCTCGATGATCTGTCACGTGATACTGTTTCCAGTAAAAACCAACCTAAAGAAGTAGAAACAAAATATTTAGATATGAATATTGGTATGATGATTTATGATTAAATTTATATAAAATCTGTTTAATTGGTTTGTATAATTGAGGTCATGAGTACAGTTATGTAATTAATACTCTTACGGTGATGCTCATCCTACAAATTGAGTTATTGAGGCTTCAGCATGACATCCAAAACATATCCATGCATATTCAGCTGATCTCATGTATTCCGTGTATTCTCAACGTAGTAGACTTCTATTCCCAATTACCCCTATTGTACTCTTAATATTTGGAATAAATCTCGTCTTATAACCTGATCACATTGTAGTTGAGTATCATGCCGCAGTACAGGGCAACATGGAATGCAATAACTGATAATCCAAAGTCCTAAACCCCATAAATAGCAATGAATGCGTGTTTTAAAAGCTCAATATTACACGCATTTAAAAACCTATGATTGCAAGTAAATTGGCACTAACAACTGTTGTTTTGCCAAACCCATATCCCCCTACATAACTACCGTTAAAACTAGATGAATACTACAATAAAAACAACAAACTAATCTCGCATATATTCAAATGGGGGGAAAATCCCAAATAAACCCCATTTTCAACAAAAATCATCAATCAACCCCTCAACTATTCCCCTTACCGTTTAAAGATTTGCTGTCATTTGGGATTTGTTTTTCATAAAACACACTCATATATCCATCTATTTCTATCCAAACCGTCTGGAACTGCCAAGATTCCGCGGGGCTTTTAGTATTTGGTCTGTTTCCATTCATCTCAGTAAATCCCCAGTGGTTTGACTTGTGCTTTTGCGGAGTCCATGCCTGATTCTCAGTCCATTCCGCTTCAGACCATGCAATCCCGTTCTTATGACCAGGAGGACGAAGAGGAAAACGATCTTATTGTTCACTTCGGAGACGATGAGGCTCCTCTGATTGATTCCAGAGCTCGTTCGCCTGGGCTTTTGGATCGCCTGGTTGGCCATGGTAAGGTGGCCCGGGCTCAGGAGCGGGCTGTTTCTTACGGCACTGCTACTTCAAAACACTATTCATATTCGAGTAATGCTATTTCGAATGCAAAATATTCGCCAGTGACGTTTTTACCGGTTATTTTATATGAACAGTTTAAGTTTTTCTTCAACTTATACTTTCTCCTGGTGGCTCTATCTCAAGCCATCCCTGTACTGCGAATAGGCTATCTTTCGTCATATATTGTGCCTCTGGCATTTGTTTTGACTATTACTATGGGGAAAGAGGCATGGGATGACATTCAGCGTCGTCGTCGTGATAACGAGTCAAATGGTGAAAGGTTCGAGTCCGTCACTAGACCTCGACCCATCCGATCCGCTGATCTCCGGGTAGGAGACATTATTCGCATTCATAAAGATCAGCGTATTCCCGCTGACATGATCCTTCTTTCGTCGTCTGAGCCTTCGGCTGAATCGTTTATTCGTACCGATCAACTGGATGGCGAGACCGACTGGAAACTTCGAATTGCATGTCCTCTTACTCAGGGCCAGGATACTGATGCATTAATGCTTGGCGTTCGAATTACAGCCAGTCCTCCTGAGAAAAATATTCATGAGTTTATAGGCACTTTGGAGTATCACCAATCATCAGTAGGTCTTTCGGTAGATAATACTCTATGGGCAAATACTGTCCTAGCTTCCGGAAGTGTAGTTGGCATGATTATTTACACCGGCAAAGACACTCGTCAAGCTATGAATTCTTCTGCTGCCGGTACAAAGGTTGGCCTATTAGAGCTCGAAATTAACAGTCTATCGAAGATTTTATGTGTTTGTGTATTTCTTTTGAGCATTGGCCTTGTGGCCATTCATGGCTTCGGCCAAGACTGGTATGTCTCTATCATGAGATTTCTTATTCTATTCTCTACTATTATTCCAGTCAGTTTGAGAGTTAATTTAGACATGGCAAAGTCCGTGTATGCATATCAGATTGAGCATGATGAATCTATTCCCGGTACAATTGTCCGAACAAGTACTATTCCTGAAGATCTCGGTAGAATAGAATATCTCCTTACGGACAAAACCGGCACTTTAACGCAGAACGATATGGAATTAAAGAAAATCCATGTCGGAACTGTTTCTTATACTGGAGATGCCATGGATGAAGTGGCTTCGTTCGTTGGAGGTGGTTCGGAAGGCATCAGATCTAGGAGAGAGGTTCGTGCTAGAGTCAGAGATTTAGTTTTATGTCTGGCAGTTTGTCATTCCGTCACACCTTCTTATGATGAAGGTGTTATTACATATCAAGCAGCGTCACCAGACGAAATTGCCATTGTCAAATGGACTTCTAGAATGGGACTCTCACTATCTCGAAGAGACCGACAGTCGATGACCTTGTTGTATGAGGCTTCACAAACATATCAAAATTACAGCATATTAAACGTTTTCCCCTTCAATTCTGATAGGAAAAGAATGGGCATTATTGTATCGGATGAGAATGGTGAAATATGGTTTTTTGAAAAGGGTGCTGATGTTGTCATGGCCAGCATAGTTCAGCAGACCGACTGGTTAGAAGAAGAGCTTGGTAATATGGCTCGTGAAGGCTTGCGTACCTTGGTAATTGCGCGAAAGAAGCTTACCAGCAAACTTTATGAAACCTTTTCTCAAAAGTATGAAGCTGCTTCAATGTCTATGGCTAATCGTGATCAAGCTATGCAGAGAGTTATTGGAGAATATCTGGAGCACGACCTCGAGCTTTTGGGAGTAACCGGAGTTGAAGATCGGCTACAAAAGGATATGAAACCTTCTTTGGAGCTTTTACGAAATGCTGGTATAAAAATTTGGATGCTGACTGGAGATAAGGTCGAAACTGCGCGATGTGTCGCTGTATCAGCCAAATTAGTTGGTCGAGGCCAATACATTCATACAGTCACGAAACTGCATGAACGTGACCTAGCACTAGAAACTATTGAGTTCTTAACTCAAAAGCCAGATTCTTGTTTGCTTCTTGATGGCGAATCACTCTCATTATTTATAACACACTTCCGACAGAGATTCATTGAAGCTGCAGTCCGATTGCCTGCAGTCATTGCATGCCGTTGCACGCCACAGCAAAAAGCTGATGTTGCATTACTCATAAGACAAGCAACAAAGAAGAGAATTTGTTGTATTGGAGATGGTGGTAATGATGTCAGTATGATTCAAGCTGCTGATGTTGGTATTGGTATAGTTGGAAAAGAAGGCAAGCAAGCTTCTTTGGCTGCCGATTTTTCAGTATTACAATTTTGTCATATCACTAAGTTATTCGTTTGGCACGGTCGAAATTCATATAAAAGATCGGCCAAGCTAGCTCAGTTTGTGATTCATCGTGGACTCATAATCAGCATTTGTCAAACTGTCTATTCCATAGCATCATCTTTTGAACCACTGGCCTTGTTTCAAGGTTGGCTTATGGTAGGATATGCTACTGCTTATACTATGGCACCTGTCTTCTCGCTGGTTTTGGATAAAGATGTCGATGAGCATCTGGCTAATCTTTATCCCGAATTATATCGTGAGCTCGTAGGAGGAAGATCATTATCATATCGAACATTTTTCGTCTGGGTTTTGGTTTCATTATATCAGGGCGGTATGATTCAAGGTATGTCTCAACTTCTGGTAGGAATTAATGAGGAATTGTTCAAACGAATGGTTAGTGTTAGTTTTACTGCACTTCTTCTCAACGAGCTTATTATGGTAGCTTTGGAAATCATCACGTGGAACAAAATTATGATTCTATGTGAAATCATCACTCTAGGTGTTTATGTTGGTTCTATACCATATCTTAAGGACTATTATGATTTGGAATACATTATCAGTTTGCCGTTTTATTGGAAAACAGCTCTCATCACGGCCTCTGCTTTGATCCCTCCTTGGATTGGCAAAGCTCTTCGAAGAAGATTAAAACCTCCTAATTATGCCAAAGTTCAACAAGTGTAGGATAAATTAAATAATTTATATTATATTACTTTGATGATAATTCTTGAATCTCGATTTTCTGTAGATTATTTATGCAGTGGTGCGTTCATTTTCATGCAGTCAAGCATAAAACCATGTATGGTTTATAGCTGAAATCCACATCTTTGCATTTATTATAAATGACAGAAAAGATTTTTAAATTATTTTCTTCGACATTTTCGTATACCTGGCATCAAATGTTGTGTCTTGGTATCTTTCTGTTCACCGTAGCAAGCTGCCAAGCAATAGAGACAAAAATCAACAATGTGGTTGATCTTTGGAGAGGAATTACTGTCAGTCATGCTAGCACTACTGTCACTGTATCCCCTATTCCATTATCCAGTGAAGAACTAGCTGATCCTCATCAACTGCCATCACATAACGACGACTACTGCTTGCCATCGAGCTTTATGTGGGGATGGGCAGCCACTGCACCTCAAATTGAAGGTGCAGTAGATGCTGATGGAAGAGGCCCGTCTATTTGGGATAACGTCGTTCATAAGGTGCCAGATTTTATTCAAGACGGTGCTAGTCTTGATGTAACGGCCAATCATTACTACTTGTACAAACAGGATGCAGTTCGAATGAAAGAATTTGGCATTCCTTACTACTCCATGTCGGTTTCCTGGTCGCGCATTATGCCCTTTGGACGTGGGAGCGTGAATGATGCAGGCTTGAATCACTATGTTGATGAGGTTAAATATCTTGTGGATCAAGGTATAAAGCCAATTGTAACATTGTACCACTGGGATATTCCACAAGCTCTGCAGGACGAGTATGGAGGCTGGTTAAACCCTCTGGTTATCGATGACTTTGTCGCATACACTAGAGTCGTCTTTGAAGCTCTTGGTCCATATGTCGATACTTGGATTACCTTGAACGAGCCTCAGATTTTCTGTGGAGATTATGCTAGCTGGCCAGAGCAAACAGAGATCACTGAAGATATATTTCCAGTGCACCATCATTCCGATGCTGACCAGCGCAAATATACATGTGGTCATCATGCGCTGTTAGCTCATGCCGGTGCCGTTAAAGCACTACGATCTGAAATTGAGCCAAAATATGGGAAGTCTCGCATATCATTTGCAAACTCTTGGGACTATGTAGTTCCATATGATTCACAATCTCCTACTGACCAGTTGGCGGCGGAGCGACAGCTGGAATTCACCGCGGGCTGGTTTGGTAATCCCGTCTATATTGATGGCCAGTATCCTGAGTCTGTCCGGGACGCTTTTGACTTACCGCTGTTCACAGATGACGAAGTGTCAGAAATTCTCGGCTCCACTGATTTCTATGCATGGGATGCTTACACAGGCCACTTTGTCCAAGCTCCTGAGGAAGATGATGAGGATGGAGATTTCTATGAATGTATAGAGAATCCTCAACATAGCCTCTATCCACTTTGTGGCTCAGAGGAGTTTTTATCATCTGAAAAATGGCCAGTCGGCTCACCCTCTGAAGAATCTTGGTTATATAGCACACCCGAACTGTTCAAACAAGGTGTTCTATGGTCCTGGAATTACTTTGAGCCTGACGAGTATTTCATCCCAGAAATGGGCTTTAGCGTAAAAGGAGAAAATAAACAGCCTCTGGACCATGCCAGATGGGATGAGCCTAGAGTAGACTATTTCTCACAGTATCTTCAGAAGGTACTGGAGCTTGTTAACGATAATGATGTCAATCTCATCGGCCTCATGGCTTGGTCGGCTATGGACAACTTTGAATGGAGACAAGGAACAGAATCTCGATTTGGGTTGCAATATGTCGATTATTCAACACAAGAGAGATATTTCAAAAAGTCTGCTTTTGTTTTCCGTGACTTTTTCAGAGAACATATCGATAATAATTGCTAGTTGCTGGGCATTTTACTCTCAGTCCTATGTTCGGCTCGAAGCATCATCACGACTTCTAATAATATTGTCGCTCCTACTGCTGCTTTCACTTTCGTCGCCGTCGTCGTCTTCATCGCCGTCATCATCGTCATCGTAGTCATCTCCAGGTTCGTCGTCTTCTTGTAGTTCGTCTGGTTTGGGTTTCCTTCTCTCGAAATCCATTGTATGAGCCGCTCTCAGTTTCAAACTAACTGCCGCAATAACAGGAGTAGCCATTTGAGATATGTTACGGCGGGTACTGGCTTGCGACGATGGTGTAGCCTGCTGCATTTCTGGCTGAGATGATGCTTCTTCATCCTGATGAATGGAAGCATGCCGAGATGGTAAAACATAAGGAAGTGTGATATCCCTTGATGCTCTTGATCTAACAACGTTTGCGCAATGCTCATTTTCCACTCGAAAGAAAACCCAAATGAATCGCCTAATAAGCTCTGATAAAGCCACGAAGAAGCTAACTGTAGCACTCTGCTCTATTTGAGACCAAAATATAGGATAGAATATCCAGTTAAATCGTAAGATACAATCGATTATGATGACTGAATAGTATGGCCATCTGCTATGAAATGCAAGCTCCGATCGTAACCATTTGTTCTTAGTATCATAAGGCTGTCCAAGAGAGAAGTCCATTACTACGTCCCAGAACCACGAGTATGTAGCATTTAAGGTAGCAAATGTGATATAGCATGCTTTGTATCTTGATGAATTCCGATTAATTCGCAGATAACTAAGGAACATGTTGGTCATTATCCAGCAGAAGTATTTTGCAGCATTGGCCAAATGAGGGAACCAGTTACCACTATCTCCGTAACGCCTGATACATTGTAGAAAACGCCATATTCCAGGTAGACAGTTAAGGAATCCTAGTACCCTTGACTTTGAAGAAGAG
Organism: Casaregolazyma patagonica; assembly: GCA_030580475.1. Taxonomy (NCBI): domain Eukaryota; kingdom Fungi; phylum Ascomycota; class Dipodascomycetes; order Dipodascales; family Trichomonascaceae; genus Casaregolazyma; species Casaregolazyma patagonica. The sequence continues at coordinate 845,881 of JAKTSZ010000004.1, forward strand.
CAGCGAGATGTATCTTTTCCGCGAAATGTATCTGCATGCCTCCAATGATCCGCATACAAGCAAAAGAACATTGAAGCGTTTGACAGAGAGTAATTGAGACTGCAGAAAATATCTCCAAGAAAAAAATCTCGAAATTCAATAGGGTATAGTCCTGAAAGTAGTAGTCTGCCTAGAGCGATAATGAGCCACCTACGGGATTTCCAATAGAAGAACGGAATAGGTGCAAAAAATAGAATCACCACAATTCCAAGGTATATTGGAGGAAAATACCGCCCAGGGAATGATTCTGGGTAAAAATCACTGAGCGAGAGCCAGCCAAGAAGACTCAAAAGAAACATCCCGAATGCCGGCAGAAGACCGTATTGCTGGTAGGCAAGATGGTCCCTTTGATCAAATTCAAAGATGAATGGGTAGTTTATTTTGAATTTCGTCCAAACGCATAAATTGAGAGTGAATAGACAAAGTATCAAATTGGCAAGGAAGAACCCGCCCCATAGCTGGAACAAATAACGAGTATCTGGGTATAAAGGGTCGCGAAGATGTTTGATACCATTGAAAACTGCAAGAACGAACAAAGGCAAAGCCAGACCCAAAAAAAGCCCCGTCGTGAACATGCTAGTATAGTGAGATTCTGGTAGTTCGTTAGCCCGAAGTCTTTCAACAGCTCGCTTGTGGTTGCCGTTTTCAAAGTAAAGTGCAAATGTGTCCTCAGTTCTGGAGACAAGATTGTCAAGTAAATCACCTTGTACGAACTGTTTGGTTTTTGTCTCATTCATATATTCGTTCATATGGCTAGTGTCTGCCGTTTTGTCGAATTTTTTCATGATTTTGCGAACTGCCGTAACATTTAGTGCACGGTAACTTTTGAGTAGTTCCAGAGTGATGTAGAATTCTGTCATTGCAACTTTGAGTTTTCTGCGTGCCACGCTGTGATGTACGTAGTCTTGTTTCCTCGTATAATCGTTAGCTATGCCAGGTATTCCTTGGCTTGGAGGTTCCACGTTCTTGCCGTTCTTTTTGGAGAAATTGCCCACATAAGCTTTGGTGAACTCTGGTAGGGAAGGTAGTTCCAGTTTCTTCAACGCTTCAATGTGCGGGCTTCGTGATATAGTGGTCCCTTGTGCGTCGTATTTCTTGTTTTTAGCACGTCGTCGCTCAGAGTCCATCATGATCAATTGATCCTGTAAAGTGAGAAATCTTTCTAAAGCCCATTTCTCTTTTGAAGCATAGAATGCTTCCACTTTTTCAACCTGGTCGTCCATCCAGGCTAGAAACGTCTTCTCGGCAGTAGCTTTGTTCATAGCTTTCATATGGATGTCGTGAGGACCCAGTCTGTCTGGAGTGGCCATGTATCTCGGTCTAGGAGTGTCTAGCAACGGCGACCTATCATTGAGTTCTTCGTTCTTTCTGTTTTCACTGTTCTCTGTGTGGTGTCTGGTCACTTGGCCAAAACTGACTCGAGGGTTCCCCAGAGCAGGCGGAGGTAACTCCAGAGTATTTGACCGGGTCATTCCCGACGACGATGCTGATCTCGGTGTCTCAGGTACCCTTGATCCAAATGGTGATGCAGCGACATGATGGTTTAGTAGCTGGCCTGTACTTAAGGAGCTGGCTCGTCCCTTTGGTCCGGGTCTCTTCCCATCCGTCGAAGAGCTCTGAGGTTGGTTTTCTTTATGTTCCTCGGGCGCTTCGGCCGTTTTATTGGCATTGGTATGTTTGAAGAGCTTTTTCAGAAGCTTTTTTCCTTCCTTGTAATCTACATATTGGTTTCTCCATTCTGGTACCTGGTGGTATTAGCACGTGTTTGAGAAGAGATGGACGGAAAAACACTTACCAAATTCTCACTTAGTTGACTGTGATGTTAGACGGGGCTTTACAAGTGTTTTTTATGTTATTTAACTTACATTTCGAACTTCATTTGTGTGGAGTCTTGCTATATCAGTGTCATATAGCGAATCAGTGAATGGATAATAGGAACTTATGTGGAATATATGATAAGCACTACAATTGTAACACTGCCAATTCTATAAATATTGGTCTGGTGTTTTAATTCCTCGTTCTCTGGTCTGTGCTTTTTACGTTGTACGTTATGCTTTATGCTCTTTGCTATGCTCGTTGCTATTGCTGTTGGTTATTGGCAAAGTGATGATCCGCGGAAGAAGCCAAATTTGAGGTTTCTGATGTTTAAGACAGCACGTTGGTTTTTGATTTCGATGGCATGTCTATAGAAACGAAATCTAATGTGTACTCGGACTGTATTATGGTGCTATTAAAGCAAACAAATTTGTATTGTAAACTATCAAGAGTGAAAAATATCACTATTTCGGTAATTACTCTAATAACATATGTCACGTGATCCGGCTATCCATTTTGGGATTTTCAGCCTTCTCGCGAATTTGTTCTGGAACAACTTTAATTTGTTACATGTTTATATTAAAGTTTGAACAGTTTTATTAGCCTAATTTCCTTTGAAGATGCTTCAGATGAAATTCAGTGGCTTAATCTCTTAAATATATAAGGCTCATGATGCTGCTGAAATCCAGATCATCACTCACATCTTCTTTACCTTCGCTTAAGAATCTAAACACTCCTATTTATTAACACTCGCTTAACATGTCTACTCAATTCCGTCTTTCTAAATTTTTGGTCGCTGCCATGATCATTTCTGGCGCTTTTGCCGCTCCTATTCCTGCTGGAAACAATGACTTTGCTTCTGTCGCTACCGCTGACGCTGATTTGGTTTCTGCTGACGCTACTCCTGATTTGGAAAAGCGAACTTTTGGTTTATTGTACGGTCTTCACGGTCAGCACGGTTGCACTGAATGTGGTGGAACTGTCAGCTATGACCACGGCCACAAGGGTTCTGACTCTCAGCAAGACCAGGATAAGTCTAACAACAGCGACTCTCATTCTGAGCACAATGATTCTCACAATGAGTCTCACAATGAGTCTCACAATGATCAATCTCACAAAGACCAGGCTGCCAGCTCTTCTTCTGCTGCACCTGCTATCGCTACTTCTTGGAGCACTGCAGTCACCTGGGGCCAACCAGTACCGACTCCTGCTTCTGGCAATGGTAATGTAAACGGCAAGGGTGATGCTAACAAGGGCTCTACTGACGGTTCCAATAATGGTAACAACGGATCTAACAATGGATCTAACGATGGCTCCAACAATGGTAACAACGGATCTAACAACGGATCTAACAATGGATCTAACAGTGGCTCCAACAATGGCTCTAACAATGGCTCCAACGATGGCTCCAACAACGGTAATGCTGGATCAACTGACGGTCCTAAGACTGGTCCTAAGACTGGTCCTGTGGATGGCCCTAAGACTGGCCCTACTGATGGCTCTGACAATGGATCCAACAACGGATCCAATAACGGATCTGACAATGGTGCTAACAATGGCTCTAACAACGGCTCTAACAATGGTGCTAACAATGGTGGTTCCTCTGGTAATACTGGCTCATCTGGCGGTGTTGGTTCGTCTGGTGGTTACTACTCTTCAAGCAGCGGAGGCTCATACAGCTCTAGCAGTGGATCCAGCTCTAGCTCCAGCTCCAGCTCAAGTTCCAGCTCCAGCTCTGGCTCCAAAAATGGTGGCTCTGATTCCAACAAGAGTGGCTCTGACTCCAACAAGAGTGGATCTGACTCTCACAAAAGTGGAAGTGACGGCAGTGTCTCTGTTGGCGGTGGTGTCGGTGTCGGCATTGCACCTTTGTCTTGGCTCATCAAGAATAAACTGGACTTCCTCCATGGCATTAAAGAGAAGAAATTGGAGCTTCTCAATGGCGTCGTAGGACATAAAATGGATGCTCTTCATGCCATTTCAGACGCTGTTACCCATGGCGATCACCATTAAATCTCCTAGAGCAAAAGCCATCTACTAAAAGCTACTATACAGTGTTATTGTCTATCTATTTATATCTTATATTGTTATTTATATTGGTCTTTGTACTAAAAAAAAATTTATTTATCAATTTTTTGTGCTAATTGATACTAAATTATTATCATACCACATACGAATGATTGGTCGAAAAGTCCAAACTTCCTTACCAATTTATTCATCTTTTTAAACCGATGTCCATTAGTGACCCAAATGTTGGAAATGATATTGGAGGACCGGTGGCTAGAATTGCTTTGTGTTATCTGTTTATCCGATGTTTTTCCAATGGCATCGTTGGAGTCTCATAGAGTGTCTTCTATTGGACATCAATATGATATAGTATGTAGTTTGCGCTTATTTTTCTAGTTATTTACGTGTTATATTCCTGTTAAACTGTATTTTTATTAATAAATTACAATTTCTACGTCGAATCTTCAATTTCGTATGAAATCTCTCTTAGTATGATACGTAAATTGATAGCATATATGTGAAGAAAATCAAAAGTCAGAGAAAAATCCCGGAAAAAACTGGGGTAATCAACTTAAAAACAATCAAACGACAGTAAAAATCAATAATATCATAAAAATGGTCAATAATATAAAAGAATACACGAAACTTGTCGCGGTGGTATCGCTGCAGTGTAGAAAGACTAACAGCATTATCAACAGTCCAGTAATTTAACGATACTCTCACGATATAACATCCGATAGACAAATACGATCACACATCTCATATTAATATCCATCTATTTCTCCTCTTCTTCTATCCTCTTTCTATACGCACATATATCCTCCCACAATTGATGTCCTTCCCCTATGATATACGTAAGAGCAGTCTTACTGAATCCCTCGTCTCCAAGATACTTCAATTGATCAATGATCGATTCTAACAGGATGCTTCGACCAAAGTCGAAATGGGCGAGCTCAACATGGGTGACATGAATATGCATTCGATAATAAGACGGCTGATAATGGAAATACAGCTTGAGATCAGACTCGCCTAAACCATAAAGCTTTTTTACCGCATCCAGTATCTTGCGCCTAATGTTATTCAGCATATCAATATGACTGTAATTGAGATCACGGATTGACCTGAGACCCTTATGATACAATATAGCAACCAGATCCAACTGATTTAGATCTTTCTGGGACCATTTCATATCAGGAAGTAGAATAAACCCAGTATCAGCATCATAGTCCTTAAAAACAACCCGGTCTGCTTCCTGACCACGATAGAGAATGTTGTCGATCCATCGAGTTCGATCTGCCGGCATTGATTCAATATATGGAACCACCACCTCTCGATACAGTTCTGGAGTCTCAACAACCAGCCGTCTTCTCTGATGACGGTGTTTCTTAATATGAATGTATGTAGCTGGGTATATGACGTCGACTTTAGTTTGATCCAATTTACTCTCCAAAGAAGACAAATACCAATGGTAAACGTCATTTTGATCGAGAAGACGAGGATTCTCAAGACCAAGGCCATGTGAAAACAATTCCTCGGGATTCTCAAAAGGCAATTTAGTCAAAATCACTATGGCATCGGCGCCTTGAATAGTTCCTAACAGAGTGATTGACTTGGAGGTAGAAGCTATTGAATTAGATTGCAACGGTGGATTTAAATTTATAAATAAACAAACCACATACCTGTATTCAGAACCTCTTGATATACGAATTGCTCAAGTAATTTGTCATCATGGCGTGGCGTGGAATCCGTATTTTCATCAATGGGTTCCATGGTGCCGAGTCAGTGATGATTCTAGATTCTATGAATTCAGAAACCATGGAATATCCAAGATAACCGATATAATGCACGTAGAGAAAGAACAGTAACAATGAAGGTTGTAGAATAGAGATCCAGATATTACAATTATGTAAAAAATGAAGATATCGGGAGAAGTGGGTGTACTTATATCATTTCATCTATTTAACCTCCATAGCCTAAAGTTTAATGACTTCATAGAGAACGTAAGACATGGAATAACGGAGGGAAAACAGAATTTAAGGAAATATAACAGAGAAATGAATTGATATCCAATAACTCAAATTAACCCATAATTTTAAAGATTTAGACCAAAAAAACGCCCAAAATCATCATTTCTCTCGAATCCCCAGACGATTGTCATCTCATCGAACAATCAACTGCACCTCTCTGCACGTACCTGCAACTACCTGCAACCGGTTGCAATATTTACCAAAAACAAATTATAACATATGACAATAATACTATTATTAAATATTATTAAAACTTTACTTTAAAATGACAATATTTTCATATTCAACGGTCGCTCTTTCCTCCTTCTTCGTAATGATCCATCATCGGCTTTGCAGCCAAAACGGAAAATCGTTGGAGAAATTTTTTTTTTCTTCCAACAACTTTTTTTGAAATTTCCAGCTCTGTGAAATAGGGGTTTTCAACATTCAGATTAACACCACGGCAACGAATATCGAGAACGCCGAGGACTGCAATTCTGATCAAAAAACATCCCTTAAGAGTTTTTTGTGTTAATTTTTATTTGTTCGGTTTGCGTTGGATAGACGCGCTCGGCTTGCTTAGCTCTGAGTCTCCAATCCCGTGCATATTTACCAATAGAACCCCCCCAATCGTAATTACTCGAGCGTTATACCATCTATAAGCCAAATCATATATATCGACAATGAGTGCTCTTTCTGTCGACGTGTCGATGGCTTTGAAGCAGTTGACGCTGGGACTTACATCTGCTGATAAGAATATCCGATCAGCAGCCGAAGAATCGCTAAATAGAGAATGGATAGGTGGAGGAGTTCAACGGCAGGAATTGCTTCTGGTCGGATTTTCCGAACAAGCTGTAGCAGGCGATGATAGTACTGTAAGTATAGAAGCACCAAACAACAACAATGGCCCCCAACCTACACGGTAAGGCCATAAAATGGCACAATCAACGGGACATTCGATGAATCTTCTTATTGTGCTTCCGTTTCACTCAATAGCTGCTAACTTTCCACAGATTAGAGGCTTTTCAGCCGTCATGCTCAGACAAATCGCCATCCGAGTGTCTGATTCCGATGACCAGGCTCGTATTGTCGACGCGATTTCTCCAGAATCAATCAACAAAGTCCGTCAAACTCTTCTGCAAGGATTACTTTCAGACCAACTATCGGATGTTCGTCATAAAATATCCGATGCAATTGGAGAAATCGCCCGCCCAAGCTCCAGAACTACTCCTTGGCCAGAACTTCTATATGCTCTTTTCCAGGGATCTGGAAGCGACAATGCTAAAACACGGGAATCATGCTTCCGTGTCTTTTCTTCCATACCAGATGTGGTTGGCGAGTCAAACTTGCCTTCTTTACTTCCTATTTTCAGTAACGGATTTACCGACTCTAGTGAAGACGTCCGGGTATCAGCTGTCGGCGCATTCACTTCATTTTTCGCTGCTCTCCCTAGATCAACATGGCCCCAGCTTCACCATCTTCTTCCCCAGCTTTTATCCGTTTTGGGCCCATTACGCGATAGTGGCAAGGAAGAGGAATTAGCAACAGTTTTTGAATACCTAATAGAACTAGCAGGAATGGCTCCCAAAATGTTCAAGTCAGTGTTCAAGCAGTTACAGGAGTTCTCCGTTGCCGTGGCAAAGAACAAGGAGTACGAAGAGACTGTCAGACTCTCCGCCCTTGAATTGTTGACGACATTTTGCGAAACTTCACCGAACATGTGCAAGAAGGACGAATCGTATGTAAGCACACTTGTGTTAGTGTGTCTAGAGCTTATGACAGAGGTCGGTGAAGATGACGATGAAGAGGCTTCTGAGTGGAAAAATTCCGATAATATATTATCGTCAGAGGACGCTGACGAAGTGTACTCAGCTGCTAAACAGTCTTTGGACCGACTAGCTCTTAAACTCGGGGGTAAAGTTTTGCTACCTTCTCTCTTTCAATGGATGCCTCAGATGATTGACTCGCCTCAATGGAGGGCCCGTCATGCTGCACTTATTGCTCTTTCCAATGTCGCGGAGGGCTGTCGCGCTGAAATGATTGGAGATCTTGATAAGATTCTTGATCTGCTCGTGCCCAAACTCAATGATCCTCATTGCAGAGTTCAATGGGCAGCTTGTAATGCATTGGGACAGATGTCCACCGATTTCGCTGACTATATTCAAAACAAGTTTGCATCCAAAGTTGTTCCTCCTTTGATCTCAAAGATGGACAACAATTCCACCCCAAGAGTTCAGGCACATGCATCGGCTGCCATGGTTAATTTCTGTGAAGAAGCCACTAAAGAGGTTCTTGACCCATATCTGGATCCTCTGCTTAACAGCCTTCTTGGATTGCTTCAGAGCCCCAAGCGATACGTGCAAGAACAGGTACTGACTACTATCGCTATCGTCGCAGATGCTGCTAAGACGCACTTTATTAAATATTACGACACCATGATGCCTTTGCTGTTTAATGTGATGAGTATTGATACTGGAAAGGAGCACAGACTACTCAAAGCAAAAAGTATCGAGGCTTCAACTTTGATTGCACTTGCCGTAGGCAAAGAGAAGTTTGCACCGGACTTCACTCGCACGGTTAATCTATTTGCAAGCATACAGGATAGTTGTACTGATGATGATGATCCTTGTGCGGCATATTTAACACAAGCATGGGGTCGCATTGGCCGAATCATGGGCCGTGAGTTTTTGCCGTATCTTCCAGGAGTGTTGCCCCCTCTACTTCAAGCTGCTAAGCACGAACCAAAATTGACTGTTTTTGCGGATGAAGCAGCGGCAGGCGAGCTTGAGAAAACTGATGGTTGGGAACTAATACCTATACATGGCAAAGTACTTGCAATTCACACAGCGTTACTTGATGAAAAGGAGACAGCAATTGAATTACTTACGATATATGCAACAGAGCTAGGTGCAGATTTTGCACCCTATGTCAGAGGAATTATTGCTGAAGTTATTAATCCTTCTATCAAATTTTTTTACCATGACGGTGTGAGGTATGCTGCTGCCCAGGCGGTTCCACATCTTCTGAAGTGTATGTATGACTCGATCGTTCTCGAAAGGAGCAATGGACTCGCGCAAGGCTCGATTCCTAAAGAAATCACAAATGCGAGCAGACAAGATCCAATTATTATTCAACAATGGGTTCCAATTTTGGATCGAATGCTGGATGCGCTCAAGTTCGACTCGCTGCCAGAAATAATAGCTGGATATTACGATAGCTTGTCTTCTTCAATTGATCTAATAGGATCAGCAGCTTTGAATGCGAGTGCCATGGAGGGACTGGTGGAAGGTGTCGAAGTATGCCTTAAGGATTACTCTGATAGAGTGGAACAGCGGGCAGCGACGGAGAATGACGATTATGCTGAAGATGTCGAAGAAGAAGAGGCCGAGGCGACAGACGAAGAATTAACGTCACAGCTCAATAGACTTATTCACACGGTGTTTAAGACGCAAAAGTCTGTGTTTCTGCCATATTTCGAGAAGCTGCTTCCGATCATCTCGTCCTTTTTGCAGAGTAACAATGCTGATTGCCGTCAATTCGCATTGAGTGCCATTGACGACTTGATTGAGTATACTGGACCGGATTCTTGGAAATATCACGAGGCGTTTTTGCCAAGAATTGCAGATGCTCTTGTGGATGGTGATGCGGCAGTCAGACAGGCAGCGGCTTATGGAATTGGGTGTGCAGCTCAGTACGGTGGCCAGGCATATGCACAGTCTACGATTAGTGCATTGGAGACATTGTTTAATGTTGCGAATGTTCCTGAAGCACGTTCGGAAGAGAATATTAATGCTACAGAAAACGTTTCGTCTGCTATATCTAAGATTCTTCATAAGCATGGAGCAGCACTTGGGGCGGATAATTTTAGCCAGGCATGCACGGAATGGGTAAAAACCTTGCCGATTGTAACGGATGAGGAAGCAGCACTTTCGGCATATCTGTTTTTGGCTGATCTTATTGAACAAAGAAGCGCTGCAGTAACGACACAGATCCCTAAGGTATTTGAAGCAGTTTCCAGTGCACTTACCTTGGCATCTATCCAGGGCAAAGTAGCTGCACGTGTAGTAGAGGCCACCAAGGGGCTTTTGTCACAGCTGCCTCAAGGAGATACCATGAATCTATTCAATTCGCTTCCAGTTGAATCGCAGCAAGTTGTACAGAAATGGTTCGCATAGAAGTGGCATAAGGAATGTAATGTATATACGGAGTATTGATTAAAATAGGCGTATAATTGATACACTTGAGAATAAATCTGATAATCTGAGAATATTTCGAATATGAATTTCAAGAAAATATTAGTCTTCGTGAAGAATTTCACCAATTTCCTTAGTTGGTGATCATCCAAAATTTTTTTTTCTTCACCAGTAAACCTCTCACCATGGGCCTTTCAGGTGCAAAAACCAAAGTCAAAATAGGCCGAGATCCTAGAAATACAGCATGGTCAACAGATACTAACCGGTTTGGTCATAAGCATTTACAAAAGATGGGGTGGGTTCCAGGCCAAGGACTAGGCATTGGATCCAGCGGTCGAGACGCCGTTACTAGTCATGTTAAAGTCAGTATACGTACAGATAATACGGGATTGGGAAAGAAGAGCAGTAGACAAGCGGGGGTATCAGAACTTGATGGAGAAATAACCACGGGGTTAGATATGTTTCAAAGGATTCTCGGGCGCTTAAATGGTAAAGATGAGAAGAAGATAGAGCAGCAGATGGAGCAAAAACGGGCTGTGATTGCAAATGCCAAGTTTGGCATGTCATTTGTGCATGGTGGATATTTGGAGCCGGAAGTAAAGGGTGAAATTGGAGAGGAAGGGAGCGAAAAGAAGAGAAAGAGGAACGATAAGGAAGATGGAAAGGAAGATGAGAAAGATGAAAGGAAAAAAGCTAAAGTAGACAAGAAGGAGAAGAAGAGAAGCAAGGACGGTAAGAAGGAAAAGGAGGGTAAGAGTAGGAAGGAAAAGGAGAGCAAGAATGACAAGTCAAAGGAGGAAAAGAAGGCAGAGAAGAAGGCCGAGAAAGAACGGAAAAGAGCCGAGAAAGAAGCGAAGAGAAACAAACTCAAAGACATATCAGACGAAACGACTTCCCCCATTGATTCGTCAAATGAATCTCGGCAGTCTTCGCCATTAAAAGTAGTCCCTGGCAGATTAGCCATAAGGCATAAGCATATCAGATCCAAACAAGCATCAACCATGGATCAAAAGAGTCTAAATGAGATATTCATGATCAAAAGGTGAGATTCATGATCAAAAAATCACATTCAAATAAGCATTATTCTGCATATTTCTTAAACTGTCTCTATCACAAATCTAATAATTCTGTATGTTGTTTGTTCTCTTTGACTATTTTCTACCTAACAACGTCAGATTACAACGTCACAAATGACTTTAAATGAACGAATTTACAAAACAAAAGATCCAATAAATCCTAAGGTAACTGCAATCGAGACAGTTGACAAAATTCCAGTTCTGCTGTTTCGCGAAGCATCACTCTTCTTGGAAGAGGAAGAAGAGCTTCCAGAAGACGATCCTCCCTTGCTACCTCCACTGCCAGAAGCTACAATACCGGCACTACCAGTAGGAGTGGTACTACCAGTGACAGCAGCAGTTACAGATCCAGTACCGGCACTTCCAGCTTGCTGAAGAACTGCCTTGCAAGCAGCAGCAGTAGACGGGCTGCTATTGACTGAAGCTGAACCACTGAAGGAGCAGGCAGAAGAGTCCTTGTTCTGAGACTCATAATAAAGATTCAATACGTAATTGAGCTGATCCTTAGGGTCGCAGAAAGAGAAGGCACCATACTTTCCACTGGTACCATTGCCTGAAATGCCGGCGCAGCTCACCTTTGCACACAAGTAGCCAAACAAGTCGCCATAGTCTTCAGTGCTCACAGAGTCATCGACAACACAACTAGCAGCGTTGGAAGCACACTCACAGACACCCTGGTTTGGAGTAGGAGGCAAGACAGTGTTTGCCTTCCAGTTTGGACCGGTGGAAGCCGGGCAAGAAACACGAGTAGCAGAGCTGGCAGCACTAGCAACACCAATACTTGGACTAACCGAGGCAAGCTCACTAGACAAGTAGCCGAAATCGGTCAGGGTACTAACTGTATTTCCAGAAACAGTTACCAAACCATAGTTATTAGCTTCCTCGAAATACATGTAGACGATACCTCCGGACCATACAGAAGTCATATCAGAGCCATACAAGGCGCCGACTTCCTGGAATTTTCTGGGCTGAATAGTGTTACAACCATATTCAGAGAAGAAAACAGGTACACCAAGATCAGCAAAGTACTTCGTAATATTGGCGTAACCACTTTCCTGGAAAGAGGAGTCACCACACCATTCGTACATATTGATACCATAAAAGTCAGCAGCCTGCGAGCTATTTCCACACACAAAGTAATCAGCCATATCAACACGAGTGTCGATATCATCGTTGGAAGAATAACCGACGGGAATAGATCGATAGTTCTTATCAGAAATGTACTGCTTGGTATCACGGATTGCAGCCTTTACAAACGCCGAAGCAGCGGTGTTTGAGGCATTATTGGTGACTTCATTGCCAGCAAAGAAACCAATGATACTAGAGTAGTTTTGCAATACATCGATAACTTCGGTATATCGATTGTAAAGCTGGACATTCCACTCGGGTTGATCACGGTTGATAGACAAACTGGGCTCAGACAAGTCAGATATGATATAAATGCCATTATCAGCAAACAATTCAATACAGTCGGTATGATCCAATGAGGTGTTAATAGCATATACACGCAAGACATTAGTTTGGAGTTCCAAAAGGTAAGGTAAATCACGCTTACAAGAATCAGGATCGGCCAAAGGATCATCAAAAGTGTTGGAAGAACTGTTGGCAGCATCGGCCTGATAAGCAATACCTTTCATGAAGAATTCCGAACCATTATTAGAATAATAAAAGTGGTTTCCTTTAATCTCGATAGGTGGGACAGAAGCTGCCAGAGCTGTAGACGCCAAAGCACCCAGAGATAAAAGAGCAGACGAGAATTTCATAGTAAGTAGTTAAATATATAGCAAGAAAAAAACGCCAGTTAAAAAGCTCGAAATATGATAATTTAAACAGGAACGAAAGAAAGGCTCGAACTGGAAACGAAACGAAGAAAAATTGGTTCAAGAAACCGCAGAGTTTTAAAGTTAAGAGAAAAAGGTTAAAATCGAGCAAGGCTATCCAGGGATTGGTGTGAAAATCTCGCACATTGCCAAAAATAACCAAAACCAAAACAAAGGAGAAACGGGGGGGGAGCTGGGAAAAAAAGAGGCTCAGCCCAAGTAAAGAATATTCAAGGAGAAATAATATTGAGATATCTATGGATTTTCGATACACAAAAGGATCGTTTACTATAAAGAAGATGGTTGGCAATCTCTTTGATAGGTGTATAATTGCACGCATTACTTCTTGTTACAAAACCAACGCGGCCACGTAAAAAATGCCAAAGTATTCGCTCTGTCTCAGTGGCTGTGTTTTTAAGCACTCAGGACATGTGGTGGGATAATTTTTTATGTATCATGACAAATATACCTCTATATAAGAAATTGGTTAAAACTCCACCAAAAAACAATATATATGCCAGACTAATTCGCAATGGTTTGTTTGGTTTATTGGATCTTCTATAACTGAGAGATTTTACGTATGATTTTGTGTTATCTTTTGAGCAAGCAAAGGGGGCTTTGAATACCTCATTGGGAAAGTCGTGTAAATATGCGAAGTGCTCAGGGGGAAAGAATGAACGACACGGGTCAGGCGGAAGGGCTGTTGTGACATGTCAAGGCATTTTAATATAGAATATTTGGAGGGGATTTAAGGAGGAGTTATTTATATAGGGGTTATTTATAGTAGGGTTTTATTTAGTTTATTGTAGAGAGTAGTTAATTGCAATGATATAATGATTGATTTATGGAGTGATCAATGCTGAAACTTTGGATATTCACAGCCAATACTGGATATGGTTTGAGTGCAAGTACTGTGCATTGTATGCCAAGCATAGGTTAAGGTAGTAGGAAAGATAGAGGTTTAGCGATGGGTTTTGATTTGATTTCAGTCTTGATATTTATATAGTTGATTATGAGGATATTAGAATGTTACTTGTCCAATACAGTAAGGCCATTGTAGGGGTTTATAGATGTAATGTAATATCCATTATAATGTAATATCTTAGTTTTTATATCTTATAGTCCAGTATCCATTATAATATACTATAATGTAATATTCATTATAATGTAATACCTTATAGTGTAATATCTTATAATGTAATATCCATTATAATCTACCTTATAATCTAATGTCCATAATCCAATCTCTTATATTCTAATATCCATAATCCAATCTCTTATATTCTAATATCATAATCCAATCTCCTATAATCCAATATCTTATAACCCTCATCCACTATAATACTATAAAACCTTATCATCTCTTCTCATCAATGCCTCATATCCCACAATGGATTGATTGTTGGCTCATTTGCTCTTGCTTTCTTCATTTAGATAGATCCTTAAGGCAACACAACCAATACCAATTGATATAAAATTCGCATGATATAGCTAAACCAAGAGAAATTCATATGATATTAAATACTAAAGCATCAATTATAAAAGAATAAAACACGTAATAATAGCATCTAATACATCATCTATTCTATAATATCTTCATTCATTATCCTATGCCGATCGATCCATCATTCCGAATTTTCCGAAATTCCTTTCTTCCGCCCTTCGCTACCAGTCATTTCTCCTTGGTTTGCTAAAAATCAGCCCCGTTGTTGCTAATTATAAACACCAACTTCCATTCATCACGGCCCCTACAAAGAAACATCCACGGCAACTCAGTGTTTAGGGTTGGTAGACACCCATACATGTTAGTTTATTTTAGGCAACTTGGGTACCTTTTGTTTCACATCCATCACGGGTAGATTGTGCGTTATCTTGTACAGGATGAAACGGTATCATGTGTAGATTAGCTTCAACCTTAAATGTACTAAAAGATGACCAAAAAAATTTACATGGACTAATTAGAAAGATCATTCCTTACATAAATTATCATAATAGTTGTAATATCTCCCTCAAATCTATCGTATTTTTTAATCTTGGTAATATTCTTTTTTCACACCATCTTTGCACTGTTGTTTTATTAATTCCATTCTCGGTAATGGGATTGCTTTTTGTTTCCACTTTTAGACACCTTTTTTCAAAACAGTAACTTGCCTTCAGTAAAAAAAATTCCCTCGCGGACCTCACACATCTTCCTTTCACCTCCCTTCTTTGATCATCAGCAGTCGATTGTCAATAATAGTGGCCAAATCCCGGACACTTTCATTTGTGGTTAACTGCTTATTTTATCTGGAGGGTTCTATAGTGAATCTTAGATTTTAGCATTCGTTTCAACTGTTTGGTGGCTTTATATTTGTCTTTTGGGTTTTGTTGCTATATTTGCAAGGGCCAATCTATCGCGTCTTGTTAGCAACTAAGATCTTGATTGAAAAACCATCAAACCTTTCGAATCAACGCCTTTGCTGGATCTTACTGTTCATCTGAGAGTGGAATTATAAGTCCTTTTTTGTCCGTCTTTTTATCTTTTTTTAGATAACTTTTTGCCTGACAAATCTCGTAACTTTGTTTCATTACTCTTAAAACAATCTTTCATCTCATTGCAAACCAGGTATGTTTGAACATATAAACCTCGCTTTTCGCCTAATTTTTTTTCACTAACCGACTTTTCTAGTCTGTTAATTCCTCATTCTTGTTAACCTCTAGAATTCCTATCGTTTTTCTTGTTGTTAATTCTTCATAGTAAGTATTTTGCACTAAGCGCGCGCGACTGCTATTTCTGGCAACAAAAAACCCATTTCTGCTGGGGCTTCCAAATCTAGATTTTTTTTGCTTGCCAGCAAAAGCTCCACCACCAAAAACTCTCGTTTATACTTTTGGATATTTGGGCAATCGCTAACCGAGCCAGATGTCTCATCCGTATGGAAATCAGGCCGGAGGAGGGTATTCTGGTGAAGGATATGCCTCCGACGCTTATTACCAGGAGGGATCTACCCAGGGTTACGAAGGAGAATATCAATACGATGATGGTCAACAAGGTTATTATTACGATAATCAACAGGGTCAATATTATGATGATCAGGGCTATGCTCATGGTGCCGGTCGTTATGAGGAAGGTTATCCCGAGGAAGCTTATGCTTCAGGTGATGCCGACCCTTATGCCATGTCTGGCCATCCTCATCCCCACGCTAGAGGCGGCGAAGATGTCTCTGAAACTTTTAGCGATTTCGCCAGCCGAGACGCCGACTACTACGGTCGGGCTGGTAGTGGTGTAGAGTACATGCCAACCAGTGGCCAAGATTATCAAGATGATATGTCTAGTTATGACGCTGCATATGGCCAACCTGGCGCTCATCCTGATGCCGGTGGCTACAGCAATAATTATGGCGGCGCATATTCCCAAATGTCTTATGGTGGTAACCGTTCGTCTGGCGCCTCTACTCCTATTTACGGCCTGGACTATCAGAACGGTGCCCCTCCAATTGCACAGTCTCGGGAACCTTATCCCGCTTGGACCGCTGAAAACCAAGCTCCTGTCACAAAAGAAGAAATTGAGGATATCTTTATTGATTTGACAAACAAGTTTGGCTTTCAACGTGATTCAATGAGAAACATGTTCGACCATTTCATGGTTCTTCTTGATTCACGAGCATCCCGAATGACTCCTAACCAGGCATTGCTATCTCTTCATGCTGATTATATTGGTGGTGATAATGCAAATTACAAAAAGTGGTACTTTGCTGCACAGCTTGATCTCGATGATGAGGTAGGCTTCAGAAACATGCAGCTTGGTAAGACCACCAGGAAAATCAAAAAGGCAAGGAAGAATTTCAAAAAGCAACAACAGCAAAACCAAGATGATCCTGCCAAGACGCTGGAGGAGCTCGAAGGTGATAACTCTTTAGACGCTGCTGAGTATCGTTGGAAGGCAAGAATGAATCAGCTGCCTCAATCGCAAAGAGTCCGTCAAATTGCCTTGTATCTTCTTTGCTGGGGTGAAGCTAATCAGGTGAGATTTATGCCTGAGTGCTTATGTTTCATCTACAAGTGCTGCGATGATTACTTTAATTCTCAGCTTTGCCAATCAAGAACTGAGCCTATGGAAGAAGGCGATTTCCTTAACCGAATCATCACTCCTCTTTATCGTTATGTCCGTGATCAAGGCTATGAGGTTATGGATGGCAAATTTGTTAAGCGTGAAAAGGATCATAACAAGGTTATCGGCTATGATGATATCAATCAGCTTTTCTGGTATCCTGAAGGTATCGAACGAATTGTTTTTGAGGATGGTACCAGATTGATTGACAGTCCCTCAGAGGAGCGATATCTCAGATTGGGCGAAGTTGTGTGGCAGAATGTCTTCTTCAAGACTTACAGGGAGACTCGATCATGGTTCCATTTGGCTGTGAACTTCAACCGAATTTGGGTCATCCACATCACTGCATACTGGTTTTATGCTTCCTATAATGCTCCTACATTGTATACTGCGCACTACTATCAGCTACTTAATAACAAGCCTATCGGGTCTGCCCAGTGGTCTGCTGTTGCAATTGGTGGTTGTGTTGCCTCTTTCATTCAGATTATCGCTACATTAGCTGAATGGGCTTTTGTTCCCCGTAAGTGGGCAGGCGCTCAGCATTTGACTCGAAGATTGCTATTGCTGATTGGCATTTTCATCCTTAATCTCGTCGCTCCCGTCTACTGCCTTGGCTATATCGGCCTTGAAACTGAGTCCAAATCTGGATTGATTGTTGGTATCGTTGGATTCTTCATTGCTTTGATCACTTTCGTATTCTTTGCCATCATGCCATTGGGTGGTTTATTTGGAAGCTATATGGATAAGAAGACTAGACGCTATGTTGCTTCACAAACGTTTACTGCCTCTTTTGCTCAATTGCATGGAAACAATATGTGGATGTCTTATGGATTATGGGCTTGCGTATTCGGCGCTAAACTTGCCGAGTCTTATTTCTTCCTTATCCGTTCTCTTGTTGATCCTATCAGAAACTTGTCTCAAATGCCAATGTCTCGATGCCATGGTGAAAAGTGGTACGGAGATGTTCTTTGCCGACAACAAGCCAGAATTGTCCTTGGCTTGATGTGCTTTACCGATTTGATTCTTTTCTTTTTGGATACCTATCTGTGGTACATTATTGTCAACACTATCTTCTCTGTGGCTATTTCTTTTTACTTGGGTATTTCTATCTGGACTCCTTGGAGAAACATCTTCACTCGATTGCCCAAACGTATCTATTCTAAGATTTTGGCTACCACCGATATGGAAATCAAATACAAGCCAAAAGTTCTTATTTCTCAGGTTTGGAATGCAATTGTGATTTCTATGTATCGTGAGCATTTGTTGGCTATTGATCATGTGCAGAAGCTCTTGTATCATCAAGTTCCTTCCGAAGTTGAAAGCAAGCGAACATTGCGAGCTCCCACTTTCTTCGTCGCACAGGATGATAATCAGATTGATTCTGAATTCTTCCCTAAGAACTCTGAAGCAGAGCGACGAATTTCTTTCTTCGCCCAGTCTTTGTCGACTCCTATTCCTGAGCCTTTGCCTGTTGATAACATGCCTAGCTTCTCTGTGTTGATTCCTCATTACTCTGAAAAGATTCTTCTGTCTCTGCGAGAAATCATTCGAGAGGATGATCAGTACACACGTGTTACTTTACTGGAATATCTTAAGCAGTTGCACCCTGTTGAATGGGACTGCTTTGTAAAAGATACAAAGACTTTAGCTGAAGAAAATGCTGATTTTGATGAATCTTCTGAAAATCTGGAAAAAGACGAAGATAAGGAGACTATGAAGAATAAGATAGATGACTTGCCTTTCTACTGCATTGGTTTTAAGAGTGCAGCGCCACAGTATACTTTGCGAACTCGAATCTGGGCTTCATTGAGATCACAGACCTTATACAGAACTATCTCGGGTTTCATGAATTATTCTCGAGCTATCAAGCTTTTGTATCGTGTTGAGAACCCAGAAGTTGTCAAATGGTTTGATGGAAACGTGGAACGATTGGAGAACGAATTGGAGAGAATGTCTCGAAGAAAGTTTAAGATTATTGTTTCCATGCAACGACTGACAAAGTTCCGACCTGATGAGATTGAAAACACTGAATTTTTGCTTCGTGCATATCCCGATTTGCAGATCGCTTATTTGGATGAAGAACCACCTCTTCATGAAGGTGAAGAGCCTCGACTTTATTCTGCGTTGATTGATGGCCATTGCGAGGTTATGGAGAATGGCCAGCGACGACCTAAGTATAGAATTCAGTTGTCTGGTAACCCAATTTTGGGTGATGGAAAGGCTGATAATCAAAATCATGCGCTCATCTTCTACCGTGGTGAATATATTCAGCTCATTGATGCCAATCAGGATAATTATTTGGAAGAGTGCTTGAAGATTCGATCTGTTTTGGCCGAATTTGAAGAACTGAACGTTGAAGCCGTCAATCCTTATATCCCTGGTGTCGATACTCACGATACTACTGGCCCTGTCGCTATTCTCGGTGCCCGAGAGTATATCTTTTCTGAAAATGTTGGTATTCTTGGTGATGTCGCTGCAGCTAAGGAACAAACGTTCGGTACTTTGTTTGCTCGTACATTGGCAATGATTGGTGGTAAACTTCATTATGGACATCCGGATTTCTTGAATGGTATCTATATGACGACTCGTGGTGGTGTGTCTAAGGGTCAAAAGGGATTGCATCTAAATGAAGATATTTATGCAGGTATGACTGCCTTGCTTAGAGGTGGCCGAATCAAGCATTGTGAATACTATCAGTGTGGCAAGGGTCGAGATTTGGGTTTTGGTTCTATTTTGAATTTCACTACTAAGATTGGAACTGGTATGGGTGAACAGATATTGTCTCGAGAGTATTACTACTTGGGCACCCAGCTTCCTATTGACCGATTTTTATCTTTCTTCTATGCGCATCCTGGTTTCCATATCAATAACTTGTTCATTATTGTCACTGTGCAAATGTTCATGTTTGTTATGATCAACATTGGTTCTCTCTCCTCTCATTCGATTATCTGCTGGTATGACAAGAACAAGCCTATCACCGATCCTTATATTCCATTGGGATGCTATATGTTGGAGCCAACCCTGGGATGGGTGCAACGATGTATCTTGTCTATTTTCATTGTCTTCTGGATTGCGTTTATTCCTTTGGTCGTACAAGAGTTGGTCGAAAAGGGTTTGTGGCGTGCAGCTTTGCGATTTGGTAAACAGCTTGGATCTCTTTCTCCCTTGTTCGAAGTATTCGTCTGTCAAATTTATGCACATTCTTTGTTGACTGATTTGTCATTTGGCGGAGCCCGATATATTTCTACCGGTCGAGGTGTCGCTACTGCCCGAATCCCATTCTCGGTCTTGTATGCACGATTTGCTGGTGATTCAATCTACTTGGGTGGACGTGCATTGATGATGCTCATCTATTCTACCATGTCCATGTGGAGAGCAGCTCTGCTATGGTTCTACCTGACATTGTGTGCTATGTGCTTGTCTCCGTTCTGGTTTAATCCTCATCAGTTTGCCTGGCTGGATTTCTTCATTGATTATCGAGATTACATCAGATGGTTGTCTCGAGGTAATTCCAAGTGGCATCGAAACTCTTGGGTTGGCTATGTCCGAATGAGCAGAACCCGAATTACTGGTTACAAGAGAAAGGTGCTTGGATTGCCTAGTGAAAAAGCAGCAGGAGACGTTCCAAGGGCTAGTTTCGGCAATATTCTCTTCACTGAGATTTTGATCCCCGTACTGTGCGCTGCTGCTACTTATGTGGCTTACACTTTTGCCAATTCTCAGAATGGCGTTTATCCGCAATCTGATGTCAAGGTTGTTAACTCGACCCTTCGTGTTATCATTGTTACTATTGGACCCATTGTGATTAATGCTGGTGCTGTATTGGTTTTGGTACTGATTTCATGCTGTGCTGGACCACTTCTAGGTGTATGCTGCAAGCGAACGGCCACAGTGATGGCTGGCATTTCCCACGGTATTTCTATCATTATCCAGATTATCTTCTGTGAATTGATGTGGTTCATGCAATCCTGGGATTTTGCCACTGGCCTTTTGGGCTTGATATGCTGCATTGCTATACAGCGATTGATTATGAAATTGCTGGTTGGTTTGTGTTTGACGAGAGAATTCAAGCACGACAATGCTAATCAAGCATGGTGGTCTGGTAAATGGTACTCATCTGGAATGGGATGGATGACTATGACGCAACCTTTGCGAGAGTTTGTCTGTAAAATTGTGGAACAGATGATGTTTGCTAATGACTTCATTTTGGGCCATCTGCTACTGTTTGCTCAGCTTCCTATTCTTTGCATTCCTTTGATTGACCGATGGCATTCAATGCTGCTATTTTGGTTGCAGCCATCTCGACAAATCCGACCTCCAATCTACTCATTGAAGCAGACCAAGTTGCGAAAGAGAATGGTACGAAAGTACGCCACTATGTACTTCTTACTGTTGTTGCTGTTCCTTGTGCTTTTGATTGCTCCTGCAATTGCTGGCAAGAAGTTCAACCCCAAGTCTCTTATTGACAGTCTGCCAGCATTTGCTGAAGGATTGTTCCAGCCAACTGGACAGAGTACCAACGATACCGGAAAGAACTTCCCCAAATCGTTGAGTACAATGACATATACACCGACATTGAGCTCGTTCTCAACTAAGCCTTAAAGCATTTTTTCGGTGCAGATAATTTCTAAATTATAATTTTATGGGGTTTTAAATGCCAAGGGGATATAACTTTTTGCTGTGATGGATTACAAGATGTAGTTGTCTCATCATCCTCAACCTTTTTGCCATAACTACTATTGTATATCCTGATGAAGCCCCTGACAAATGTGTGAAAATATGTAAGGTTATATTTCTATAACATTTATATAGATATAATGGTCATTTTATATATACTATTACAAACAAATGTTCATATTTTACTAGTAGGCGGAGGATTGTTGAGTATGCTTACTGAAGTGACGAGTTTACCGGTTTGATTGAAAGTTAATAAACCGAATTCCCCTTGACCCCAATCGAAACAGACCTGGTTTTTTTCTGGATATGCTCTTTGAAGAACCGGTCTGAATATCCGCCCATTGAGATTATTGATTGTTGTTTTGATGCCGTAATTAGCCAAGGAGTTGACTATGTAGAATTGAGGAGGCATCAGTGATAGTTTGCCCTGGTCAAATAGGCTGAGAGCGGTCTGAGGACTGAGCCATTCGAGTAAAACGGATTCCTGATTTGAAATTAAATTGCCCAGTTCTACAGGACTTACAGGGCATTTATAGAGAAAAAAATCAGTTTCAAACCGTTTGGTTGTGGTGATGCTTACACCAGCTGTAGGAGTAGTCCAACTAGAGATGTGGGGAAGAGACACAGGCTTCTTGTCGGCATTGCCCATGTATTTCTTTAAAGCATCTTCATACGAAAGAGAACTGGAGATTACACGAGGGATTTGTTGGGAATCCGGTGAAATCAATAAGCCAGTTTCTTCATATGTTTCTCGTAATGCAGTATATTGCGGAGAATCATCCAGCTTGTCTGAAGCACCACCTGGAAATACATGCATAGAAGCAAAGGTGCCAGTAATTGGACGTTTCATAAATAGTATTTCCAAGGTCGGTGATAGGATGACTAAAGATGCAGATTTACGTATAGACATTTTGGAGGTTGTTGTGTGGAGGTCTTATGGCATTAAGGTCTTAGGAGAGCCGAGAGAAAGCTGCGAGGACAACTATGAGGGGATTTATATGGAGGGTAGGCGAAGGAGATAGCAAGCAAAGGAGATAAAAGATTAGATATAATTTCTAAATAATTGAAATATTTTATAAATATTATTATGAAAACCAATGTATTTTACCTGTAATATTTTCCTCTTGCTTTGATATTCTTGCCTATCGGACTCTTTCGTATAGTAAACAGTCAACACTGCTGCTTCCCCTAATATGAGATACATTATGAAACAGTTAAAAAATAAGTAACTAATAAATCACAAATATATCATAAATTAAATACATTAAAAAAGCAAAAAAACATCATAATATCTAAATAAAAACCACCTTATATATCCCTTATGTCATATCTGATAGATCATGTCCTCATTCATCACTTCATACGGCTGACTCCTCTGCTAAAATAGCACCAATTTGTTTCTAATCAGGCTCTTTTATACAACCAGGTGGTTAAAACAACCCAGGAATCATCTGAAAATTCACCCGGTTTACAAGACGTTGTTCCCTTGTATCAACTTTGCATTATTCAACTGTCTTTTCTTTCTCTAAGCTTATTTGATCACATATCTTTTGCATTAGATCCAGACCAACCCCATGAAACGACCTCCGAACTCCAACGGAGAGGCAAAATCCGAGCATTGTCCTCATGTGAGGTCTGCTCTGAAATCCTCCAGTTCCGAGCTTCTAAGATATTACAAGTTGGCTTATACTTTGGCTCTTGCATGCCAGTCTGATGGTTCAATGGGGAGTTTCAAGCACATCAAAGACGCTCTTCGATGCCCTGACTGCCCCGCTTCGACGATTTCCGCTCCAATTGCTTGTCTTCAATGTTCTCATGTGGCTTGCACTGAGCATGGAAAAACCCTGCATGCATCTTCTACGGGCCATATGCTAGGTGTGGATTTGTCTACTAAAGACGGCGCTCTGTACTGTTATGGATGCTCAGACTATATTTACAGTGAAACTTTTGAGAATCATCGTAAGATGTGCTTGAGAAGCGCCGTAGGAGTGCCAGAGTCGAAGCTCGTTGAACCGCAACATGCTGAAGATGGACTGGTGATTCCTCCGTTTCAAGCAACCACTGGCCTTAGAGGGTTTTATAACATGGGGGCTACTTGCTTCATTTCGGTGGTACTACAATCACTTATTCATAATCCGTTTGTTCGGAACTTCTTTTTGGCAGGTGGCCATGATCGGCAAATGTGCTCCAAAAGCTCTCCGTTGGATTGCATGTCTTGCTTTATTGATGAAATGTTTTGCGATTTTTACAAATCTATAGAAGCTCAAGGCTATGGATTGCCAAACTTACTGACACTGGTGTCTAAGATCAAGGTGGCATTTTCCGGGTCTTTACAGCAAGATGCACATGAGTTTTTGCAGTTTTTGTTGGATCAGGTTCATCAGGACCATTTCCAATCCAAGGTATTTCCAGATGAAAGCAGAAACACCTCGCCTGCGCCTGAACTGGTGTCTGATCTCTCATCTCCATCGTCTTCTACATCAGACGATTTCTGCAATTGTATTGCCCATTCGACCTTTTACGGCCAGCTGGAGAGCCGAATCAAATGTACAAATTGTACCAACATTACAACCACTGTTGATCCTATGATGGACTTGTCATTAGAAATCAAACAGCTTAATAAGCCAACGATAACATTAGAGGACTGTCTTGAGCTATTTACATCGCCGGAGAAACTGGACATTTTGTACCAATGTGCTAGTTGTCAGACCCGATGCCCAGCAGAGAAACAACTGAGTGTCAAACGACTACCGACGGTACTTTCGATCCAATTGAAGCGATTCAATGTTGCAGGGATCTCAAATGCCAATAAGATTGAGCTTCCTGTGAAATTCCCGCTATACCTGGATATGGCTAAATATACAGCTAGCTATGATGAAAACAACCCACGCCCGGTAATGTATCAGCTATTTGGAGTGATATGTCATAACGGATCGTTAAATACCGGGCATTATACATGCATGATGAAGGATCGATATAGCCGATGGTTTCATTTTGACGATTCCATGGTTAATTTGATGAAGGCATCGCAGGTTCTCAATTCCAATGCATATCTGTTATTCTACATTATAAACGACTGCCCATAAGAGGGTATTTACATTCTTGATGGTTGATACACCTTATTTTATTCATACATATCATTTTCATTAAAACTATCATTTATCATTTATTCATATATTATTTTCATTTTCTATTCATTTTGTCGGTTCTTTTCTTCTCCTCGCTTGTTTTTTTAAACTTTTACCCTTCCTCGAACAAGTTTTCAGCGTTTTCCCCAACTCAACTTGATACGTTTATAGCGTAATAGAAAACACGCCTTGTGCATTTATTTAATTGGCATATCATGGCAGTGACGCAGTTTTTCAGTAGGTAGAATATTATGACATTTAGTCTTTTTTTAAATCTAACTGTTCAGATCGGACGGCCAAGACCCTCAAGCTATTCCATGGAGCTCCTGATTATAATCAAGTAGAAGGTCTTGAAGAGTAAGTTTTTCTTTGTAAACTTTTATATAGCTCGATGCTAATGTTTTAGATCTCAAGGTACTATTAGATCTGCTATCTATTCTCCAGATGGGTCCAAGCTGGCCTATGCAATTTCTCAATGGTAGGTTATAATACCCCAAGAAAGCCACCATTAATTATACATTTTATCTCTAATACTTTAGTGTACTCATAATAGACCCCGATACTGGAAATCAGGTTCAATCTTTGGACGTTGCAGACGTGATTGAACTGAGCTTTTCACCTAAAGGAACATACATTCTTACCTGGCAACGGCCTAAGAAGGAGGAATCGGGCAATTATGGACCGAATCTTAAAGTATGGGACTCAAATACCGGCAAGCATCTAGATTCTTTTTTGCAGAAACAACAGGGTGAATGGTCTTTACAATATTCATATGATGAAAAGTACTGCGCACGCATGGTCACCGACAAACTCATCCAGTTCTATGAATCCACAAAGATGCATGATCCTTGGTGTAAATTGGAAGTTGATACTGGAATCTCTCAGTTCAGGCTTTCTCCCGGCCAGAATTACTCGGTGGCTGTGTTTTTGCCCGAGAAACAAGGCAAGCCTGCTGCTGTTCGAGTGTATCAAATTCCCAATTTTGCTCAGCCTGTTTCACAGAAGACCTTTTTCAAAGCTGAACGGGTTCAAATGAAATGGAATAAACTGGGAACTGCTTTGCTTGTGTTGTCTTCCACCGATGTTGATCACTCTGGAAAGACTTACTACGGTGAAACCAATCTTTACTTGCTGGGAATTGCCGGCAGTTATGACAGCCGAATCCAGCTTGATAAAGAAGGCACTATCCATGATTTTGCATGGAGTCCTAATTCTCGTGAATTCGGCGTTTGCTATGGCTATATGCCTTCCAAGACAACCATCTTTGATGCCCGTGGCAATGTTGTACATTCTTTCCCTGTAAGCCCCAGAAATACAATCATGTTTTCTCCTCACGGAAGATTTGTGTTGGTCGCTGGATTTGGCAACTTGCAGGGTTTGGTGGACATATATGATCGACAGAAGCAGTTTGCACCTGTCGCTACAATCGAAGCTTCCAATACCTCGTACTGTGAATGGAGTCCCGATGGAAAATATTTGCTGACAGCTACTACCTCACCTCGATTGCGGGTAGACAATGGTGTCAAAATATGGTATGTGAATGGCAAGCTGTGTTTCACCTTGGACTATACTGAGCTACTTGCTGTGAATTGGAGGCCTCAACCGGCCAGCCTTTACCCGATGAAAGCATCGCTAGATCCTGTTCCAGAAGCTCATATCTCTGCACAGAATGTACCTTTGAAGAAGAAAACCGACGATAAGCCTGCTGGTGCGTATCGACCGCCTCATGCTAGGTCTAGTGGAAGTTCATCAGCACCTACACCTCTGTTTCAGCGAATTTCCACGCCTGGCGCAAGGGCTATTCCTGGATCAACAGTTCCTGGGGCAGCAGTTCCAGGTGCAGAACCGGCACCATCGGAATCGGAAAACGGCCTTTCCAAGACGGCCGCAAAAAATAAGAAGAAGCGTGAAGCCAAAAAGGCCAGAGATAACGAATCACCACCCCCTACCACTGCTACAGAGCATGTAGCCAATGGATCGACTGAAGTTAATGCCCCTACTGGATCTGCTCCTGACGATAAGAAGATACGAGCACTGCTAAAGAAACTACGTGCCATTGACGATCTCAAGGCTCGACAGGCCGGTGGAGCCAAGTTAGAAGATACTCAGGTCCAGAAAATCGAAAGTGAGTCAAAAATTCGAAAGGAGCTGAGCTCGCTTGGCTGGAAGACATGAGTGATGAAGCTCTGAAGATTTTGTTGTACGTATATATGTAAATAAGAGACAATATTACATATTTTTATCGCAAGTCTTTAATGGTGACTTTTAGTTGCGACTTGAAAGAAACATGCCCGGGCAATGCAGATTTGTAAATATTAGGTTCTTCATGAGGATGAAACGTGGAAGATAGTGTGCATGCTTTGATGACGTCGATTCCTGGAGGATCAGTCAGTCGGAAAACACCCCAAGATGGATCATAGCTCGGCGCACATACAATAGCAACGGCCTCAGGAAGCATTATTTGATATGAGTTCTGGGTGTGCAGATCAATTGAAGATAAGAAGCAGCTCTGGGTAGGATGAGTATGAATCCAACCCAGAATAAACAACTCGTTACTGTCGACGAACTCAAACAAAACCTCTTCGTCAGTGGTCGAGCAGGTATCGGATGTAGAAAGTTGAGGAGGAATAACCAGGTGAGTGATGAAAAATGCATTGAGGCTGAGCTTTCCACATAGAATACCGCAAGTCTCAAGCCTCTTCTTGGTATTAGGACTGGCAATATGCAGAAACTCGTGCCTGAGGGTTTCTGGTATGAAGACTGATCTTAAAGGAGCCCCAGACTCTGTGGAGGCCCGGATGCGATGTTCCACAGTAGAAGGAGCCTTGGAATCGGTGAGTTTTGGAGGAACTGCTGGACGCGGAGTAGACTTATCATCAGGTATCTCGTTCCAACCAGCGTCTCTAGACACATTTGGAACAGACGGATACCAGGAACTAGTACGAGGAATAAAGCCCTGGTCGGTATGGTCGGAGCTAGGAGGCGTGTTTCTTAATCTTTTGAGCTCGGAAATGGCCGCAGTGAACGACGAATCAGCCTCTGGCGTAACTGACGACGGTCTTTGACTATCAGGAGTCCTCTGAGAGCGTGCAGAGTCGACTTGAGAGTTGCGACGGACAGTTTGAGTCGCCTGTTTGTTCTGAACGCGACGTAACCGTTTCTCCTCAATGGCCTGATACCTGCGCAAATTCTCCTCTATTATAGGTTTCAGAGCGGCCATTTGAGCCAAACAAGTCTCCACTTGGCTCACAAGCCGTTTAAGCTGGCGGCTATTGGAAGAAGCGGACACATCGGGGTGTTTAGGAAGGTCATATAAGACCAAATGAGCAAATCTCGAGTACAACAAATACGCCTCCTCATAGCCTTGATCAAGCCGATATATTTCAGCCTGGCGCTCAATGGTCTTCGCAACATGAATCCAGGACCGAAAAGAGACGTTTGGCGTGAAATCGTAGCTGTTTGCCTCAGCTGCCAATTGACTGATAGACCGAGGGGCGGACATCTTAGATAATACAGAGAGATGAGGCTCTCTAGGAAGAATAGAATTCTTTTGCTATGACCTTGTTTTGTTTCCTTTTGTTTCAATTTCACTATTTTGTTACTGTTGAATGTGCTATGCCATGGCAGAAGGTTATAAGAAGGAGACTTTGGGCCCAAGCCAAATGTTCCAATAAACAACCATGCGTATCAAGGTGAACAATGACGTTTTGGAACTAGCAGATGATTGCAGTTTAGCAGACTTGAAGGCAGCATTAGGAGGAGATATTAGGAGCGTTCGAGGAGGATTTCCACCGAAACCAGTGGATATTTCAGATGATACGGCCCTGCTCAAGGACTTGGGGTTGAGATCTGGTGATAAGATTACGGTAGAGGTTGGAAAAGGAGAGAAGGAAGTTGGACAAAGTGATAAAGAAGTTGGAAAGAGCCAAGACAAGAAACAAGCTCCAAGGTCAGGCGATTCGGGCCAGGAAACAGGCCCGTATGTCGTTTGTGGCGATGGATATCTCAAACTGCGGATTATGGAAGACGATAACTCTTGTTTGTTTCGAGCCATAGGATATACCATTCTAGGCAATATGGACGCCATGTTTGAGCTCAGGAATATTGTTGCCGATGAAATACGGAAAGACCCCATTGAATACAATGATGCTATTCTAGGTAAGCCTCGTGACAAGTACATTGACTGGATTCTGCGACAAAACTCGTGGGGAGGTGCTATTGAATTGAATATTCTGGCCAAACATTTCGAAGTAACAATCTGCTCTTTAGATGTGTCTACTTTGAGAGTGGATCATTTCAATCCTGGTGCTCAGTCGTTTGTGGTTGTAGTATATAGTGGGATTCATTATGATGCTGTTGCTTTGACTCCAGTTCTTGAAGAGGGCCATTCTGAGCTTGATCAGACAGTATTTCAGCCTGACGAACAGGGCCTTATTGTTCTAGATAATCTCAAGGATTTAGGACAGCAGCTTAGATCGTTGCATTATTATACGGACACTAGTAACTTCCGTATTGTATGTAAACGATGCAATCAACGATTCACTGGAGAGAAACAGGCCATTCAACATGCGACAGTTACAGGACATTCTGATTTTGGTGAGGTGTAGGGGACATGAGGTGAGAGCAAGTGTAGCAGAGATGAGATGAGATGTAATGTGTTCCTTGGCTTTTGAAATGTGGATTCCCACATGGTAAATAGAATCCACACATGTAACTGTAGTGGATATGCAAGTTGGCGACTTGTATAGTTGATGCAAATAGGTGTAATGATATGATGATGTGTAATGTGTACCAATTACCGTACCGAATGTACCAGTTACCGTATTGAATGTACCAGTTATCATACTGACTGTACCAATGACCGATTAATACCATAGTCGTACTATATAATCACCGTATCGACTTTATCACTAGTACTTGGTACCGTGCTTCTCTGTCGAGCTACTGCCATACCATATGCCCTAAACCCCTTCTCCACTATCCACCAACATTTCGCCTCCACCCAAGCTCTTGCCTCTCTCCATCTCTGGAAGCTGCATATTTTCCAAAACTGCTTGCTGGTCGGCCTTTTTTCGCAAATATTTGGCTACATCATGCCCTGCTGCTGCATCTGCTTCCTCAACTGTATATGGACCCTGCTTGAGATCTTTGACTCGCCGTTTATGAACTTTACCTCGCAAATGGGTTCTTTTGGCCAAATCAGTCTCGAAATATTTAGCACATGGTATGCAATAGAACTGGCCCAGACCAGGCTTATTCTCATCGTAGGGTTGATTCTGGAGTTTTTCTATCGATTTAACAGACCCCATATCATCATGAAGAATCTGGTCGATTTCTCTTGTATAACGTTTAGTTTTGTATTTTTTGACAGAATATTTACCCATTTTTTTTTGCTATATGGTAAAACTTCTAGTAAAATTTCTTGAAATTTTCAATGCTTATAGAAATTTTTTGACATCAGCCGTACCAGTGGAATTCCACTGTAGAAATCCTCAAAGAAAGCATTCAACAACCTACCAATATGAACGTTCAAGTAGATCCCAACGAAGATACCGAATGGAACGATATTCTGAGATCAAAAGGAATCATTCCTGAAAAACCTCCGTCTCCTACGGCTCAACTGGAGCAAGTGTTTGAAGAAGCGGTACAAAGAGCCCATGACAATCGACTGGAAGACAAATCTCTCAAGGAGTTGGATGAAATCGAGGAAGATGGATTGGAAGATGAGGAGTTTGTAGAGAGTTATCGAAGAAAGAGAATTGCTGAAATGCAACAGATGGCTAGCAAAGAGAAATTTGGCCATGTATTTCGGGTGTCCAAGCCAGAATATAAGGATGAGATTACAGATGCTTCACAAAATGACACCTTTGTATTTGTGCATTTATCATATCCTTCAGTAGAGCAAAGTAGGCTGGCATCTGGACTTTTTGAGAGAATTGCGCCAAAGTTCCGTGACGTCAAGTTTGTGGATATCGATGCTCGTCAGATCAACGACAAGTATCCTATTGAAAACTGCCCTACTATTTTGGTTTACAAAAATACAAATGTCATTAAACAGCTCATTACACTAAGAACAATAGGAGGCAATTCTACAAATATCAAAGATATCGAGCAGTTTTTGGTAGATGCTGGTGCTGTTAAATCAACTGATCAACGACTTACTGCCAATGCTGATAGCGATAGTGACATTGATACAAATACTCGAAGAAATATTGCATTTGGGGTGAGTAAAGATGACGATGAGGACGAGGATAGTGATTTTTGAGTGATATATGAGGTGGGATAGGCAGAAATTGTGTATATAGTAATGACGGTCAAAAAACGGAAATCATCAACTCAACACGGGTTACTGCAAAACACCCTAATCCAGTGCCAGTACCATGGTAGCCGCTTTCATACTATATCCACCAATATCAGCAGCTTTGAATGGATCGTCAGCGGGTATAGCTCTAAACCCGACCTTTTGGTATAACTTGAAACCAATCTCAGTAGAATGCAAAGATACACGCAATTGTCCAACTGACCGATGCTTGCCGTCACTGGATACAAAGACCGGCTTTTCGTCGCGTGGAATTTCACCTATAGCATGGTTGAGCATTTTGACACCAAGTCCACGACGCTGATGATTTGGATCTATACCGACCAAGGTCACCTCATACATATAGCTTTGTGGATATTCCTGTTCAGCCAGTTTTTCCTCAGATAAAAGAGCCAATTCATTTATCAATTCGGGCTTTTCTTCAGGAAGTGTACTCAAAGATTTGAATACAACTCCAGCCTGTCGAAAAGCAGCTCGTCTAGGAGCCCTAATGCTCCAAAACCAGATCAAGTTCTGGATTGTACTCCATATTGACAAACCAGCACGGTATAAACCAGCCCGTAGACTTGTTTTCCAATCAACCTTTGGAGCAGAAAATTTGTCTGGCCTTTCTATAAAAATAGCTCCAACTAAAGATGCATAATTGGGGTGCTTTGAGTCGTAGACTCCATAGATAGAGCATTTGCCCGGTACTAATATGCCAGACTGAGATAACCGGGCACTGGTAAAGCTCACGAGAAACCGTTGACGTAATCGAACATTTTCTACGTATTTAGCTAGCCGTTTTACTGGATCTGCTTCTAATTCGGCTATTAATTCAATGCCTTGAACGCCGAATCGCCACTGTGGAGGGAAGAGATAGTCATAGTGAGACATGCTAGAGAAACATTTTTCCCACAGCAGAATATTGGCATCTAGCATTTCATTATAAAAGTTTTTATCAGACAATTCAATCTGCCGAATATAATAGCGATCATCGAAAAAAACGCTTTGCCCCATGATGTGGTGGTTGTTAAGAGCTATTGCAACATCCGGGAAGGTTCTTTGTACAACATATTGAGGAAAGAATTGACTTGAGTGTAATTGGCTTTGTAGTCTTAGGAAAATGCTAAATTACGAAATATAAAAATAGGCTAAATTGTGTCAAGATTCTGATTTTATAATTCTAGACCTAGTCAAGTATAAGTTTCTAAGCTTATAAGTTGTAAGAATTGTATAATGTAGGGTTTTTGATATTACCTATTTTGGACAACCCCAGTAAGTATCGGTTAACCTTAATTGTGTTACCATAGATCCGCAATGCCTAACTACGTCAAATGAATATTGCAAATTGACGTATATGGTCTCTAAGATGTAACGATATTTAGAGGATATTACATTATCTTTCTAAAACTCAACATGAGCCTAAGAGGTAACCTGACTACCGATCAAGCCTATCGTGTATTTCTGCCAAACACAACCTTTACTTGCTCAACCATTGATTTATCGATTAAAAATTGCACTATGGCCATAATATAACACTACACTGATGACTAAACTGCTTAAAATTTAAAAAATAGACCAAAAATTTCACACGACAGGCTTTAAACACCTTGTAATATATCCATTTCAGCTACGGCCATATCCAGATGAAAATAAGACTTCCCGTCCGATCAGTCCTATTCAAGCATCTGAGAGCCTTACTCAGTACTATAGTGGGTGACCATATGGGAACAGAAGGTGCTGTAGTTTTTTATTTTTTTTTGAAATTTGGTACATACGATGAGATATTGAATCAACGACTTTTTTTGCACACCAGATGATATTTCTAGAAAATTCCAACTATATTATGAAGATTCCAAATACATTAATATATACAGAAATATATAATATTAATATAACTAAATATATTCCCCTAAATATCCTCTTTAGCTATATGAATCATCATTGTGCGTAATTGTGAGTCGACATTCCCAAAAGCAGTCACACATTACCTATTCCGGTAACCACCCTTTTAACGATTTGATTTCAAAGCATTCTTTCATTTTTCCCATCTTAACATCAACCATGGCTAGAAGACCAGCTAGATGCTACCGATTCTGCAAGAATAAGCCATTCCCTAAGTCTCGATACAACCGAGGTGTCCCTGATGCCAAGATTAGATCGTATGACTTGGGTCGAAAGAGAGCTTCTGTTGACGAATTTCCTCTATGCGTTCATCTGGTTTCCAACGAGTTTGAGCAGCTGTCATCCGAAGCTTTGGAAGCTGCCCGAATCTGTGGCAATAAGTACATGACCAAAACATGCGGTCGAGAAGCATTCCACATGCGAATCCGTGTTCATCCTTACCATGTTCTGCGAATCAACAAGATGTTGTCATGTGCCGGAGCCGATCGTCTTCAACAGGGTATGCGAGGTGCCTGGGGTAAGCCTGCAGGTCTTGCCGCTCGTGTGGACATTGGACAGATTCTCATTTCCATCCGAACCAAGAATGCTAACTTGGCTGCTGCCGTCGAAGCTTTGCGACGATGCCGATACAAGTTCCCTGGTCAGCAAAAGATTATCATCTCCAAGAAATGGGGCTTCACTTCGCTTAACCGAGAGGAATACATCACTCGACGAGAAGCTGGAGAAATCCGAGACGATGGTGCTTTTGTCAAGTTTTTGACCAAGAAGGGTCCTTTGGAACAGTCTTTGGTGGACTTTCCTGACTACAACCCTGATTTGACTGTTTAAAAAGGCAGCCATTTTCATGTGTTTATATTTTATAATAAAATGAATTTCTATACTTTAGAATTTTGGTATTATTTTGGCTGTTGTTTGCTGAGACCAAAGATGCCACCCTTTTTTTTCATCCGATTACTTTTTCTTCCACGTTTTGCACGTTTGCCAGCCGTTCTTGAACACGTAACTGAATATCCTTTGATCTTTTTGATATAAATAGTCGGGTTTGCCCACCTTTTTTGGTTTCCACCACACCCCAGTCGTTGTAACTACTTAAATAACCTTTTTAATATGTCTGCATTCAGCGCACGTCCTCATGGCGATACCATTTGCCTGTTTGATGTCGACGGAACTTTAACCCTTGCTCGACAGAAGATCAAGCCAGAACATCGACAACTTTTGGAGGATTTGCGAAAAAAATGCGTTATTGGATTCGTCGGAGGATCTGATTTGAGCAAGCAGTATGAGCAGCTCGGTGACGATTCTTTGGACAAGTTTGACTTCTGTTTTGCTGAAAACGGCCTCACTGCTTATAAGGAAGGCAAGCAATTGGCCAGCCAGAGCTTCATTGGCTGGATCGGTGAAACTGAGTATAATAAGCTTGTCAAGTTTATTCTTAGATATCTCAGTGACATTGATTTACCCAAACGAAGAGGTACTTTTATTGAGTTTAGAAACGGTATGATCAATGTATCTCCTATTGGTAGAAATGCCACAATTGCCGAACGTGATGAATTCGAGGATTATGACAAGGAACATAATGTCCGATCTAAGATGATTGAGGCGCTGAAAAAGGAGTTTTCTCACCTGGCCCTTACCTATTCTATAGGAGGCAAGATCTCCTTTGACGTTTTCCCCACTGGATGGGATAAAACATACTGCCTTGGACATATTGAAAGTGAAAAGTTCAAGACTATTCACTTTTTTGGTGATAAGACCTATAAAGGTGGTAACGACTATGAAATTTATGAGGATAAGCGTACTGTGGGGCATTCTGTCACATCACCTGAAGACACTGCTCAAATTCTCAAGGAGCTTTTTTTTACCAATTAATTGAGAATTTATCGTCTGATTTAGATTCCTCGTCAATAAGCCGTTGGTATCCTGTCACGGACTTTGTCTTTGCTGGCTCTGGCAAATAGTCTTGTAACTGAATGTAACAAACAGCTAATAATTGTTAATTTACCGATTTTGCCGATTTCCCATATCGATTATATAGATATACTCATAAAAGTATATCCTATCAATTATATAGATCCACTCATAAACTTATATCCTATCAATTATTTAGATATACTCATAAATGTTCATCATATACCCCACCGTTGATCCCTGAGCCAAAATCCCACACCTCCTTCTGCCTCGCCGAAACTCCCCGGACTTTATCTAGCCAATCCAGCGTAAATTTCTCTTTCATTTCTCTAACCAATAAATGCATAAACCAAACTCTGGAATCCTCGTAGATGGCACACCCGAGTCTGTGGGTCTGCTCAGTGAGCCGTTAAAGGAGCTTGCTGAAGCTATGGCTGATTTCTCAAAGGCAAGAAACTATGGGAAATTCACCTTTAACAAAGTCCATCCAATTCAACCTGGCGGTACTGTGATAGTAGGCCATAAATCCACCATTGTATCCAAATTCGCTTTTGGACATTCGTTGTTATATGCCGATGCACAAGGAACTGTGCTGCCAGAGAAGAGTCGGATCTCTGCTAAGATCGATACGATATACGATATGGCTAGTTTAACCAAATTGTTCACAACGGTTGCATCTCTCATTGAGATCGATAAAGGAACTATTGAAATTGATCAAAAGGTGGCTCATTATGTTCCGTATTTTGCTACCAATAGTAAAGAGGACGTGACTATCCTACATCTACTTACTCACACTTCTGGTTTCGATAATGATCCGTATCCAAATCTCATCACTGAATATTACATAAATCCTATCGAACGCCATTATGCAATTGCAATGGCACAGCTTTTAGATAAACCTGGCACTGTGTATCGGTATTCGGATCTCAATCTGATGAATCTGCAATTGGTCCTAGAAACGGTAACTGGCAAATCTCTACAGCAGCTTATTAAAGAGTTCACCGATAAATTGGATATGAAGTCAACGTTTTTCAATGCTGGGAATAAACCTGCAAATGAAAACCCTTACTATGATAGGATTGCTGCTGAGGAGTTCCAGAGTCCTGTAGCAGGCCGCCCTAATCCAGTTAGAGGAGTTGTTCACGATGAAAATGCACACGCTGTAGGAGGGGTCTGTGGGCATGCAGGATTATTCTCGACTGTTGAAGACACTGCAATATTTTGCCAGATGATTTTGAATAAAGGAACTTATGGCAACCGGCGGATTCTATCAGAAAAAGCCGTCGATATGATATTCACCAATTATAATGAGAAATTCCCAGGAAATGAACACGGACTTGGATTCGAGTTGAATCAGTATTTTTGGGCAGGGCCAATGCAATCCATGTCATGTGCTGGCCATACAGGGTTTACAGGAACCACCCTGGCTATTGATAGAGATTCACAGACATTTTTCTTGCTTTTTTCTAACAGAGTCCATCCTCTTCGCTCGTGGTCTAGTAACAACATAGCTAGGCAAACTCTGGGATACTATGTAGCAAAGTCGCTTGGCCGAGATGTCAAGAAGCCTGAATGGTAGGCGGTGTGCGATCATATATAGAGGAGTTCACTTGTATGCATAATAGCCAAGTTTAGATATTCCAGATTCAGCATTCAGTCTATTAGCCAGAATTTGGTATTAGTAGTCAAAGCGTGATCTTCAGTCTGATACCAGAAGAGTTCAACTAAACAACCTAATATACGCCAAAACCATGGCAAATATACCTGTACACACACCAATGAGCCACTGCGCAACTTGAGCTTTGGTCGATTCAATCTGCGACTTAAAGTTCGACAATTCTTGGTCAATACGAGCATCTGTCTCTTTGATTTTGATCTCTTGAACGGCAGACTCCTCTCTAACTCTTCCTTTCTCCAAGTTGAAATCCAGCCGGACCCCGGCTCGTGTTTTGGACATTTCTTCTTTGAACTTTTGCCGTAACTTCTCCAAATCATTGGCTATTCGATCATGCTCACTGGTGACTCTAGTTACCTCAGTCTTTCCTAAAGACATGAGCTCCGATTTAAGCTTGGTAAAGTCCACCTTTTGCTGATACACTCTTCTGGAAAACTCCTCCTTAGATACAAGATTCCCCGATAGATTTGTCACTGTATCATCGAGAACCGACGCAAGAGCTTTGAGAACAGCTTCTGCCTGAGTAGGCGTAAAGCCCTGTCGTTCGAGCTGAAGAGCAAACTTGCGGGTATCAAACAGCGACTGACCGATCTGTAGACCATTGGAAACTGATCGGCGACCATAAACGGCCTGATTCATCACTGGCTTGAGCATCCTGGGTTTCAGCTGCTGTCGGAACATTTGTATGGGAAGTTGGCTGTAAATTGGGAAAACCCATACAAATTTGATCTAAACATCATCAATGTGGAGAAGATCCTTATTAATAGGGACATGTGCAGTTATAGCAACACAGACTTGGAATAAACCGATACTTGCAGAATATAGCAAGGAAAATAGCATTAGTGAGAGAAAAAGAGTGGGCGTTTATGGGTGGGGATCCAATAAACACCGGGTTCTGAGCTCTGATCCACAGATTGAGGCCGTGAAAACACCCGTTCGACTGGATTTTTTTCAGGGGAAACTTCTGAGAGATTTGGCAATCAATGAGAATGTCGGTGTGGCTGTACTAGACAATGGGAATGTGGTTCAATGGCATGACGGTGTGAAAGCTGAAATAGCTTCTAAGAACATCAATTCGGTATGTATATCAGGAAATACCGTTGTTGCTCTATCAAAGAAAAACTCAAAAATATATACATGGACTGTTGAAAACCCGAAACCTGTGGCCTTGAAACTGCCTACATTCTGGTGGTTTGAAGGCTTGAGCAAGGTGGTTGCCGGAAACAACCATATTTTAGCACTTACATCCCGTGGAAGAGTGTTAAGTGGATCTGTAAATGATCCTGAGGCCTCTCATGGTCAATATGGCATTGCTAGTTTTTCTCAGTTTGATAAGCCCCCTGTTACCGGTACTTTGCATGCCGTCAAACTGCTAGAGCCCACTCCCATCAAAGATATTGCTGTCGGAGAGTTCCATAGTCTTGCTTTGACTCGGAACGGTCGTGTATTTGTATTTGGAGAAAATACGAATGGCCAGCTCGGCGTTCGGTTCAGTTATCGTACTGCTCAGATCGGTGCGCCCATGGAGATGCAGATTGATCCAACCAAGAGAAGGTCGTCATTGGCCGATTCCTCTGTCAAGGCTACACAAATAGCGGCTGGAGGAAATGTATCATATCTGACGACAGAAGGACCTGACGGAAGATCAATATTTTCTATTGGCAACGGAAGCACGGGCCAACTAGGCACAGGATCATTTTCTCATTCCCAGGTCCAACTTCTGCATATCCGAAAACTGGAACAATTGCAAGAATTTTCGGAAAAGCATCAAGAAACAAGGCCTATAGAGTTGCATGACTGGTCTGTAGGTACGGATCATACGTTTGTAACCTTGGAGACTTCTTCAGGCAGCTCTCGTGGCAGAAACGTTCTTCAGTGGGGATGGAATAATATGGGCCAACTGGGCAACGGCAGAAAATCCACAGTTTCTCAGCCTACACAGATGTACATATCTGAGGAAGGTAAGGAAGAACCAATTCAGTTGTTGAATAATGATAAGCTCCGATATTTAGACGACAAGGGGAATATGCGTTCGGCGACTGTGAGTCAGGCCATTGTGGCTGGAGACAAATGCTCTGCAATATATTACAAAAGGACTTAAAGATAACGCCCTGTTAACATGTACATAAATAACATACCGGAAATCCGGCTCATGCTTCTTCATCAAAGACTCGAACTAGTGTCTTCTTGTTCACTTTGCCCATCTGGTTTCGAGGTATCACCTCCAACACTTTTATTCGTTTGGGGATCTTCCAGCCGGCAAGGATTTTCTTCAATGCGGATTTTAACTCCGCTAATCCAAAGTTCGTTGACCGGCCATGGTCTGAAAGAACTATTATAGCTGATACTTCTTGACCCCACTCAACAGATTGAACACCAACAACGGCACATTCAGCGACCGCAGGAATTCCTAGGATTTCTCGCTCTATTTCTAATGCCGAGATCTTTTCTCCACCGCTCTTGATAATATCCATGCTGGCTCTGCCCATGATAAACCAGTTTCCATCTTTGTCGATTCGGGCAACATCACCGGTTTTGAACCAGCCATCACTGGTGAAAGCTTCTTTGGATGCTTCGGGCTTCTTCCAGTATTCTTTGAAGACCAACGGTCCTGATAATTGGATCTCACCAGTTGTCTTGGTGACTTCTGGAGAAGCACTGGTGTATATATTGCCGTCGTCTGCAACAAGCCGGGCCTCGACTGTTGGAACGGGACCACCAACAGAACCTGGTACCCGTTTTGCGGGATCGAGCGGCTGTGAAAAAGTGATTCCCGTTTCAGTCATACCATATCTCTCCAGTAGTGGTACTTGATTATCGCAGGTGGCATCCCAAGCCTCTCTTAGAGGCTGAGGCAAAGCGGCAGATCCACACATAGCCAATTTGAGATTCTTAATACCGGCTTTGGCTTCTGCTTTTTCATCCGAATTCA
Source organism: Casaregolazyma patagonica (assembly GCA_030580475.1). NCBI lineage: Eukaryota > Fungi > Ascomycota > Dipodascomycetes > Dipodascales > Trichomonascaceae > Casaregolazyma > Casaregolazyma patagonica. The sequence goes on from JAKTSZ010000004.1 coordinate 885,453, forward strand.
GACCGTTTATGTAGCTTATTAAGCGTGTGTATATAGTAGGGACAGCCGTATAAGTATTGATAGTCGGAAGTGAAGTATCTTTGAGCCGATTGACCACACTAGAAGCATCAAAAGGAAAGAGATATTCAATACGGCCCCCAGCCAATAGTGGCATAATAGAACCGATCAGGAGTCCATGAATGTGGTGAAGGGGAAGGGTTTGAAGCATAGTCGTGTCAGAATTGATATTCCAAGCCTGAGTCAGTGCTTTAGCTTGTGCCATGCTCGTAGCCAGAGGAGTCACAACACCTTTTGGATTGCCTGAGGTCCCAGATGTGTAGATCATGTATCCTGAGGAGTCGGCAGAGTCAAAATCACCGGCCGGCTTCAAGCTCAAGTGATCAATGACTAGTTTCTTTTGCTTGAAAGCGTCAACCTTGTGCAGAAAACGACTAGGAGTCACAATTAGATTTGCACCTGAGTCGTTTAATTGGTAATTGATTTCTGCTTCAGTATGGTTGGTACATAGAGGAACAGCCAGAGTTCCAGGCAACGTCAGACTGGCAAAGAAACACGAGATAAACTGGTAGCTATTTTCACCCATGATGGCGACACGGTTTCCAGCTGCGGAGTTGTGCTCCAAAACAGATCGCCAGGAACCGATATCTGATACCAATTGGCCATATGTGTAACTATTACCAGAAACAACATGCCTAATAGCCACTTTATCAGCGTAGTGAGCACGAAGTCGGGAAATGATGGGATGTGAGGCAAGTCTAAAGGAAGGTTTCATAATGAATCAAAGTACAGTGGGAATGAAGGTTATATATGGTACGGAAAAACGGCAGTTAAAACGGTCGGAAAAACTTATCAGATCCAAAAGAGGAAACAGACCTTGGGCGATCTATTGGCTACAGATTGATGAGCAATTAGTTATTGATTTTATTTAACAATTATTTATATTTATATTCAGAGTTACCCTGAACAAACTTGCCTATTTATTTTCTCTCAACTCTCGGTATTTCCTTTCATTTGCTAACGTCGTTTTGTTCCTGACATTCTCCAGTTTTTTTGGATATCTTTTTGCCTTCTGCCAGCACAGAACATTCAAATGGTACGTTGAAACAACAATTTAAAAGCACAACATCAATGCAATTAACTGAGTTTAGAACACTCTGTTCAATCATGCAGTAAAGCAGAGCCAGAATTTGAAGCGCGATTTGGCGGAGTTTTCTCTTTCGCCAGAAACCACGCCTCTGAGTTTGCAAGGTGAGTGATAAAGAAGGGCTTCTTTTGGCTTTGATCTCGTGCTAATCAACCATATGAAACAGGCCAGATTTCTGCTACTTTGACAGCTTTTACAAAGACGTTGGACGATTACAGTAATGCCGCGTCGACGGAGATAGTGGCTGAGAAGAAGGAAAAGGCCGAACAACGCATCTCTACGTTTAGAGCAGAACTGCAAAGTGCACGCGAGGAGTTTGCAGAACTCAAGAAGCGACGTGAGGAGGAAATCCACCAGAGTAATAGACAGGAGTTGTTTGGGCGTAGGCATAATGCTGGAGCTGCAGCCCAGGGTGCTGATACCCCAGAGAATCCATATGCACAATCAAGTAATCAGTTCACAGACATGTCAAGGGCTCAAGGGTTGACTAAAGAGCAGGATATTCTGCAAAGAACCGGCCAACAGCTGGATGATTTCATTGAACGAGGACGTCAAGTTTTAGGAGATCTGGGTGAACAGAGGGAATTTCTCAAAAGCACTCAGAAGTCTTTGTACAATGCGGCCAATACCTTGGGAATATCTAATGAGACCATTCGACTGGTTGAACGGCGAGCATTTGAGGACAAATGGATCTTTTATGGAGGAGTGATATTTATGATTGTGTGCTTTTATTATATATTGAAATGGTTTGGGTGATAGCATTGATTGAGAAGATTGCACAGTGGCCAGGGATTTCAGATTATACGATTATTTGGCTATAGGCAGCACTGAATCTGGAATTGCTTTGAGTTTGGATCAATTGACAAGTAGGCAGTGGCGATCGGAAACAAACCAGGGCCGGTATACCGACAAAGTACACCAACAAAGGACAGCATTTTGTCTTGGCTTTTTCAGACCGGTCCGGGCTTGCCGATGCTTTGTTTCAATAATGACGTTGCAAGGACGACCGAATTGCGACTGGACAAGAATTGCGGGGTCGGCTGAATAATTTGGCGGGGTGAGGTGAATTCAGGATGACGATTGAAACCAACTGAATATTCAATTCATTGCATTTATGAATTATATGTTTTATATGTTTTTATATATTTTTTGTATGTTTTTATATAATGATAATCTTTTAATACTATTTCATCAATTTTTATTGGTATGCTCAACTCTTTCTTTGGTAATCATCTCATAGTCCTTGTATCATTCAATTACCCAGGCCTTCTCCTCTTCGGAAAAACCGTGGCTGAACAACCACTTGCCTGTTCCTCGGCTATGACGTTACTAAAATCTACATCACATGGGCCATCTAAGATCGCCATTAGCTAGCCATTTCAATTGAATGGTTAGAGTTGCTTGTTTGGTAGCAAATTAATGGCATTGTGCATGTAGTCAAAGTTTCAGATGCTTCAATCAAACTGGCTGTTACAATGCGGTGTAGAAACACAAACATTCCGACATTTAGGTGGGCTTAGACTGATAGATCAACACAACTCATTGTAGTTCAAAACAAGGAATCTTGCACAAGCTATATCCCCTCAATTCACCGAATCTAGCCTTCTGAAATAATTTTTTTATTGCCAAAAGATCCTTGTTCCTCATCTTTGCGCCATCGAGTGGTATTGCCGAATTGGGAATATGGCTGGTAAATTGAGGTGCAGACCTGAAACTACACCGGAGCAATAAAAATATCCTCAAAGTTTATAATGAAACTGGGCAATACTAATGTAAAGTCTATTATAATATAGCTGTTTAATATCAATTCTATTAGTATTAAATTATATACGGCTTTGTAGCCCTCGTTTAAATCCAATCCAATAATTACCCATTTCGGGCCCTCAGGGACTGCTGTTTTGTTTTTGTGTTTTTTTGTTTTTTGCCGAGCGATTTCTGTGCTGCTTTCACATATTTTCATTACTTTTTCCACCCCATTCCAGCCTCTGATTGGCCCACATGCCCAACCCCCTACAAAAATATGTAAACTACTTATTTTGACTTTTTCTCTTCACCTTTCAACTTACAAACAACAACGATAGCGACGCTTTCTTTAGCACTACCTTGATAGTACTTTATACGTTCCTTTCTCTCTTTTTACTACTAAGGTCGCTCTATTTCGTTACCGGGGATTTTATTGCTTGTGTGTCTGTCTTAGTCACTGTTTGTGCTTGTTATTTAAATACTTGTACAATCTGTATTGCTAAACGAAACCTACTTGGATTGATTCTATTGTAGTTTTCTTGCTCACTTACTACTCTTTTATCTTTGCATCGATTGTGTAAAAAGCTGGTTCTTTTTACTCTCTGTAAAGCCCCCGTTCTATATTTTTTTGATACGACATTCTCTTACTTTGTAAGTTGTTAACGCGTTCTCTTACGACATGAAGTTCTCTACAAGTGTCATTGCCACCGGTCTTGTGGCCTCTATTGCTGTTGCTCAGCCCATTCATCATGCTCATAAGCGTGAAGCTGCTGTTGACTATGTTACTGTGAATGCTGTAACCTATGTCACTGTCGGACCCAATGGTGAAGGAGCTCCTGCTCCTGCTCCCTCGGCTGCACCAGCCACCACAGCGCCTGCACCAGCACCTGCACCAGAATCATCTTCTGCAGCTCCTCCTCCTCCGGTAGAGACATCTTCACCTGCTCCTCAAGCTCCTTCCAGCAGTGCTGTTGAAGCTTCTTCGTCTGCACCTTCTCCTGCTTCTAGCAGCAGTGCTCCTCAATCATCTGGGTCTTCTAACCCCATTGGTTCTGGCGGTGCTTTGGGTATCACTTACAGTCCTTACTCGAATTCTGGCGGTTGCAAGTCTTCTTCTCAGATTGCTTCTGAAGTTGCCCAATTGTCTGGTTACGACCTCATTCGTCTCTATGCCGTTGACTGTGACCAAGTTGGTGCTGTCTATGCAGCAAAGAGCAGCAACCAGAAGTTGTTTTTGGGTATTTACGACATTACTCAGATTGAGCAGGGTCTTAGCACCATCAAGTCTGCTATCAACAATGACTGGGACAGCGTCTATACCGTGTCTATTGGTAATGAGTTGGTTAACAGTGGTCAGGCCAATCCTTCTCAGATTCAGGGCTACATCAACCAGGCCAAGCCCATTCTTCAGGGATACGGTTACACCGGTCCCGTTGTGTCTGTCGACACCTTTATTGCCTTTTTGGACAATCCTTCTTTGTGCGAGTATTCCGACTATGCTGCTATCAATGCTCACGCCTTTTTCGATTCTGACTGCCCTGCATCCAATGCTGGAAACTGGGCTCTTTCCACCATCGACTCAGTCTCTTCTGCCTGCAACGGAAAGAAGACTCTTATCACCGAAAGTGGATGGCCCTCTCAGGGTGAGTCTAACGGACAAGCTGTTCCTGGAACTTCGCAACAACAGCAGGCTATTTCTGGCCTCAAGGGTAGCGTCGGAAACGATGTTATTTTGTTCACTGCTTTCAATGATCTCTGGAAATCTCCTGGCGCCTTTGACGCCGAGCAGTACTGGGGTATCTTGAACTAAGCTACGCCTTTTGTTGAATACCCATAGAACATTAAAGGCTATGTAAGTTCCAAAGAACATCTTTATATATATCGATATGTATACAGTACGAAAAGAGATTATCTGAAAAATATCGTTTGATTCTATTGTTTTTACAGTAAACCTTTTTGTGTAATTTCCATCAATTTGCCTTCTGAGCCTGTGCTGTTCTCCATGCCAAATACTTGGCCGAATGCCCAAACCGCTTAGGTGCAACAACAATCTCCTCGTCTGAATCATCGGCAGAAGCTGCCCGTTTCTTGTCGTTTTCAAACCTGAACTTTATACCGGCTGGGCTCTTATTTTCAAGAGGCCGTGTCAAATGCCTGTTAGCAACCCATACTGGTGGAGCAGCAAACCAAACCACTGCTTGATCATCGGTTTTGACCACCGAGTTCAACTCGCTATTGGGCAATAGACTTTGAAACGCTTCAGACAATTTGTATGCTGAATTCGGCACCGGAGGAGGATTATATCGCGTCTCGCTACCTACCGTAGACCCAGCATACATAGAGGACCTCATATAGCCCGGGACTGCTATTCCAGCAGAACCAACTGTAGGACTGGCTGTCGCTGCGTTGAACGGAGATTGAATAGCTGGACTATCATTACCTCTGTAGTATCTTCCTGTTGCTCCCGTATTGATGGGTGTACCATTGGGTACAACCTTATTAAGACCAGTATTATACGTACGACGGAACGGCGGCATTCCAGCACCGCCTCTAGGCGTCGAACTTCCTGATCCATAATCCTCATCTGGGCCCTCCGGTGTTGGCTGTTCGGGTGGCTCATTAGGATCAATGGGCCGTTTGTAGACCGCTCCAATAATAGGAGGAGCATTAGGCACCCCTAGTTTTGGCTCGGGAACTGGATCATCTTCCTTAGCATCTTCAGCAAGCAAGTGTCGAATCGGCGATACCACACGTCTCAGAGGGTGTAACTTTTCAAAATAATCCATAGGGTAGTCCGTAGAACGTACCTCATCTGGAATACATGCCTTCCACGTTCGGATTTTATTAAAAGTCTTCTCAGTCTCATTGTATCGACTTTCGCAACAGTACACCGAACGGTCACCGATTCCAACAGGACGACCTCTCTGATACTTAGTGAAGAACATAACAAAGCACTTTTCGAGAATCTCATCCACCAAATGATCCTGATATTGACCGGATTTCACCACCTCGTTTTCATAAAACAGCTTATCATAACGATGAACAGTTTGCTCTGGCCTGTAATACCAACAGGCGTTAATCCATTTCTGACCATCACTGGCCTGCCAGATTCTAAATATTTGTCCAATTGTAGGCTTAGCCGGATCATTGAGATTGGAAATATGAATCCAATCACCAACCTTGTATATCTCACCACGATGTTCCACCTGATCTAAAGGCAGTCGAGAAGTTTTAGAGTTTGAATCGGGATCTTGGTAGACACTGTCTGGCTTCTTGAGCTCTTCCTCGGCCAACTGTACCATTAGTTGCTGAAGAACAACTGCATCCCGAAAGACCACCGATCCATCGGCATTGAATACTTTAGCATTATTAAACATGAGATTCATATCAGCCAGGTACATTTCCACAGTAGCGTATTTTCTACGCTTGATATTCTTTCGGATAATATCTAGAGCAATAGGATCGGCCACTTGATTATAATAGTCAGGATACTGTTTAGGATCAGGCAGCTTTTCAAACGTCAGATAATGCATACGGCCAGTTCGGGGTTCACGCGACTTTCGAATTCCTCGCATGATTGCCTTGATTCGATGTTCATGAGGTTTATCTACTGTTGGAGGACGTCCCCTTTTTCTTCGGCGATCCTCAACAACACCAGCAGCAATAGCAGCCGCCTCTTCCTCCTCCTTCTTTCTTCGCCTTGCCGCAGCCACGGCACGTCGAGGACGGCCTCTGCGCGACTTTCTCGGACGCTCGTCCTCCTCCTCTTCATCTTCTTCGTCATCGTCAGGCTCCTCCTCCTCTTCTTCGTCGTCTTCATCAGGTTCCGCGTAGTCGTCATCTCCCTCCACATCACCATCGCCAACATCAATCATAGCGGCATCATCACCTTCAGGGATAGGACCAAAATCAGGATACTCGATTTTTTCATCGGGATAATCCTTGAGTTTTTCGATTTCTTCCTGGAGATAGTTATCAATCACCACAGCGTCCTCATAAATCTGAGAACTCTTCATATTAAAAACCCGGGCATTATAGGTGATTTGAACACAATCTTTCAGAAAATCCATGATTGTTTTATAGGAATGATGTTTGATATTGTTGCGAATCATAAACAATGATATTGGACGTTTTATGGTCTTGTAATAAGCAGTCAATTTACGGTCCGGAAGAGTTTGGAACGCCAGAGATACCTCGCGGCCATCTGAGCCATCCTGTAAACTGTATATTCCGTCGAGAATACGACGCATTTCATCTTCGGCAGCCATGATGAATGCGCGTTTCTGGTTAGCCAAAGCGTGAAAAGGTGTTGTAAGTGAGAGAAGTGGGAAGGAAAAAGGGAAAATCCGTGGGAGTTTCTGCCGGGTAAAAAAGCACGAGCAAAAGGTATTATACATGTAGATAGTGGCAACTTAGGTAGATAATGGCGACTTAGGTAGATAATGGCGACTTAGGTAGATAATGGCTGAAGAATTGATAATAATATTTGAACGTGACAAGAATTATATTTCATATTCGTTTCCACACATTTAATACAATATTGATAATTTCTTGTAAACTTGGTATATTCCTTATTTGTCAGTGACAGCTCCAGGGTAACTCGAATACAACGAAGCTCAGGAGAATAGGCTTTTGAGCCATTAAACTCAATAAAATATTATCGTTTATATTGGCGAAAAAAACAAAATTAGAAATTTCTGCAAATTCAACTCCCAAATCTTCTTAACTGCCACTTTAAAATTTCGTGTAATGTAATTCTGCAGGTAAACTTTAGTTAGCAACCCAACGGCCAAAAATATCAGAGTTGTTCCTGATCTCCAATGAAAAAAAGCCATCATCTAATTGGACATGACAGACAGTATGAGTAGTTTTATTCAATGTTTGTCATCGTCACGGAGAATATTAGCATTAGGTAAGTTGCCACGGGATTCTTAGTAATATTATCCTCTAACCTTGTTAAGTCGGTGCTGGTTTATCAGCATCTTCAGGGCTTCCTACTTTCAGATCTGCTGGCGGGTTATGGAAAGGCTATGATATGATGGAATTGGCTACTTTAGACGCCTTTCTAGAAACTCCGGACCTCGTATGGCAGTTTTATTCCGCCAGGAGAATCACCGCTCTTAAAGCCAAACCTAATCGGGGACACTTTGCATTGGCTCAACTAAGTCGACAGTTGGGCCCTCAACGATACCTGACATTGACTCAGAATGTCGATGGACTTTTATTACGAGCAGATCATCCTGTTGATGGTCTGTTGCATTTGCATGGAGATTTATTTAAAGTCATGTGTACTTCATTTACTTGTACATTTGAAGAGATCAATCTGGACCCATTTCTCACTCCTACTCTAAAGAGGATATATCAGGAAGATGAGAATGGCGAGGGAATCCCTAAGAAAATATATCAAAGCATCCCTGAAGAGGAGTTACCTCGCTGTCCTCGCTGTGGTCATTTATTACGTCCTGGTGTGGTTTGGTTTGGTGAACCTCTTCCTTTAGGGGTGATTGATAAGGCTGACCAATTTGTCACTTGTAATGAAGTCGATTTGATTCTCGTCATTGGAACCTCCGGGGTCGTTTGGCCTGCTGCTGGATACGTAGAACAGGTGGCTATGAGAGGAGGAAAAGTGGCTGTTTTCAATACCGAGGTCAGTGAAAATGCAGACTTTATGTTTGAAGGCGATGCTGCTGCCATTTTGCCTCAAGCACTTGCACCAATTATTGGAAAGATCAGGTAATTAAAAGCTACACGCGTGGTAATGACATTTAAGGGAAATTAGCATGGAAGTCAAAACAACTGTAGAGAGAATATTCAATTTCCAGCATCATTGAATACTGTAAACATACTCAACCACACTTCGGTAAAAATAGCATTTTATATAATTTACTATTATATTTATTTCCAACTACATTTGAGCATCAGCTCTTCCTTACACTCGCTCTAAAAGTTGATAGGTTTGTCATAAGCAGCCAATGCTGCCTCCTTGGTCGCTTCAGATAACGTAGGATGAGCATGACACGTTCGGGCAACGTCCTCAGCAGATGCACCGTATTCGAGTGCCAAAGTAGCTTCTGAAATAAGCTCACCAGCACTGGGTCCAACAATGTGCACACCAAGAACTCGGTCGGTATCCTTGTCAGTTAGGAACTTGACAAATCCTTCGGTATCGAGATTGGTCTTGGCTCGAGAGTTGGCTGCAAAAGGAAACTTGCCGACCTTGAACTTGATACCGGCTTCCTTGAGCTGGGCTTCATTCTGGCCAACCCAAGCAACCTCAGGATGTGTGTACATAACCGAAGGAATGGCACCATAATTGACATGACCATGACCGTTCTTGATGTACTCCACAGCAGCAATTCCTTCTTCCTCGGCCTTGTGAGCAAGCATAGCACCGAATGTGCAGTCACCAATGGTCCGGATATGAGAGAACTTTGTTCGGTACTCCTGATCGCAAACAACACGGCCTTTGGCGTCGAGATCTAGACCAATGGCTTCGGCATTAAGACCTTCTACAAAGGGACGTCGGCCAATGGCAACCAGCAAAACATCTGCTTCCAAGGATTCTGTTTTGTTGTTCTTGACATTTTCAACCTCGATTTTGACAACCTCACCATCGACCTTGGCACCAAGAACCTTGGTTCCCAGCTTGAAATCCAAGCCTTGTTTCTTGAGGAACTTCTGAGAAGTTTTAGATACTTCAGCATCCATTCCAGCACCACCAATAGAATTGAGAAACTCAATGACAGTAACCTGAGTGCCCAGACGAGAGTAAACAGAGCCCATTTCCAGGCCAATGATACCACCTCCGATTATAGCGAGTCGTTTGGGGATTTCAGGAAGCGACAAAATACCGGTAGAAGTGACGATTCTCTTCTCGTCTATTTCAATGCCAGGGAAAGGGGTAGATTCCGACCCCGTGGCAACAATCACGTTCTTGGTCTTGAGGTTTTCTTCACCACCATCATTGAGAGCGACTTTGATGGTATGTTCATCTACAAAAGAGCCAGTTCCTTTATAGTAATCGACCTTATTTTTCTTCAAGAGGGTTTCTACACCACTGGTCAGACCATCAACAGCAGTATCCTTTGCTTTTTGGAAATTGGCCCAGTTAAGCGAGACTCCATCAGCAGCAACATCGATTCCTCGTTTTTGAGAGTCATGAAGTATCTCGTGGTACAGGTGTGAATTGTTGAGGAGAGCTTTCGAAGGAATGCATCCTACATTCAAACAGGTACCTCCGGGAGGACCTCGCTTATCGATACAAGCGGTTTTTAAGCCCAATTGAGCAGCTTTGATTGCAGCAACATATCTGATTGAATTAGTTTTGTCGATAATAATCCGGTAACAAAAATTTTATATACTCACCCTCCTGGACCAGCACCAATGACAACAACATCCAATTCATCGGCTGGATCATGTTAGTAAAATGATATTAAGCAATAAACTAGCTATGATATTTGACCAAAAAATCCCCGGAAATAATTCCATGATTCAGCATCATATTTCATACATACATCCTGAAGCATATCCTCTAGCAAACCGAGGAGCTACAAAAGCCCTGGATTTAATAGCAGGAATCCGGGTAAACCTCTTTGCAGCTAGCATTTGTCGCAGATTGTTGGCTAACCACTGTTTTATTTCGCTTTAGTTGATAGTTTAGACCGGGTTAAGACGGTTACTAAAGGTTGAGATGGATCAAATCGATTGGTTGATGGATTGGCTGGAAAAACCCAACGGGAACGAGTACAATGGGGAAGAGGAACGAAAACAATGGGGAAATGCGATATGGGGATATTGGATATGAGAATATTGGATATGAGAAGATCTTTATGAGTTTTTATGGTTTATTAAGCCGGTGTTTGCCCTGCTAGTTGTCATGACTAAGTGATGAGCATCGATTGTCGGCTGGTAATTATCGTTCAATCGGATAAATATCGTCAATGAGAAATCAGCCAATACAGAATATCGTTAACGTGAAATATCGTTAACGTAGATTGTGAGCATAAATATCGCTACTATAGATATAATTTACTCTCCATGCATTTCCCTACCAGCTCACAGATAATCCGTAGCCTGAGGCCGTTTCCCATTATTGACTTTCGGTGCTGGGGGTGATGCTCGCCGATATCCGACAGGACGCACCGGTGACAAAGAAGACGATCGTTCACGGCCACTGGATCGGTTTCGTAAATGATCCGCTCTAGAATGCCTGGTGTCATGAGAATTGTCTCGTTCATTGTCGTACCTTCCGGAATATCTCCTGTCTCGGGATACACTGCTATCTCGATGCCCATGTGCATCTGACTCCCTAGGCATATTCCGTCCTCTAGATAGGCTTCTTCCTCTTGAGAAACTCCTTTCCCTAGAAAAACTCCTGCCTCTTGAATCTTCCCCTTCACTTGAATAACTCCTGCGTCTACCCCGTCCACCAGTTTCTGATCCAGAATAGCTGCCCCCAGAAGATACACTTCTAGATCGGGATTCTGATGGGGATGGTGGAGGAGGAAGATTATCCAGAAAATCTCTCATAGGCTCCGTCAAGACTCCAAGGTTGATCGCTGTAAAGTAATTGATGCTGAAACGAGTATCATCCAAGTTATCAGGATCCTGGGGCATCATGTTCACCAAAAATGGCTGGATATAATCCTCTTCAAATCTCTTAGCCAGCTCTTTGAGCCCAAGCTCCTGTTTCATTTCTTCAAACAGTATCTTGATGAAGATTCGAGACGATGCTGTAGAATCATGCTCATTCATCTTCACACACCCAAACACTTTCCACGACAGCGAATCCGATGCTAGCATATAACCAAACATAGTTGCAATATTTCTCAGCTTGTTTGTATCGTATCTATGTATTGTTTCATAGTATAGCTCAAATGCGTCTTCGAAATGATCTGCCCATTGCTTGCCATCAGGTAATACCATGCCCAGTCGACAGAATCGAGATCCCACCGCTCCGTATATCTTATTATAAATCTTCTCTTGTGCGCAGCATTCAATAACCATTTTTACAACCTCGAACTTGTTGTTATTAGGTACATTCATCTTGAGCAGCTTATGACAAATTTCATCCACAGACATCGCAGACATCACTGTAAGATATACAGTTTTACGAAGATTCAGAAGCTCACTATTGGTCATATCTAGAATTTTTACCCTCCCTTGAGCATCCTTATCATCAGCAACTACGTTCTCATTGCTGTCAGCAGCATCTTCGTTATCACTGGATTCTGTATCTGAACGACCAGAAACACTTTGATCATCATCTTCGTCATTTTCCTCAGTTCCCAGAATATCATTCATAAGTTTTGCATACTCTTCTTCATGCTGATCATAATCTGGATCAAAGCGAAACACATTCAACGACTCTTCGCCTTTGAGGTCTTCATCGTCAAGACTTATGAGATGAGTGTTCTGATCGTCCTCTTCTACCAAATCCAGGCCTTCGGGAATAGAAGGATTGCTAGCAAAATCATCTCTCCTGATTTGAAATATCGTCTCAATCATGAATTGCGTTCGTCGGTCCAAGTTCCCCTCATGAAGTACGGCGGTAAAGCGATCGAAGACTCCATTGAATGCCGGAGAACTCACTTGAGCTAAATAGGCACCGATTTCCTTGACAAAAGAAACTGCAACTTCGACCTGATCATCATCAGGTGATTGAAGAAGCAGATGCAATATTTGTAGAGCCAGTATTTCATGGGCGATTTGCTGGTTACAAAGATGAGCCAGAAAGTTTGAACTACTCATACAAACAGCCTTATCTTTGCGTTTAAACGCACGCCTGAACTGTAAAGCCAGTCGTTTGATCAGAAGTTCACCGATCTCTGGAATTTTACTATTGAGAATAGCAACCAAAGATGCGTATACAGGTGTATAAGATGCAGATAATGCTTGGGCTCTGATGAGACTTCGCACAAGAATACCCCTACCACGGATTATATTACACGAAAACAGCTCCACCGTGACTTCTTTTATGTTGGATTTGTTTATTTTGTTAATTGCACCATTAACGATCTTTTTCAGCCGATCCCATTGAATTCGCTGGTTCTGCTGAGGCGATCCTTGAGCAGCTATCTTGTCCTGAAGGGCCTTTAGCCGGCTTGGAGGAACATATCTACCGCCAGATTTCATCTCCATGAGCTTTTTGTACTCCTCAACAGCATCGAATTCAGCAGGCCGAGCTTTGTCGGCATTTTCATCTTGTTGCCTTTGAAGAAGTTCCCTTTGACGGGCTCTTTCAGGATCAACGTCTTTCAAACGCCGCTTTTTTATAGGTGCACGATTTGAAGAATCCCTATAATCTTCAGAGGGCGATACTGAACGCCTATGGGACTGAAGATCACTCATAAGATGGGGAGATTTGGCAAAAAAGCCGACTTGTCAAACAACTTTTGGTAGAGAGGAAGTTCAAATTGGGCAATTGGAAGAAGATCAAGGTTTAAGAAAAACAATGTTTTAGATATCCAAAGGACATTTGAATGGATTATATATGTTTTTTATGATATATTATATATATTTCTTATGCTATATTTTATATAACAATATTATCAGGATTTATAAGCGAAATTTCGATATTCTTAAACTCTCCATCTGATAATTGTCTGTTTTTCATCACTGATAAAATCCTCCGATAATCTTCAAAATAAAAAAAAATTTAAACTCATCTCTTCAACCATGTCGGAAGAATATGACGGAATTAAACTTCCACCATCGATATTGGATGAAATAGGGCCTGGGAATCATGAAGACGGGTCCTGGAAATTAAATAATAAGAGAAAACATGGGCCTTCTCGTAAAGAGATGAGGAAAAATGCCAGAAAGAGTAAGAAACTCAAACGACATGAGCAGGAAAGTGGTAAAAAAGCCCCAAAAAAGCCATTAAACAAGCCTTCGAAGGTGGCCAGAGAAAGGCCTTTAGATATTGAGGAAAATTCCAGTGTGGAGGATTTGAATGACGAGGATCTGGATGAGGAGGACTACGACGAGGATGTCGACGATGAATCAGAACATGATAACGAGCCAGTGTTGGATTCTAATGATACTTGGGCACAATTACGAGCTTTGAAGGAGAAGAAGAACAAACAGAAGGAGTCAAGTTTCCCGTTAAGGGGTGAAGACAAGTCTGAGAAGAGCTTCAAATCTGAATCTGCGTCCGGCACCAAACTCAAGCATAAAGACTCGCATAAAGACTCCCATAAAGGACCGCATAAAGACTCGCATAGAGAACCGCATAAAGAGAAATCTCAAGAGAAATCTCGCAAAGAATCTCAAAAAGGAAAACTCCAGCAAGACGTTCCTATATCAAGTCACGACGCTCAGCTCATGGCCGAAGACGAAATCGATATGGAATACTGGGCGAAGAAACTCAAAATGAAAGACATGAAACTCTCTAAAGCAGACGATGGCTTGGATGACTTGTTAGGAGATCTTGATTTCGACAATTTCGCCAGCAGTTCGGAAGACGAACAGAGCTCTGGTGAAGATGAGCCAGAACCTGACAACGACAGAGAACAAGAGCATAATTCACCACCAAAGCACAAAGAAAACCCATATGTTGCACCCAGTTCAGGCGCTTATATTCCGCCGAGCAAAAGAAAACTCTTGAATGCCGAGTCTGGTGAATCGGAGGAATTGGCACGTTTGCGTCGTCAGCTCAAGGGTCTGATGAATCGACTAAGTGATACCAATATCATCAGCATTGTCGATGAGATAACTCAGCTTTACTTGACCAAACCGAGAAACCAACTGAATAACGTTGTAACATCTATTATTATTGACAGTATAAGCATGCAAGGAACTCTATTGGAAATTTTTCTGATTGTTTATGCTGCACTAGCAACTGCATTGTACCGCTCCGTTGGCGTGGAGTTTGGTGCCCATTTCATCCAAACTTTGGTCGAGAAATTTGAATCTGAGGCTGAAAAACCTATGAATTTCGAACGGAAACAAGCTAGTAATCTTCTCTCTTTGATAACAGAGGTATATTCATTCCAGCTCATCTCTAACAAGTTGATTTATGACTTTGTTCGGAAATTCATCCAGGAATTTAGCGAAACAAGTATTGAGTTGCTGTTGCAAATCATCCGGCATTCTGGTTCTCAGCTGCGAAGTGATGACCCTGGTGCATTGAGGGATATTATTCTTTTGCTCCAAGAAAAGATATCGAAGGAAAGATCTCAAAATCTTGGTAGTCGAACCAGGTTTCTGATCGACACCATTGTAGACTTGAAGAATAATAAGCACAAGGCGACTTCTGACATGTCAACAGCAATGGTACTAAAGCTGAAGAAGCTGCTTGGAAGTTTTGGCAAAGCAGATCCTTTGCAAGTGACATTGAACGATTTGCACAATGCTGAGACAAAAGGAAAGTGGTGGATAGTTGGGGCAGCATGGAATTCCAGCAGTACTCCAACTGTTACATCTTCTTCAGCTGCCAGTGACACTCTAGATGCTGATGATATCAATTATATGCAGTTAGCTCGTGATGAACGAATGAATACCGATATTCGACGTGCTATATTTGTGGCTATTATGAGCAGCGAGGACTATGTTGACGCTTATGAACGGATTCAGAAGCTGAGATTGAGGAGCAAGCAAGAGAGAGACATTCCAATGGTTGTTTTGCATTGCTGTGCAAGTGAGACCAACTACAACCCGTTTTATGCGTTGTTGGCGGCCAAACTGTGCACTCAGCACTCGTTCAAGAAGACATTTCAGTTTGCTCTGTGGGATTATCTTGGTGAGCTTGAAGATGGTGAAGAAGCAGAAGCCGAGAGTTCAAAACTGAAAACCATAAATTACGCAAAGTTCTATGCTGCACTTGTGAGTAAGGGAGCAATGACTTTGGATGTGTTAAAGCCCATCAATTTCATGACAGCTTCCATATCGGTGAAGATTTTCTGCGAGCTTTTCTTCATAAGTTTCTTGAACACCGTAGGAAAAGCAGCAGAAAAGGTCAAATCAGTTGGCCTTGGTTTAGCTACAGAGGTTGAACGAAATGGGGAATCGCTGGCTCAGTTGGTATTGGCTACAAAAGATACCGTAACACTTGGAGGAATCCAGTATTTCCAGAAAGCTGTAAAAGAAACCAGCATGACATCGTCATCGAAACAAAAAGAAAGAGTGAAATGGGGCTCAGATATGCTAGTTGAGCTGATTGATGAGGTTGTTTCACGACGAAGAAAGGATGATTAACTACAGATAATAATTTAACGACTTCTATTAAACAGCTATTAAAGACTAGATATGCGTTTTTTCTCCACCTCGGCTCGCCGTATGTCGGTACTCGACAGTTTTTCTCCATCATGATGACTTCCAATAAGACCGACTTCGTATATAACAAGCTCATGCCAACCCTTTGACCTGCGGAAATCATTAATGGACTTTCCACCAGCACGGGTCTCATGAGACAACACCAATGCATCTATGTTCTCATTACTGGCTGTTGGGCCATATATGTCGTTAATCATTGTGATTTGAAGGTCTAATCCGGGAAAGACTCGTTCAATGAAGAGTTTGACACGATCCTCTCGGTAGTCAAAAGGCTGCATGGCCTCTGCGTACTTTTTATTCTCCAGCAGTTTGGGCCCGGTAATGCCAACAATAAGTACGTCTTTGGCCACATATCCTGCTATTGTAAGTAACAATTTATGACCCGAATGCAAATGATCAAAGGTGCCTCCTACAGCAACCACATTATGTTCCCAGCCTCGACTGTTGGCCATGGGTCTTCCATCATTCAGATGAGATAATTCTTCTCTCTCCTGGCGCTCTTCTTCGTCATCGACTTCTTTTGTTGGTGAAGCACCCTGGCAATGGCCTTCGACCGGAATACTCGATAAGGACCCGTCATGAGCAGATGACTTGCCTATAATGACCTCAGGAAGCCCATTGATATCCAAGCTATCAGGATATAACTTACGGAATGTTTTTGGAAGATCCGATTCCCATACCGCAGCAGCTAGAACTTCCCATTTCTCGTCACGGTCCGTTTCGACGTCTAAGCCATCGACCAATATTGTCACGTCAACGCCTTGTCGATGCTGCAATTTGGCTTCTTTTTCTGCAATATCATAGAGACTTCTCACCATACGTTGAACAGCAAGGACACTTTTAGGAGTAGATAGTAGCAAAATGTCCAGTTTGCCGTTTTCACATGTCATGGAGACAAGCTCTTTGATGAACTCTTCATAGCGGAGCTCAATCCATACAGCCGACACTCCGCGAATCAAGCCAAGTGTGCTTCTATAGAGCATTGGAGTCATGTATAGAAGAGACTTTCTATAGAGGGGAAATTCTACAGACAAGAAATCTACTGAGGAGAAGGTGTTGTTCAAATATACGCTTGGGGCAAAAGAAGAGTAGTGTGGTTGGGGCTCAGTGCAAAAATGCGGGGTTTAAAAAGTCCAAATATGTGGGCATCCATAGTTTATATATGAATAGTTGCGGGGACATTTCTGTTTGAGATGTTGCAAAAAATATATATTATTGGTGTGTTTTTTACCTGTAGGTCTTACTATTGAGTGATAAGAGATGCAAGTATATGGAGATGAGAACGTGTAGTCGAAGGGGAGGATGAAATGAAGGAGATAATAGTAATAACGATTATAACAAGTTCTTTCAAGTATATAGTAGTATATTTCTCAATTAATTGCTTTATAACATATATTATTGGTATTATTGCTAATCATCTCCAGTGCCTTTTTCATATGACCAGTCAACCAATACTATGATGACTACAACAATCAACTATCGGATACTACTATCCATTGTTCTTTCTCCGCACATACTTGATTTTTAGTCATTTTCAAGAATCTTTTCAAATACATAATTCACCCATAATATCAACACGGCTCATTTTTTCTCTGTTTTTTCATCATCTTCGTCTAATTGGGCCTGATCAGCACAGCCGAGGGGGTGGTAACTTACGGAGAAACGGCATTGTTCTGCGACTCACCTATAATTCATAAAAACGAATGATTTAATGATATAATGATAAAAACTATTTAATGATAAGCCAAGTGAACCCCCCTGTCCATTATGTCCTTAGCTCTTGAAAAATATGGGTGTTTGTTGACTAAAGGCCCTTCGTGAGGTCCTATCAACATGATCTAACCCAATATACATACCCTCATGGACGCTATTGAAGAGATCTTCTTCATCATCGTCTGTCTTCCCATCTAGGTATTGCACATTAGACACGTTATGCGCAGAAAGTAGCGCAATACGAATATTCTCAAACATCTTATCGTACAACCCCATGGCCTTCTGAAGTCGATGCTTCGTCTCTGAAAATGGCTCATTCTTGATCAGAACAAACGAAAACGGAATGCTATGTGTTCTAGAAGGATCCCTCTCAAAGTGCATCACCGGAACAAGCTTTCTATCCGTCCACACTTGAGTCTGAAGTAGTTCATACTCTTCGTCTGGCATCACTGAAGCATATATGTCAGCAGACGGAAGAATAGAACTCACCGGATAATCATGCATCAACAAATCTCCAATTCTTCCATTGGCAGCTGACCATACCTTCACTCGAGGCAAACTTTCCTCTGGTATGTTGGCCTTTTCTCTGAGCTGGTCAAGCAGATCTCCGGTATTGGCAGTCTTGGACAGCAAAAGCTTGTACTTATGTTCCTGAGACAAGCCATTTGTAAGCCAATAAACTTTGACCAAATGTTTCTTTTCTAGTTCTTGTAAACTCATATCCAAGACCTCATAGAGAATGGTAGTCGCATCAGTTCGCGGAAGATAAGATCCTATGATGATTTCTTGCAGAGTCTCATCTGCTTTATGAGGCACCGTCGTTATAACTCCATTCCTGGACATGGTGAAAAATTGAATATGTGTAGATGGAACACTCAAACTTGCACCAACCTTTTCCGTCATCGTCTTGAGTGTATCATGCTTTGAAAACCATAGCTCAAACTCCTGATCCGGCTTTTTGGCACCATCATTATTCGCTAGGTTCTGTTCTTCTTCCTTAGGTTGAAACAACACAAGAATGCGATGATGCAAAAAGTCATAAAATTCTGCCGCAGTCTGATATCCATTGATTTGAGCCAATTCCTGGGGTGAAAGGATCTTTTCAAAGCAAATAATATCACCATTTGAAATCTCGCTTTCCTTAAAAGTCGCTTTGGGTCGCAGCTCTTCTATCATTTCTGGCTTCACTTCTTCCAATAATCTAATGGGCGTATCTGGAGGCCAGTTCATTTTATCCGTGATGACTTTGTTCAGTTTGCTAATCTTATCAGAAGAATCAACATAGAACGACGTCAAACCAAGAAGCTGCTGGCGATAGGGGTCAAAGTACTTAAGGAAAATGCAATTTCGATGTTCTGGCTCATCCTTTTCTTCTCCATTTCCATTACTGAAGAAGTCACTAATGTGATGATGATGATTACCAGAAGTAGCCGAAGAGTCGGAACTATTTTCCACCCAGAGCCATAATTCACGTGAATTCTTGACAATGTTGTTCACAGGTAATGAATCCACTGGACTTTCACTGGTTGGAGACAATACGCGATCAAGCCGTGTCGTCTTGTTTTGCCGTCCAGTCATAGTCCACAGCCGAGTTTTATCTTGAGGGAGATCCAACTTTTCTGCAACAAATTTGTAAAGAGACGATATTGGCTGATTCTTCTTGAAGCTCAGTGTAGCCGCATAACCAGGCTCAGATGGCTTGATCCAATTGCCCAAGTCGAAACCCTGATAAGCGTTGAATTCCGTGTTTGTCATTACACGAATATTGATATAATACTGCTGTTCCTCTCTTTGCTTTCTACGCACAATCTCCTCCTTAGCCTCATCAGCGATCTGTTGAGAAATATGCTCTGGGACTGCTTCACTTCCAGGCAGCAAAATATCATCTAGCATGTTTTTTCTGATGTAAACAAGCATATAAGCATTGGAACTTCGTTTGTAATTTAGCCGCTGGAGAGTTCGCGCAGAGGGATTATGCATGACATTTGCAGGAGGGTGAGGCTCACCGCCATAGTTTTCCTCGAGCACCTCCTTCATAGTCGCCCTGGTAACTCGATCATCGTCAAATCTGAACCATCCACCTTCTTTTTCAGGCTTGATAAGGGCATAATAGTGGCCGACATTTAAATCGCCACTATGCACCAAAACACCATGTAAAACATATTCCCAATTTTCGTCTCTTTTTGGTGACTCCTCGTCCAAGTATTTGGCCAGATCCATCTCAAGGCCAAACTCATAACGGGAGTTAATTTTGACTACAGTATCAATAGTGTAATCATAGTCGAACCGCTTCAAGTGCAAATGGAGCACAGGAGGTAACGACTCAAAAAAGCAAGTTTTTACCGCATCCTGTAATCCGTAGCCGTCGCCAGCCAAATATTGGTTTTCACCATCCAATCTTTCAATTCTGACATAGTCATCGAAGGATTCTTCGACATTTTTCATTCCCTTAACATTCAGTTGAATATCCCA
Source organism: Casaregolazyma patagonica (assembly GCA_030580475.1). Classification (NCBI taxonomy): domain Eukaryota; kingdom Fungi; phylum Ascomycota; class Dipodascomycetes; order Dipodascales; family Trichomonascaceae; genus Casaregolazyma; species Casaregolazyma patagonica. The sequence goes on from JAKTSZ010000004.1 coordinate 905,800, forward strand.
GTAAGGCTCGAGTCTTGAAGATTGGAAGTCCACGTTTAGACATTTCAGACTGCTCTTAGTCTCACCGACAAATACATTATTTAGAGCACCTTCAACAGAAGTACCTTTCATGTCGTTTTCTAGTTTATCCATCAATACACGGTTAAGTTCCTGGACATCATGTTGTGTAAAGGCATCTGCAGTATCCCATCCAAACGACTTTGTCAAAGGCAAGGTACCGACTGGATGTACAGAGGAATGCAATTGATAAAATAAACGTTGTAAAGCAGATGTTACCGAGTTCTTTTTGCTGTCAGTCGGAATGCTGTAGACGATTTGGCGAAAAATCTTGGTGAAGTATAATGATTGCAGAAGTGAGTTAAGATAACAAGTAGCACCCTGATTTTTCAAACCGACATAACCGGTAACTTTTTTGGAGTTGTACTTCTCGAATTTATGCCATAGCACACCTGTTTCATCCTTTATAAGACGCACATATGCTGTTATGTTGACACGGTTATTTTCAATGAGAGCGGCATTTTTTCCGAGTTGCAATGATAGTAGTTTACGAAGTTCATAAAAGCGAGTGAAACCCCAATCAGTTTCTTCCGAATTGAATCGATGATGAGCAGAACTGTGATGGAACACGGTTGGGTGATCGGGATTCCACATGACGAGACCAAACTGAGCACAAACTGCCCAATCATCGCCATCATCTTCGGGGCTTTCATCGCCATCAGAAGACTCCTTGGGCAAAATATCAGTTTCAGCCGGCTGAGAGTCAGCGACTTCATCAGGAGTGGCTTCAGCATCGTCAGCCTGAGTCGACTGAGTTTGCTGCAGCTGAGGAGGAGGAGTAGCTTCAAGATACAACGACACATGATCGGAGCGATTTCCCTCAGGGAACAGCAGCAATCGCCAATGAAACCCACCCAATTCAAATGCAGGACCATGAACACGTTCAGTTAATGATTTCCAGTCAGTTATGTTCCATGTAGCGTAACCTTCAGTGAGTGGTTCGAGGTCTTCCAGAGGAGGGAAGGATTTCTTCTTCATGAGATCAGCTACAAAGTTAGCAACTACAGGGATAAAAACCAACAATGAAACCTCATTTAGAGATCTCATCATATAAATATAACTACTTACTATCAGCAGCAGATTCCTCAGGCAATTTATCGCGGATCTGGCCATCATGCTCTAAAACGTCGTCATCCTCGTCAACCGAAATAACAGTGACATCGTTGACATCATCCTATAAAGTTAGCTATATAGAAAGAAAATATACACTACAATGAACGATATACGACCAAATATCTACAAAACAAAGTCTTTGGAGCGCTTAAAAAGCCCATCAACTGATTAGACGCTTTGTGTCGCTAGCCCATCACAATTTCAGCAATCGCTCACCAAAATCAAACCACTTACGTTATCTATCATATCGTAATCCATGTTGAAATTCTCCCTAATTTAAGGGCGCGTTTCGGAGTTATCTATCTGATTTGTGATCACTAAAGCAAACCTCAGTATGTTAGTGTATAGACAAGTTGTGTAAGGAAGAAGCTCAACAAACCTCTGGAATAATGACTAAGCTCGGTTACCCGGCAAAGTAGCAAGAGAGAAAAACGCTCAAGAAATGTTGTGAATATTTTATAATGAGTTGAAGAGAAAGAGATGGCATTATAATGATTTAGATAGATTTTATAATGGATTAGTTAATGCTGTTATGTTGTTCCATCTCGTCTATAAACAGGGATTCCATCCTCGGCATCATCATCGGAATCACCACTATCGACCATCTCTTACTACATAACAACCAATTATACAATTTCTACTGTCAATTTGTATCATCTAAATACTCAGTTCTTCGGTGCTCCGGGAACTAGTGCCAATCTACTGGGCGTAAGTACTCCGGGACGACCAAAGTCCTCATCTATATCAAGTAGAATCTTTAAAGCATTCTTACTTCGGATATACTTTGTTGCAGTCTTAGGTATAGCATCAGCAGATGGCACCTTGTGTCCAGCTTCAGTCTTCTCGTGGCCTGGCAATGGTAGCAATCGGTGCAATACTTCATAAGCTGCTAAAGTACAACCAAACTGGGGCGATGATCGGAAAATACGCGCTGGACCTCCCTTGAAAAAAGCTGCAAATCCTTCCTCGGTAAATATAGTCTTTGCAGCATGTGCTAGTCCTGTGTAACTGGTTTGCCCTGATCGGGCTTCCACCTGAAGTCGCGTCTTGATAACATCACAAGGAGTAGTCAAATAAGCCGCTGGAATACCGGCAATTGCTCCAGCAAGAAGCAGCTGTATCACTCCAAGTCTATGCCCAGGACCCTCACCAAAGTAGTCTTTTTTTAAATGTGCATAGGCAGGGAAGTAAATGGCAGAAAATGGAACATCCCGTAGCAAACAGGCCGATGCTCCCTTGTACAGACCCACCAAACCCAGATGCCTCACAATCCAAATAGCCGAACGTTTAGGTACATTGGCGACATTTTTGGCCACTTCACCTTGGATTTGGAGTCGGATTTTGACAATTTCCAAAGGATTTGTAAACACCACCTGACAGGCACCGGCAGATCCTCCAGCAGCAATTTCAGCCCATAAAGGAAGCGTGCCATCGGATCTGGTAAGCTTACCACGCACAAGATCGTTGACAGTCAGCTTGATGGCCTTCTCAGGGGCTACACCGACCAGTTGTGGACCTAGACCAGAGTAAAGACCTCGAACACCCTCGCGACTGATCACCTTTTTGAAACAGTCAATGGAGTTCTTGTATAGAAGCTGCTGACCAGGTTGAGCAGAACGCTGGTTCTGCATCCGAGTCTTGACAAGATCAATGGGATAGACCACGGTAGCTCCAAAGGCACCAGCAAAGGAACCCAATGCAAAATTATATACAGATTCAAAGACTTCACCAAAAAAGGAATGAGGGTCAGTAAAAGCATGTTTGGCCGCATCGACCTTTATTTTGGCAGATTGCTGGTATCGTGATGTGGGGTCTTGCCATGTAGGATCGAACATTCTTCGAAAGTCATCCAAGGAAAGACGCCCAGACTTGTTGTCCAAAGAAGTGAAATGGAACAAAATGTCGATTTCCAGGGGGGTGAAAATGGAGAATTTGGTTGATTTCGAGGCTTCCTCCAAAAAGTCGTGCTTGGTGATTGAACCATTTGGGGATTTACTGCAAGCTCTGTCGGCAATAATATCAACCAAATCCACCTGACGAATCACGTTTAAAAAGGCCCGGACAGTAGAATAGCTAACTTTACTGGAATTGCTGACATTACACAGAGTATGCAATGACTTTAGTAATGGGTCCGATAATTTATGACTGGCGACTTTGGTGATGATTTCTTCAAATTCCTCTGGAAGAATATACCCCGTTTTTTTAGAGTCATAGAGCTGAAAAGCCTGTCGGACCCGCTCACCAGTCAAACCACTAAGCATTTGACAGAACATCAAATACGTCAACTGATGACGCTTAGATTTATCTCCAACATATAAGCTGGACCATTTGGTGTTCCAGTCAAAAGGAAGTGCATCGTCTGATCGGTTGGCTTTGCAGATGTCTACAAACTTGTCAAAATCCACCGTACCACTTCCGTCACTTTCAAAGAACCGAAACGCGATTTCATACTCAGCTGCCGGCTTATCCAACGAATGTTCAAATGCCAACCAGTCACTCAATGAGACCCGCCCACTATGAGTTCGGTCGGCCACCTGGAAGAGCATGGCATATGAGTTACGGCCAATCTTGTGATAATCCTCCGTAGACGGCGCAATAGCGTTCAGAAAGTCGTCCAAAGACAAGTACTTCTTGGAAGGATCCTTCTCATCGACTAAACGGGCATATTTCTCAAACGTTCGTTGAGACGGGGATGTTTCTAGCTCGATTTGCGACGACATGATTAAAAATGAGATCAAAGAGCGTCAAATGCAAGTAATTTTCCACTTCGGGGGCGCACCTATGGCTCCTTTTTTGTCAATTATATATACCGCGACGTCCGATCTAACGACTAAAGCCGACGTTTCTCTAAAGTTTTATAGTTGAGTTGGTGTTGCAACGGGTTAAATTCAAATACCGTTGGATAACGTAAAAAAAAACTCCATCGGTCCAATGGACCGTGTGTGGGGACAACAATGCGATGTGCAGGGGGGGACAAACGGCATTTAGTAGTATGGGAATTCAATTCTATATAAGGGAAAATATAAAGGATTATTCTAGTTAATTCCCAGCTAATGTACAAGTGTTCGTTAATTGAATAAATAGTTCGTTCGGTTCTTTGAATAAATAAAAGCCGGGTTTGTTTGATTTTCCAACCCCACCCAAGTTGCCCGAAAAGTCCCGCCAAGGAAATATCGCGCAGGCAGAGTCCTATAAGGGTGGTGAGAAGTAGCCATTGAGAGACATGACTTAAGGGATGGTTTTGTATGTCCTTTGATCCAGGTACAATCTAGAGAGTCAGGTACAGTCTCGAGTCTGCTGATTAGACAATTGTGTTGATATTTCTAGTTGTAAGAGCAACACGGTGCCTGATTTGGGGTAGCGGATGACTGAAAAATAGCAAAGAAATTGCCATTGAAAGCAAGCAAAAATATAGTTTTGTGCAACCTGACTGTTGGGTTGCTGGTTTAACCTTCGTATTGTCTTTTCCAGTTTGATGTAGCAGCACTATAGCTTCCGTACCGTCGAAATCATCGCGAATCTCTGAAAAACAGCCCTAAAACACCGTGTAATATATATATCTTGCAATGTCCTTCATATCACATGGAAACGAACCGATTACCCATTATTCTGTCCTTTGTATTCCGATCTCCAAGCGGCGTAGCAACTCTATGCATCTTTACCGACAAAATCCTGGGCAGCCTCATTTTCCTCATCTGCCAACGCCTTATCGGTTTCCTCATCATGTCCTTCCAAATCTGGAGGTATTACCTGCATTTCCACCGACGGTGCACCATTCAAATACTTGAGCTGCTGAAGTACCCGTACTTTTACACTTTCCAGATATTTTCGAGTGTTCTTATTGTCAATTCTTCCTGAAAGATGCGGATGTAACGTGTAATCAGGAGCAAAGTTCTCAATAAACGGCATACTTGTTGGAAGATTGTTATCCATGTCCACATTCAGTAGAATAGATGTTTCATATGCCCACAATCTACTCACGTTTCGAGGCGTATAACCACCACCGCCAACAACCAATAATGGCACACCAAACATTTTAACAAAACGTACACATTCTCCATGAGCTTTGATATTCAAATTGAAACATCCAAGGCGGTCTCCTCCAAGGGAATCAGCTCCACACTGTAGAACAATGGCTCCAGGGCGAAATTTCGTCATGACCGGTTCTACAATGGATCGAAACAAATAAACATAGCTGTCGTCATCAATTCCATCCCGTAAAGGAACATTCAGACTGAAGTGCTTGCCATTTCCAACCCCAGATTCTTCTGTAGAACCTGTGCCTGGGAAAAACTCGCCATTATACTTATGAAAGGACAAAGTCATGACTCGATCAGTGGTATAAAAAGCTTCTTGGACGCCATCTCCGTGATGAACATCAATATCAATATATAATACCCGAGCATGATACCTGAGAAGATTCAGAATGGCGAGAACAATATCATTAATATAACAAAACCCCGACGCTTCGAATTTTTTGGCATGATGTAGTCCTCCAGTCCAATTGATAGCTATATCACTTTGACCAGTAATGAGTTTACGAGAAGCATCCAAGGAAGCACCAGCAAATATGCTGCTATAATCGTATATGCCGTCGAATATAGGACAATCCTCTCCAATATTGAACTTTGAAAAATCCGATGCAAACTCTTTGACATTGTCTGGAGTCACTTTTTGAAGAAAATCAATATATTCAGGCGCATGGAACGCCAACACTTCGTCCTCAGTAGCTCGCCGAGGTTGATAAAGATCCATTTTCTCATGTAATCCATATGCTAGAATAAGGTGGTCTGTAAGCATCAAACGCACCGGCTTCATGGGATGCCTGGCTCCGAAATGGAACTCTCTTATATCCTCATTGTAATGGTATGAAACCTTGGGTTGATATTCACTCAGGAAATCCTCATAAAAAGGCATAGACTCTACTGTTTTGGCATCGTAAGCCAGCGTAGACCCATTTGCGTTTGGAGACCATGTTTTGACGACCATGTGGAAGATGGATGGGAAAATATTCTTGGGATGAGCAAAACAGAGACAAAATGAGGGGGAAATGAAAACAAGCCACAGCGAAAATCAAGGCAACTGAATAAAATTCCCAGCGAAAAGCAGAAATTCCCAGCGAAAACCCATTGAACAATCGCCAAAAGCTCCCAAAAGCTTTAGCAAAACGTCCCAAAACCAACTGAAAATCCACCAAACTCAACTCCCAATTCTCCTCCATCGCGCCACCATCACTTAACAATGTCAGGTAAGTGCTGTTTAAAACATATAATGACAATTGAACATTTCTAACGTATATTATAGGCAGTGCAGGATTCGATAGACATATTACTATATTTTCTCCAGAAGGTCGACTGTACCAAGTTGGTAAGTATATTGATGAACCTCATGGATTTGAAATCAATCCCATTAACATCCAGAATATGCATTCAAAGCTATAACATCCGCTAATATAACATCAATTGCCATCCGAGGCAAAGATTCTGCTGTGGTAATTAGCCAGAAAAAGGTCCCTGATAAGCTTCTGGATGCTTCATCAGTCAGCTATATCTTCAAGCTTTCCGATACAGTTGGAGCTGTTTTGACAGGCCAGATTGCTGATGCTCGAGCTGCAGTTAGCCGAGCAAGAAGTGAAGCTACAGAGTTCCGTTATGTCCATGGTTATGACATGCCTTGTGATGTGCTGGCCAAACGCATTGCTAACGTCAATCAAGTATATACCCAACGTGCATATATGCGACCGCTCGGTGTTGCCGTAAGTCTTATTTCGTTGGATCCCGAGCAAGGACCGTTGCTGTATAAATGTGACCCTGCAGGCTATTTTGTTGGTTATAAGGCCACAGCAACTGGCCCCAAGCAACAGGATGCTATGAATTACTTGGATAAAAAACTCAAAAAGAAGGAGTATGCCCCTGGAGATTGGAAAGAGGTGGTAGAAACAGCAATCACAGCACTGTCGACGGTTTTGGCAATGGATTTCCGCAAAAACGATATCGAGATAGGTGTAGTAGGCATTGATGGAAGCCCCAAATTTAGACAGCTCACGTCAGACGAAATCGAGGAGCGGTTGGTGGCTATAGCTGAACAGGATTAAAGCGATAATTATGAGTGGTTGGATGTTATCTATGAATGCCTGACTGCTACAACGAAAGCTGCTGTGATCTACTGTAAATTCATAAATACCTTCACAAATGCTAACATGATTTCATAAATAGCTATTGCCCCTAGATAATACTGCCTATTATATTATAGATACCACCTCCAGGTATCTGTTAACGTTTTGGCCGTGGATTGAACATATAGTTACAGATAGGCTCCGTACTACCAAGCGATCGTAATATCAAATGATTGATATCTCGACGGCCTTCACCAACCAATTCCCATGTCTGGGTTCGTAATGAGGATCGAATAAGTCGTAATAAACCAACTGTATTCTGCCGATCAGGAACTTGATCAAGCCGAGATACTGGGTATGAAGACAAACGATGCAAGTATGTATACCCATCCTCTTTACTAGGAACATCGTCTATCAAATCGTTCCAAGCCTGAGCAATTTGGTCAGCTGTGGCCCCTTCTGGAATATGTGGCTTTTTGTCGCCAAGTATATTCTGTTCCGGCCCACAATCGACAAATCCAAAGGCCCATACCACCAGTGCACATACAAACAGAATATGAGGCCGTTTCGATATGGGATCATTTGCTCCGTCGTATTCAATTTTGATCATCTCCGACAGTGGTTCAGTGATTCCGATGGTCTCTGAAAGCTCAGAATCTTCTCGCCTTGATCTATCAGACACTCCGTCAAGAGAGGCTGCCGTTACTGAGCTTTCTGGAGAACCAACATCACTTTTAGTAACCTTATATCGACATGAACAGCACGAATATTCCTGAGATGGCGTCTGCACACTGTTTTTGCGATTAAGCAACTCGTTCGGGGATGCCAGAAACATCTCACGTAGAAACCGAATGGCATGCCAAAGTGCCTGCTTCCCTATATCTTTGTTGACAAGAGCCTTTAACTTCTTACTAGAACTTTCCCAATCCAATTTCTTCGTCGGATGGTTAAATAAAGTCGGGGAGCCAGCATACATTTGAATATCAGTGAGAGAAGTTGCCAAAAGAATATGAGACAAATGAAAAAAGGGTGACGTACAGCCTTGAGTGCTTAAAAGAAACGAGTAACTATCGAGATTTGTAGGAAGTTTCTCTAGGAGCACTTCCTTTTGTGTATCGACCGATTGTTGCGATTGATTCTCACTAGATTTAATCATGCTCAAGTCATGATCCTGTTTCCACCAGTCTAATGCCGGTGATAGTGTACTTCGCCAAGTATTTTTGAAGGCATCAGCCCAACCGACGCTTGATGCTTGGACTTCACGCTTCTGCATCTCAATAGAAATACATATAAGACCAGCTAAGAGTGCCCTGCGTCCAAAGGGACCAGTATCTACGTGCTCTTTACGAAGAGTACGTTTTAACTCTTGCATAAACGAAGAGTTGGAGCATGCAGGTAATGTGGTTTTTTCACTAGGATATTCAGACCATAACGACTCCGAACACGGCAGGGAAAGTCTGATTTCATGAACAGACATAATTAGTGGATGCCCGAATAGCGTTGCATCAAAAACATCTAATATAAACGCCATCAAAGCTGCCCGCTTCGTACCTTCAGCATGTATCCATTTTTGCCACGGATCACTCACATGATTATCAGTATCCCCATACAAAGCTGAACCTCTCCTAATGATCTGGATAGTTGCAGCATGATGTATATGACCGCGTTCATGAAGAACCCTTGTAGACATTGTTTTTTCATAGATCTCGATGATCAATAGAGCTTGAATAACCCACAAATTAGCAGGTGCTCTGCAATCCGGAGATTGAAACACAGCCCATCTAAGGTTTTCACATATTTGTGTTGAGAAGTCAAATGCATGATCATACGCAGCCCCAATGAGAATAATGGCCCAAAGAAGACCGGTAGGACAGCTATTAGCGGCAAAGCTGGGCCTATGAAGTAGAGGGTATTGGGGATGAAAGTTATCCCAGTATTTGTTGATATAGACCTGTAGAGTAGATTCGTCATACATATGACCGAGAGGAAGATAAGAATACAGAATATTGACAGTTTCTGCAGTCAATACAGCGTCATTATGGGTTGAAGGGGGCGAAAACAGGCTTTGAAAGTCCACAGGAGATTCAAAAAACGACGGAGACAATAAAGGATCCTTAATATTGTCCATTACAGCGTCTGAAAAAAGCCACTGAATGAGATCAGGCCCATTTTCCATGATGGAATTGGACATGTTGACGGAGTTGTTCTGGAGTTTGGGACCGGCCAGCTCTTGAGTGTTATTGAGGATATTGACCAAATCAGTCGATCTAGCAGATACAGGTTGAATAGCCGAACCAATGCTATCAGATACGGATGCTGGAGACATGGAGTCTGAAGTAGGAAGTCTCGACATACTGAGTCTTCGAGATCCCATAGTTGATGCCAGCTCTCCAGGAGCAGCACTGCGCATATGGCTCACTGGGGTATGATTAATAGCGCCATTTGCTGCATGATTATCGGGAAAAAGTCCAAACTGCTGCTGTTGACGTGAGACTGGGCTATAAAACTCATTCACCTTGTTGATAGCCACAGGCCGCACAAAAGACCCATTATAACCACCGTCCAACGACTCCTGAGACTCATGAAATAGTCTCAGAACATTTGAATCGTCCTCATGATTGTAAGAACCGTTTTTTTCGCCGAGTATAGCGTTGGGGATATTATGGCTTGGAGGCTCAACAATCAGGCCCTTTGCTGTCGAACGTTTCGGGATGATTCCACCCGTGGCTTTTCTCTTCTCATGACGTTCAATATGCCGTATGCGAAGGTCTTCACGTACAAAGACTCTGTCGCAGCCAGGCCATTCACAACGGAAGATTTGCTTGGGTTTATCTGGATTGGTTAGCAACGGTAAAGAGCTTTAACGGTAGAGAAATAGGCGGAAAAGTTATGAAAATGATATAAAAACCATGAAAAAGCCACATAATACCAAAACCTTCATCTCTCTTTCTCTTTTACTCATGTCATGTTCACTTACGATTCAACTGATGCCTCGAAAGATGCTCCAACCTCGTAAAAGTCTTTCCACATCCCGGCTCCTCGCATAAAAACTGCTTCTCAAGTCCCTTTCGAGACCGTCTCTTCGTCTGATCATTTGTATCGTCCTCTTCTTTATACCGTTTAGATGCCATGTGAGCCCTGGAAGATTACGTTGAGTCCAACAAACTGCGGGGAACATTGGGACCACCCACATGGGGCCAAATACTGTAGGTAGCTAATCAGATGTTAGTTGATCTGGTGAAAGAGTTACGTAAAATATATACATGAAATTAGAGCCAATCTTCAGGCTGTTGATTTTCTTCCGTATGATTCATTTCTTCGTCTTCTTGCCGGCTGCTTAGCCATTCTGTCACCTCATCATCACCATTTATCCATGCTAATGGCTCGAGGTTTTTCCTGCTCGGTGAAACTGGTGCCAGTGGTGCATGCTGTAAGTAGTATTTGGTGATTTCTATATCATCTGGCCGAGCAGGGACCTCGTTTGAAGCTTGTTCCTCGATATGCTGTGTATGTTTGGCATTGACCAGCGTCATTTTGCTCTCACACTCGTCGTTCAAATCTATGTCAGAGATCATTTCATCCATTGCAAGAGCTAATCGCTCGTTGCTCGGTCCTGGAATTTCCTTGCCCAATCTATTTGTAGTTAGTGGCATCATGGGACTAGCTGGACTAACCGGAGAAGCTGGCTCATAAAACCGCCTCACTTCACTTTGAATCTCTTCGTAACTTCCAGAGACCGATACTGGAGATACAGGTAGAACAGCAGGAATTTGCGGTGATGAAACTGTTGCAATTTCTGAGGCCCGGTTATGGTTTGTCAAGTTCATAGCAAATGGTTTTCAAGTAGAAGAGATAATTAAAGAAAGAGAACACAAAAACAAATCGAAATCCAGCTGTTTCAAAGATTGACCAATTTATGAAAAAATTGCAGCTGCATTGCATAATATGTTTGTTGTTGGCACCGACTTTGATCTTTCAACATTATGTAGCCAGGTTACTCCATAATTCATCATCATGTAAGATTTCATGCAAGACCAGAGATGAAACTCCAATATTAAAAACCAGAAAGAAAACCGTCAATGTTCATGTATCTATTAGGTATAGTGTATTATGCACAGTAGTCCTGCCTGTATAGACCTTCTCGTCTAGCCCTGCTCAACTAACGAGACACCTCATCAAAATCTAGTAAAAATCGCACTTGACCTTCCACCACATGAGTTTAAAGCACTATTATGCCATGATTTCTTACTCATTACACAACAATTGTAATGGGTGATATTTCTTAATCAGCTCTTCCACCTCTTGACGAACATCTCTCCCTGATACGTCCGCACGGCTCGAAAGAGTCCTCCTGTCAGGTAATGCTATATCCGAAAGCACCTTCTGCTTTTCCGCATCATTCATTTTCTGGTACGTCTCTAGCACCCTCAAATCGGCTACTTGCTTGGCCCCCCGATGTATTGGTGCTATTTCGGCCGGCTTGAGATCTAAAACATTTCGATAATTTTCTATGATGCTTCTCTCCAAACTCACTAATACATGCTCTTCTTGTGAATCTGAAAAGCATCCATATAAATAAAAGGCCCCATCCACCGTTGATACTAAAACCAAAACATGACCTCGGCTGTTCTTTAATAGCTGAAGAGTTCTGGCTTCAAGATTAATTTCTTTTTCCAACGTCAACTTATCATCATGTAAAGATAACTCCACGAGCCTATCATCAACGCCTATTTGAGACGCGTCGGATACTGCCATTAATATGGTCAAAGACTCAGAATGACCAAATCGACCTGGCTTACCAGGAAGTATCACAGGATTACTAACAGACCCAAAAATAGACCTATCATCCCACCTGTAAGTTATTTGATGTCTTTCTTTGATACGAACTTCCCTTAACCTGTTAACTAACACTGTGTCGCCGCCGGATTGAGAAATAGCAATGCCAGTTATACTGTCGGACATAACAGTCATTTCATCCGCTGAGTCCTTGAGTTTACTATCAGAATAAACTAACACGATTATTCTTGATCCAGAAGATATAACAACTTTACTTCTTCTTTCGTCATATTTGATATTGTCAATCGGGCCGTGAGTGTATTCTTCAGATTGAACAAGCAACAACTTTTGACCACGGACCACAAACCGAAGTAGCCGGCCTTTAGGTGGCATATCATCGTCGTCAGAGTAACCAGAATTATAATCAGTCTCTGCACTGGTTATAGACGTACCAACCAGAAACGTTGAGCTATCTTCTGACGACTCAATGAACTCTAAGCACTCTCCCATTTCATCTATTGGTAGTTGATGAGAATCAATCACTTCAAATGTATCCTCCTTCACTATTTCGATGTAAGTTTTTTCGGGAATCTGATCATAAACTGGCAATTGATCTAGAGACTCTTCATCATATGTTAGACGAATAATCGCCAGGAACCCGTTTCCAACTCTGGAAATCTTGCGAACTACATCTGTTAACATACTCTGCTGCATCAAAAGACTCTCCTGAGATGCGATTTCAATAACACAAAGCCGAGTTTTGGTAACTGCTAAGAGAGCACGCTCAGAACCAAAGGCACTTGCTCCAGCTTTACCTATCGCAGCGGCACACAATATTGGCTCACAATTAAGAAATTTCGCAGAAGTACCGGCATGAATAATAGTAGATGTATCAGACGAGCAAAGTAATACATCATAGTAAGCAAAGAGTTTAGCAGGCTGAGATCCCTTAGCTATTGTCGTCGGAATTTTATCTTTTCCAACAGCAACTATTAGACCGTCCGCTAGACCAATATATATATGGTCGTCTGAAAATACAATGGAGTCAATCAAGACTTCGTCAGACGAGACAACAATTTCACACACAACATCTAGACTTGGGGATAACTCTAATACCTTTGAATTCAAAAGTCCAACAAGAACATTACCCTGACATTCTGAGCCGATTGCAACTGCCTGCGCTTCCAGCTCTATAGATTTAAACCTTGTCGAAGAGTTTTCTAAAGACACTAAAGCCAGACTCATGCCATTACCCCGCACAATCACTACCTGATGATTGAAGTTGTCATAATATGCCAGTATTATAGAGCTTTCTGAAGTGAAAAGTGGTAGTTCACTCTTTGTAGAATATATTCCTGAGGAGGTTACCTGATATAGAACGTCCGAGTACTGAAATACTAGTATACTGGCCATATCCAGTTTCAAATTATTAGGTCTCGTGGTTTCTAAGTCTCCAGCAAATGTAACTTTTGTAACACTAGTATCGAATGGTGTAGTAATGATCCAATAAAGCTCTCCAGATAATACAGCAGTCCAGCAGCCAACGAGTCCTTCTGAGGATCCGGCAGTGGCCAATAGGTGGACTTCGTGGCCGTATCCAAGCCGTTTGATAGATCCCTTAGGAGGACCTCCACAGCATGCAATAATACTTAGACTACCGTAATTGTCAACTTCGGCAGTATAATCGAGTATCGGAGACAAGGTGTCCAAACGGTCGACGATTTCTATGGACCAGTCAGGAGTCTCATTGCTCGGTTGTGAGTGATCCTTAACCAATCTTATAACTAGAGAATCTGACATTGTACTTGAAATAAAGAACATATTCTCCGAGATATGCACAATTGAGGTGGGAGGAGATAAATGTTCCTTGCATAGAGAGGCAACTACCTCACCAGTGTTATAGTTGACAGAAACCACTGAGAATTTTCCCGAAGAAGACCCCAACAAGTAATATTTTATTATAGTCTGATTTGGAAGTTCAGCGAGGCCAGGAATTTCTGCATAGCATTGGAAGTGAAGAGGCCTAGTCAGAATGGGTTCGCCGAGGCCAGTGCCAGGCTGCCAGAATGCAAAGGCTTCCGTAGAAACCAAAAGCGCCTTGTAAGTTTTGTCCTGCCCGTTTTTCACAGGAATTATCATGCGGTACTGGTATATCTGAAAAGGGCTGTTATCCAAAACCTGTAAGCTGTTGCCTTTTACTTTACAATGCTTAAGGTGTCGTTTGGAACGAAGAGTGCCTGAAATGCAAAGGAATTCCCGATCATCTTCAGAAATAGCCACCATAGCAGTGATATCCATAAAGTCGATGTTGAGCCGTTTAGGCTCACCAAACAACAACGGGGTCTCAGGCAAGCTGCCCTGCTCGATCTGTTCCAAAGTATCCTGAAACTGTTTGGAGAAATCGCAAGAAATGAGACATCCAGGACGATCGTGAATGCAAATAAATGAAGTGTTTGATGAAATATACACCTCATCGACAAATTTAATATATAGCGGGGTGTTGTCGTCTTTAAATACTGCGGTTTTGACAAATCGGCCATTGAAGTATCCACAGGCATACATATCCCCCGTCTCCATCATTACTAGCATCCAATCTCTTCTACCGAGCCGTGAGTTCTTTTTCCGCTTCGTGAGCTTCTTATATGGCATTCGCAATGAATATAATGCAATGATTTTCCCATATAAACGTAGAGAATGCACTTGAACCAGAGATGCTTGATCTAAGCTCAGAACATCGAGATCATTTCCACGGACAACGGCAACGTCCTTTGTAGTGTCTGAAGTGAAATATCCCGAGATGGCATGAGAAATAGCCGTAGGTTCATTTAGCGTTAAAAGAAACGCTTTATCCGTACAGGTGGATGTGCCATCCATTGGAGTATCTGAATATGGTGGATGAAGTTGAGTGTCTTTGAGCTGGAGGGAATGGTGACGAAAAGATGCACAAAAACGGGATGTGGGAAAAATATTGAGGTTATAGAGATTATAACAATAGACAGAAGAACCAAAATATCAAAATAAAATATAGAAATTTATTAATTTTACTGTTTTTCATGTTCCTCTAAATGCCCCGAACTGAACTTACGTAATCAGCCTATTTCCCTTTTGGGTGTTGTCACCAAACTCACCTTCCTTAACATAACAACATTCCTTCCAACTAACAACTAAATACTACAAAACGCACTCGTTACAAGTACAAATGGACGAATCAGCCACTAAGAAGCCGAGCTTCGGCATGCGTATCTCATCTTCCAGCAAGAAACAGCTGCTTTCTTTGCATAATCGGCTGGAAATGAAACGGCACGACCCTCTGTCGACGCGTCCACTACCGGCTTTTGGCGATGAAAACAAACCTTTACACGTTTCTAAGCGCCGCATAGACCATAATATTGCGTCTGATAATGATGATGGCAATATGAAGTCTGATTTGGCCAATCCTTTGATGGTTACGCCCGAGAATCAACTGAATCACAAGAGAAAGAGGAGCTTCAATGACGTTTCTAGCTCGTCTCCAGATGCAAAAATTCACGTAGAGGTGGTTGAATCGGCGGCTGATTTGCAATTGGCTGTTAAATCACCAGTGGAGTCAAACGGGCCTGTCGAATCACCGGCTCGTTCAGTGTCGGTTGTTAAATCATCAGTTGATTCAGTATCTGCCATTAAATCACCAATTGAGTCAGCATCAGGCATTAAATCGCCCGCAGATGTACCGCCATCCTCGCAATTGTCTACGCAGTCGGTCTTATCACACGTTTCTAATGGGGCAAAACCGCATATATCTCCTGGTTCCTTGCCAATTCCCAGCCAAAGTATATCCGATTTGGACAAAATTAAAGCTGCACATACAGTGGAAATTACCGCTCTTGAAGCAGTTGTTGCTGGAAAAGATGCAGAAATAGAGTCCCTCAAATCGGCCCTCATCCAGACGCGCCAGCAAATTCAAGCGTTCCAGGGCCGAATTGATCTCGTTGTCAACCAGGTGAGCGATGAGCTCCATCAGGGATATCAGCAAAAGCTACATTCTAAGTTATCAGCTCTCAAGTCCGATTTGAATCAACGACACCAAGATGAAAAGGACGACCTGGAAAGGCAAGTTCAGTCTTTGCAAAAGGATAAAGTCGATTTACATGAACAGTTGGAAACTTTATATGCAGATATATCTCGCGAACAAGATGAAATTGCTAGTCTTCGTGAGGACCAATTGAAAATGCAAGAGGATCATGCTACAGAAATCGAGCTGCTCAAGCATCAATCTGAAGAGCAATTGGCTATCAAAGAGGGCCAGCTTCAAGAGTTCATACGTACTTTTGAAGAGTACAAGACAATGTCAGAAAGAAATACTGGCATTTGACGAATTAATGCTTTTTTATTTGATTATTATGTTTCTCTAAGTCGTTGCGTTGCCACTTATGCGTTGGCGTGCCGTTCTGGTGGAGTGCAGACTAGTGGCCTCGTATAATTTGCGAGTCCGTTCTGATACCGCCGAAGGAAAAGAAATCAAAAATCAAGTTTCTTTCGAGCGATATGTGACATGACTGATTAAGGTTTGACTATGAACCATTTTCCTCTTGTATTTTTTACTCTACATCACAAGTTGTGGGGTCTATTGCAATATCCCGATAGCATTAATCTTAGGCATCAGACTATGGTCCGACCGATCTACGCAAATCAAATGACATTTTGCTGAAATTTATCGGATTCATTTTTCCTTTTTTAGGGTCCAATGTTTTTTTAATCATGCATAACAAGATTACTCTCTCCTTTCATGCAAGTGGTTAAAGTACAAACTTTAAAATAAACCCTGAATGTTAATTTCGCAATCATAATTCGCTGGTACGCATTTAATTATACGCGGGTAGCAAGAGTCAATAATACTTTTGAGAGAATTTTTCTTGTCTTACTGGTCAGGTACTGCTCCATTTCTGCTGTTTGATATTACTCGAGACGAAACATCCATTGGCACTTGCCCAATAAATACGTTCATACATATCCAAGGACTTACGCGGATACGGACAAAATGCCACCAGCAGATTACGAAAATGGCCAGTTATTGCCCTCATTGGATAGGGATATCAGCCCTGACATATTCAAGGGCAAGCGTTCATTCATGTTCGATAACCCAGATGCTAGTGTCGATACATTAAGAGGGCCAGAGATGTCGGAAAGCACCTTGTACTCGTCGAATTCTCAGAGACGGCGTGGTGGCTCACTGGAAAGTGAAAACTCTGCGTTGGATCCGCTAGATATGCTTCATCATGACAAACCACCATCTAAGTTAGACCTGGGTTCACTGGAAGATCATCCATTCTCAAGGATCTCTGAAATTGAGGAAATTGAAAGGGATGGATTATCGAATGGAAATGACGGTCCTGATCTTAAATATGAGAATGCAAAACTTACAAAGATTGTTAGAAAACAGAGCGAGATGATATTTGAATTGCAACGTGATATGCATAAGCTTTTAGAAGAAAAAAAGTCATGGTACGCTGGGGGTATCTTAGGCAACTTTGATATGGCAAATAAGAAGAAGAATAGTGTGCTTACTGGAAGTAGTATTGCTAAGCAATTTGATCAAGACCGAGCACCCTCCATTGCTACTGCCTTTTCAGGTACTTCGTCCACCAAATCTTCATTTGATGGTGGCATGGAAAGTGGAGGTTCCTTTAGTTCTGCTAGATCACGTACGTCAGACTCTGGCTACTACTCTTCTAGAGCTTCAGAATCTGGCCTATATTCTCCTCCTAAATTTTCTCTGGAAGGCATTTCTACTCAGCGCAAATTTTTGAACAATACAGCAGTCAATGGGATAGAGAAAGAGCCTCACTTGTATCAAAGTAGCCTCTCTCGATCGAATACAGAGAGTTCTTCTCCTACCGATTCCGCCGAGTACAAACTTAAGGAGGATGCCAGTAAGAAACCTACTGTTGTTCATCGTGGATCTATGACCGATGAACCATATTCAAGATCGCAGTCTGTTGCTTCTCAAGGAGAAAGTATTGTTAATGACAGTGCTGGTCGACGGCCAAGCAAAGCTTCTCTTCAAACGGAGCTTCCATCATCACCTTCGTCAGCTTTTATTTGTATGAATCCAAATCAATTGCAGTATTTTACTATAACTGTTTCTTTTGGTCTAATTGGAAAGGTCGGGACTGCGCTCAAGACAGCTAAAGACGATCCGGTAGCCATTTTCTCTGTTGCTTATGGATCAAAAGGCACTATATGGTATTGTATCAAAAGTTACAGTCAATTGCTAGAATTGGATTCTTCTATACGCCCGTATCTACAGACTCTGGATCTTATGCGTCTTCCTGAGAAGAGTTTGTTTGGTAGCCATGCACCTGCCAAGGTAGATATGCGACGAAATTTATTGAATGACTATTTTTCAATGCTTGCGAGCTTTACGTCACCGCCCTTCATAGTCAAATCAAAGGTTTCTTCATTTCTTTCGCGCGATCAAATATGGCTTTCACCTCAAAAGATCGATGTTCAGGATGATTCTGGAGCCGGCATTCAAATTCGAAAGCATGGTTTTCTTACCAAGCGAGCTCGAAATCGCATTGTTGGCTGGAAAGTCAGGTTTTGTGTATTTGCTGGACCATATCTGCGCTATTTTGATCGCCCAAATGGTGAGTTGCTTGGTACTATTCTTGTAGCAGGAGCTCGTATTGGTCGTCAAGTAAATGAAGAGGGTGCCGACGATGAAGAGAAGCAATATAGACATGCTCTTTCAATTGCTGAGATCAAAAGAGATAAAGAAACTACACATATTTTTTGTGCAGAGAGTGATGAAGAGAGAGACAGTTGGATTGACGAACTTGCCAATTATTCGCTACCATCCTTTGATGCCAATCATCAATATAAGGAAGGTGCTGCTTCTCTATATTCATTTGAGCCGTGGATCATTTGCAGTAGTTCACGAGATGATGAGAATGAGATGCCGTCTATGCCGATTTCCAGACCTATAAATCTAACGAAAGCCGGACAGGAATGGACGACAGAACACGGGAATTTGAGATCTGTTAGCAGCTCGTCGTCTTTGAATCGTGCAAAAGGTAGTATGACGCATCTTTTTCAAGTACGGTCGCCGGAAAGTGATAATTTTGGAAGGAAGCCGAGTAATTCGTCTAGTGGATTCCGGAAGAAATCATTGTTCGGGCTCATTCCAAGAAAAGCAAGTATGGCGCTGTCAGCATTTTCTGATTTATCAAAAGAAGCTCGCAATGATGAGAAGTTGACAAATGCAGGCTCGACTAGTTCGGCTGGTAATAATGGAGGATCCAGAACAAGCTCCAGTGTCCGCCAACCAAGCGCTAGCGAATTAAGCGAGTCCGTCAAGGGCTCGGTAATGAACACAGAAGGCCATATGAAGTTGGTTGGTGCACCTTTGGCAGATGCGGTGCAATTGTCAAGTAAAGTACTGGATGGAGCTGAAGTTCCCTCTATATTTTACCGGACGATTGAATACCTTAAGAATCATCGCGGGTATCTTGAAGAAGGGATCTTCAGAGTCAATGGTAGCAGTTCTACTATTAAACAGCTTCTGGATAAGTTTGATAGTGAATACGATGTTGTGTTGGAAGGTATAACTGGGGTAGATATTAATGTTGTTTGTGGATTGTTGAAGAAATGGTTGATGGAATTGCCAGATGCGGTATTGACCAAGACTCTGGATACGTCATTTTCATCTGCAGTTAACTTGAATGACAAGAATGAAAGGATTATCATGCTGTACAAATTGGTTGATTGCTTACCGAGACAAAACCGAGATATGCTTTCAGTGCTCTGTGGATTCATGAATACGGTGATTGAACACGAACAAATCAATAAGATGACAGTCAGCAATCTGGGCATTATATTCAGTCAAACATTGGATATGCCGTCTCGAGTGTTTAGTGAGCTTGTCACGAACTATGGCCAGATATTTGGCAGCAGCGAAGGGGATTTTCCCAATGGACCTGAAGAGTATGCAACAAGTACTCACCATGTGGTATAGTTTATAGCTGGTATATATATTATGCATGATGGTATGATACTAACCTGATGATATATCCATGTAAAAAACTCGTAGTGATAAATCCTTGGTGTTACAACGATGTGATATCCTTAGTGTACGTGATATCTTCGCGATTGACGCCCCAGGAAATCATTGCTAATTAGAATATATATCGTATGCGACTGTCTACTGCACATTGTGCCGTCTATGTTTCAAGACATTTTCTATGAACGCCTCTCCAGCCTTGTAAGAAGACCGAACCAAGGGGCCACTTGCACAGTAAAGAAACCCCAGTTCAATTGCACGGTCATGCCAATGATTGAAACGTTCAGGGGTGACATATTCTGCAACCTTGACATGACGTTTTGTGGGCCGCATGTACTGGCCAAAAGTCACGACATCGACGTTTGCATCCCGTAGCTGTTTGAGAGTGTCTTCAATCTGAGCGTCCGATTCACCGAATCCAAGCATTATGGAGGTTTTTGTAATAAGATGAGGATTGGCGATTTTGGCGTGTCGGAGAACACTCACACTTCGCTGAAAGGCCGCTCGACGGTCTCTGACAAATGGCGTCAATTCCTCCACGGTTTCAACGTTATGAGCAAACACATCCAGACCGGACTTGGCCATGAGCTGAACCATTTCAAAATCACCCTGGAAATCACCAGTTAGGCATTCCACGAGGATGTGAGGAGCTTTGGATTTGATGCGTTTGACAGTTTCAGCAAAGTGCCGTGCTCCACTGTCTATAAGATCGTCTCTATCCACAGCCGTCAGAACAACATAACCAAGCCCCCATCTGGCAATGGCTTCGGCAGTATGCTCCGGTTCATTGGGATCCAAAGGACCGGGAGTTCTATTGGTTTTGACAGAACAGAAGCGGCATCCTCTTGTGCAAGTATCACCCATGAGCATGATAGTAGCGGTTGCCTTGGACTTATCGGAACCACCCCAGCACTCGCCGATATTGGGGCATCGTGCTTCTTCACAGACAGTATGCAAATTGAGACCACGAAGGTCGTTTTTGAGATTATGGAAGTTTTTGCCCTTGGGGATATCTCGTTTAAGCCATTTAGGCAGTCGTTTAGTCTCAGAACTGTTCGCATCAACAGCCGCAGCCACAGGATCCAGGAAGATTTTGTCATTGGCGCGATTGGCTAAGAAATCCTCAAAAGAAGGGCCGTTTTTTAAGCGCTGAGCGAGCCGGGATCGACGACCTGTGGTTACTAATGGTTCAGAGGGTTCAGTCACTGGGGTAGAATCACCAGCTAAAGAATGACGTGCAGAATAGGTAGAAAAGAGCCGAGTAACAAGAACAGTGGCATTTTGTGCAGTGTTTGTAGCACTTAAAGTACTACGATATAATGCCATAGTTAATAGTAAAAGAAGACCCGAGTTAAAGATACTCAAACGGGGAATTTTTTCAATGGTGTAAAGTATCACGTGACGTGCGGGTTTGTCCAACCAATGGAATTGTCTCATATTCCGTCTTGGGTAAAAGGCTCGTACAATCGTTCCACCTTTTTTTTTCTCTTCAAACCAGTAATTTTTTCACCGAAAATTGGCAATGTAAGTATACAAACCATATAAGGGATATAAGGAGCCGGGGATTTTGCCATCGATGTTACTATATCATGCTAGACTTTGTGGTGGGCTGTTTTATTTGTGAGTTAGTAGTCTTGTTATGCCCATTGTTTGCATCTACAAGTAACATTGGTTGGAAGGAAAAAAAAAACCAGTGGGCATTGGCGAAGATGCGGAGTTACCATGTAGTGTGCATGTTGCCAAATTTTATCGGTGTTTAGTTGTCTTGTCTAACTTTATAGGCTTCGATCCTTTAAACCTCTGGTTAGGCCAATGACATGCCGAGCTATAGTTCCACAACTCACGTCAGTTGCATCGGTTCGACATGCTCATGCTATTTCGAATCCTACTTTGGCCAATATCGAAGGCAGATGGGAGCAAATGACGGAAGAGGAGCGTCAGGATATCATTGTTCAATTGACTGAACGTCAAAAAGGACCTTGGGCTGAGCTTACGACAGCAGAAAAAAGAGCCGCATGGTTCATTTCATATGGGGCTTGGGGGCCTCGAAAACCAATTCATCCTCCAGGAGAAGTTGGCAAGATTGTTACAGGAGTGTTTGGAGTGATTGCAGCAGCTGGGGTTATATTTGGACTATTTCGATTAGCAGCACCACCACCTCCGGCCACAATGTCTAGGGAATGGCAAGAGGCTAGTAATGAGATTCTCAAGGAGAATAACGCCAATCCATTTTCTACATATAATCAAGTTCAGTCCCCATCTCGAGGGTTGCCAGAGCAAGATGATGATGAATAGAGACAGCTGGAGTTTGTAGAAGACAAGTAGGGAAAATAACAAGAACAATAGTGAGGAGGAGCATAAGATTGTAAATTGCATTATTGTGAATTAGAGTGAAATTTAGCCATGTAGTAGCCATGTAGTAGCCATGTAGCAGCCATGTAGCAGCCATGTAGTATAGGTTATTGATCGACTATGCAAGTACGCACGACAGCACTACAACATCACTTTAAGTACGACACCATTATGAAGTACAGCCATAGACTACAAGTTAATACTAACGAGTTGAAAAACACGAGTATTTCAAATGATTTTCATGATTTTTACAATATTTTATCCATATTTTATCCATATTTATCCAACCCCATACGCCATCTCTCAAATCCATCCTGTCACTTCACCCATGCGCTTTATCTTGCACCACCCCATCATGCAAATATACAAGCGATATGGCATATTACAACAGAAGCACGATGATGAAAGGAAAAAAAAACACCAAATTCTGCACAATTATCTTACAATTACAAACACCCCATACTCATATATCTATATATTTATTTTCACCTCCAATCCATTCTTCCCCTGTTTCATGTGACTGACGCTTATTTTCTCTTCTGCTGCAACTTTGTTCTGTTTTGGTAATATTAACCTTGGCTACCCTTGGGCTTGCAAAACTTCCTCTTTGACTTCAACTTATACCAACCAACCCGTAGAATTACGACAAACTTGGTTGTTGATAAGAAATCAACTCTAAAGATTTGGAATATTCTATCGGCAGCTTTGTTTTGCTCTTTATTTGCTCCTTGGTATTTGTCAAGTCTCAAAGCCTCTGGTTCCGTACCATCGATTTATTGCCCATCATAACTGCTATTTGAACCAATGGATTATTCTCAAGAACCCTGGTCTTATCATACTGGTAATGCCGGTAATTCAAACGGTTCTTCCATGGGTAATGTCTCAGCAAACCATGGCCTTATGGATGCCTCAAACGGCCAATCCTGGCAACAAACCATGGACGCTGAGGATCGCAAGCGATTGATCTTTTTACTGTGAGTATACGATATTTCTTAGTTGATTACCAAATGCGGCCATGTTTTGTCGCCGCCCCAGGTTAAGCAAAAAAAAAGCCACAATTATGGGCACATTATCATGATTGGTCAGGTGGGCTAAGCTACGGCTCTACTGGATGACTCTTTCTGGTTTATTATTATTATTATTTCCCTGCCTTTTATCTAATCTATTGCTTATATTTGGGGCTGGCCTTTTTTTTCTTTCTTGGTTGCCTTGTTTTCTACTGCTGTTATTCTAACTTTTCAGTGTCGATGCTATCAAATCCCTAGGTGGAGCCTCAACTTACCCGCCAGAACGAATTATCAGTATGGCTAAAGCTTATGAAACTCAAGTCTTTACTAATGCCATTTCAAAGGTATGTATATTTATGCTTGTGTTGTGTGAATTAGTGTCTAACCAATGCTTGTAGGCTGATTATGTCAACCAATGCCGCAAGAGAATCCAATCTATGCGAGATTCCGTCGAGGAAAACAAGAAAAATGCAATGGCAAATAACAATACTATGCCTTCTAATAGTAATACCGATTCCATGTCTAATATGCAAATGAATCAGCCCATGATGGACTTTGGTGCTGCTCAATCGGCTAACAAGAGCATGAATGGCATGAATCTAGGATATAATCCAAGCCAAATGACTGGATATAACAACAACGATGATATTCAGCAGTTTCAGGTCCCTCAGCAACAGCAGCAGCAGCAAGCTCTTTTGAACCAGCAGCGTTTAAGACAGCAGCAGCAGCAGATGGACAAACCGCCTGTTCAGGGCAGAGTCAATCAAAACATGCTTGGACGTCAAAATGCACAACCTGCAGCTAACAACATGTATCAGAAACTGGCTCCTCAGCAGCTTCAACAGCAGCAGCAGCAGCAGGCATCGCAAGGCGGCCAGTCTATGAATGTGCCTCGTGGTGATGCCATTAATATTCCTGCTAATCTCACCAGAGATCAGTTCCAATATATGCAGATGCAGCAAAAGCTTCGTCAAGAGCAGGCTTCTCAGCAGCAGCAGCAACAACAGCAGCAACAGCAGCGGCCTCTATCTCAGGCCATGAATATGCAGACTATGAACATGCCACAACAGCAACAGCAGCCTCCCCAGCAACAACCACAGCAAACTGCTACTTCCAGTGGCCCTGTCAGTGATATCAGAAATGTTCCAATTCCGCCTGCATTGCTTAGCAGAATACCCAATCTTCCTCCTGGCGTTAACAATTGGGGTGATATCTCGGAATTGCTGAAATCGGGCCGTTTGCCTAAATCTGCCATCAATATCGTTAAACAGGTTTATCAAGCGCATGCTAATTGGGTCGCTACGCATAACAAAGCCAATCTTGAACGACAACAACAGCAGCAGCAACAACAACAACAACAGCAGCAGCAGCCTCAACGGCAACAGCAACAACAGCAACAGATTCCATCAAAGAGCTTTCAGAATATACCTTCTACAGGTGGTGTGACCTCGGGTCAAAATTCTGCTGCTCATTTCAACTCGAACATGAACCAGCCGTGGGCCAATAAAGCCAACGGAGCCAATGCCAGAAATTTCTTACCGAACGGAAACGGAAATCTAAACCAGAACCAGCTTTCGCTACAATCTGGCGCTCATCCGGTTGCTGGAGCGTTCAATGCTAACAATGCTAATACCAATGTTGCTGCGGCTCCGGCGCCGGCCCCGGTCCCAGGCAGCTCCGGGTCTGCTTTACCACAGCAGCCTGCGGCTCTTGCATCTCAATTTACCGAAGCTGATAAAGTTAAGTTGCGTCAGGCATATGAAGAAGCTGCCTCAACTCCAACTGTATTGCAGGACGTCACCAATGAATTAACAATGGAGCAGAAGCAGCAAGTTCAGGAACAGCTCAGAAGCCTTCACGCTATATGCCAGAAAATTGACGAATTGGCGCCCTTCTTCTATTATATTACAAAGAATGTGGCTGCCACAAAACGTTTATTCCAGGTGAAATTCATGCTGAAAGACCAGGCTGATCATCTGCAAAGAGGTATTTATATGACAACGCCGACAATGTTGGAGAAGTCCAGGTTTGAAATTAATCGTTATTTCTCGTTCGTTCGGGATTATGTGGGAAAGAATCGTGAAGCGTCTCAACAACCACAACAGCAACGCCAGCAAATGTATGCTAATCAACTGCGCTATCAAGATCCTAATCAACTTCAGAGCCAAGCTGATCAACAAGCAAAGACTGGACCAGGGAATCTTGGTGGCTCAATGAATAGTGCGACGCAACGAATGATAAATGCTAATAACTTTAACAATTTGGACCCGCAATCAATGCTGGCTGGTTCTGAGAACGGAAACATACAATTTGTTCCTCATGATCAGCCTCCACAGCAGCAAGCACAGCCCAGTGGTAAATATGCGGCTAGACGTGGTGCGCCAAATGTGGTTCAATCGCAGCAGCCGATGAACCCTAACCTGGCCCAGCAGAATCAACAGAGCCAGCAGCAGTTTTATGAGCAACAGCAGCAACAACAACAGCAGCAGCAAAGGGCTGCTCCTCAGCCTCGAGCACCGGCCAAACGGCAAACTGCACGAGCACAGCAGAAGGCTCAACAGTCACAGGCTCAACAGCAGCAGCCGCAACAACCGCAACAGGCACAGCCGACGATTCAAATTGTTCCTCATCAGCAACAATTTTTCAATTCTGGTATTACCCAGCCTCCAAGTGGCACTACGGCTAGTACCAGTACATCTTCGCCGGCTGTCTTGAACGCGTATGTCAAGCCAGGACTAACTCCAGATCAGCTCAAGTTTCCTACTAATAAGAAACGAAAGGTCAGTGGAAACAATACGGCTAATGGAACTCCTACTGCGGTTGCTACTCCAGAAGATGCCAAGGCATCCCCGTTTGCGAGCAACTCGCCGGAGAAGAAAGTTACTGCTGCAGCTGCTATTAAGCGAGAGGAAACAGATTCTGTGCAGGATAAAAGGACTCGAACTTTGTTGAAACTTGTGCAAAAGAAGCGAGATCTTGCTGAGACACAGCCCATGGCATATTTCCTGACGGCACTTAGCGAGGTACTAGAGATTTCTGAGGATGATGTCGATAATCGCTCTATTAAGAGCCCGAGTAGCGGCTTTCTTTCGACGAATGCTTCTGCTTCTGCTACTGCTGCGGCAACTGTTGCTTCTGGTATCAAATCTAAAGCTGTGACGCCCAATGCGCTGCTTCGCACACCGTTGCCGTTTTCTGCAGTAAAAACTCCACACAGCGAGGGCAAATTGGGTGGTGGGCTAGTCCCAGTGCTTGAAGAAGAGGTATCTCAGAAATCAGCAACGCCTTCGCAGACGACATGGTCTGGTGCTGTTCCTGCGGTTGCCATAAAAAATGCGTTCCAAGCGATATCTGCCATCAAATCCAACGATATACAGTTTCTCACGCCACCCGAGGACTTGGATAGCAGCAAAAGCAGCATAGCATCGGTTTCTGATACGTCTATAAAGGTTGAAAAGACTGAGGATGACAGTTTTGTGAGCATCAAGGGGTTGGATAAAGAGACAGATGTATGGGATTACGACTCGGTTTTGACATCTATTGGTAAAAATAATGATTCGTTAAAACGGGAACTTTGGACGTTAACTGTATGAAAGATATATATCATATCATAAGGAAATATAGAAAGAGGTTTATGAATCAAGTAGTCACCTTATCCTCTGCTGATATCAGCATATCCCAGAATATATCTAATTTCGCATTAAGAACCATATAGCTACCATTTGGCTCAGGATCTAATACAGTTTCGCCAACGTGTTCTCCACTAGTAACAACATTGATATTGGCTCTAACGATATCAGGAGAAATATCAGGAAGTGCATATCCTACATCGAAGTTATCTTTTTTCAGTAGATATATCAATATGAATATGGCCAAAGGATCATGAAGAGGAGGTCCATCATTGAAATTGAATTGCTTTTCGTAGGTTTGTGTAAAGAACATGACGAGTTCGTAGAGCATTTCGCGTACGGGATGGCCAGAAGCAGCCTGTGGATCGGAACTAGATTGTAGATTATCAGACACCGCTTGATTAGGAGTTTCCTTTTGATCAGACGCTACTTTTTTGCCATCTCCAGATCGAATTCTCTCGGCAATTTTCGTTGTAACCAAAGCTCTATGGGTCAAATTCAGCGGTGCGCATATGGTCTTTGGACGGAGAATTTCATTGGAAAGAATCAACTCGGCAGCTTTTACATCGGCCCAGATATTGAACTCTGCACTCTCTGTCCAATTACCCATATTTACGCCTCCACCCATGAAGGAGAAG
This sequence comes from Casaregolazyma patagonica, assembly GCA_030580475.1. Classification (NCBI taxonomy): domain Eukaryota; kingdom Fungi; phylum Ascomycota; class Dipodascomycetes; order Dipodascales; family Trichomonascaceae; genus Casaregolazyma; species Casaregolazyma patagonica. The sequence goes on from JAKTSZ010000004.1 coordinate 933,525, forward strand.
TACTTGATCTTCTTCAGCAGATCAGGTGTAGATTGCTCAACCACATAGCCGATATTAGTAAGTGATCCTGTAGCCACTATTGCCAGATCTCCATTATAATGCTCAATCGCAGCTTTAATAGCAGAAACAGCCGACTCCTGAGACTGAGGCTGAATTGTTGGCTCCGGTAATAAATCCGTTCCATCCAACCCAGACTTTCCATGAATAGACGGAGCCCAACGACTCACTCCATCCATTGATCGATCAGCACCAGGATATACTTTGATATCGAATCTTTTGAAGGCAGTAAGAACCGACAATGAATTTGCAGTAGTATGAGCCAGAGAGGAGTTTCCAGATACAGTAGAGATACCGACCAATTCACACCAAGGAGCTCCTAGGGCCATCATAATAGCGAAAACATCGTCATGTCCCGGATCACAATCCAACCATATTGGTAATGCTTTGGGATTATTCATGGGTCTAAAGATAAGATAATGAAAGGTTGCGTCTGGCTGATATGTTGATAGTCTCGTAGGGTTAGGGTCAATCTATATTGATATATGCGCGGCTCGTCGATCCTAAACTTTAACTTTTACTAACCAAATGTCTGCAAAGAGCAAAGACTCCAGTAAGAAGGGATCGGTGGATTCTTCGGCTCATTCCACCGGGAAAAACCGGTCTCTTATCAGGTTGGAAAGGAATCAAATCGACTCTAATAACTCTAACTATTACTATACTAGACAGGCTGCTGCACCCCCTGGTCCTCCTATTCATTTTTCCAATCTCCAGAACAATTCTCATGGTAATAACCAACGTAATCGATCTGGATCCGTAGATAGTATTTTTCAGGAGAATTTCGAAGACTCGGGTTCTTCAGAAGAGCCCGGATCTGCTGCAGCGGCTAGTTCCCAAGCACCGCGCCAGCCCAAGTTGGCTTTTTCTCCCTCAACCACTCGTATCACTGATCTTTTAGTCGAAGAGCCTCGTTCCTTATCTATTTGGACCTTTTATTGTTATGCTGTTACTTTCCCTGTGACTTCATGGATATTGAACAAATGTGGGATCACTTCTCCACAGCGTCAAGAGGCCTGGCGAGAAAAAGTAGGCTGGCTTTTCCTGATTTTCTTCATTACTATTGTCGTCGGCTTTTTTACTATTGGTTTTCATTCTACGTTATGTGGATGGCCTGCTCCTCGTGTCCATTTCCAAGCTATCCCCCGAGATACTGTAGTTATCCATGGTGCATTATACAACATCTCTGGCTTCCGGCATGCTCAGACTCTTCCGCCGATACTTGATCAGTACCCCGAGCTCGGCGGTAGAGATTTGTCCCTTCTGTTTCAGAACGTCAATGGCAATTGCAAAGAATTGATTCGGCCAACGAAGCATAATGATGTTTACAGAAACAATGCAATGGAAGTCACTAACTACGTTCCTTGCATCGTACCGAATTCTGCCACCAGACTGTTCAATATTTATTCTCTGGCTCCCCTTCTGTCTAATAAGTCATATGTTCTTGAGTCTTTACCTCTTGGTCTGAAGAGCATCAATGACCCGACAGCAATATTCCAGTACGTAACTAACACGTCGAAATTCACTCAAATGCCTGGATATGGCTGTCATTTAGGTGGCAGAGGCCGGAAATATCTGTACTCACTTGTACCAGATGGAATGGCTTATTACACCTGGCAAGACGTGGAGAGACAGCCTAGATTAACTACGTATCGAGGCATTGTTATTGCATTAGACCGACTGGATCCCTTGAACGACACATTTTGGAATCTGAGTTCGTCCCTTAAAACTCTTATAAATGCATCAACGGTTCCTTCTGATTTGACTGCTCTGCTCTCGTCTGATTCAGAAGCAGAGACTACTGGGAAATGTCTCATTGAAATGGCAAAAGTCGGCGTCATTGAGGGCGAAACTGGCGGCTGCTTGCTATCGCGAGGTGTATTGTACTTGTCGCTAATTCTTATTGTATCAATCATATCATTGAAGTTCATGTTCGCGGTGTATTTTGAATGGTTCTATTCTTATAAGACTGCTTCTGTGAAGCAGCCTACAGCTCCGAAGAAAAGAGAAGATGAATCTGACTCCGTTACCATTGAAGCAAAAGAGTCTATGAGATCAGCAGATAGACAATCTGGCACATTGCCAGAAAATCAAGAGAGTCCATTACCTGATCCCTCAGAACTGCTCAAGTTGATCTGCCTTGTTACTGTATATCGAGAAAACGAAAAAGGAATATTCCAGTGCATTGAATCAATTGTTAACACTAGCTACAATTCCTCATGCAAATTTCTCCTAGTTATTTGTGATGGACTGGTTACGGCCGCGGAAAATACTCGCATGACCTATGAGCTTGTTTTAGATCTTATGAAACCAGCAGAAGGATGCAGTGAAATTTCCAGGATAGAAAACTTGTCTTATGTATCTGTAGGCTTCGGCGACAAGCGATTGAATCGTGCAACAATATTTTATGGGCGATACAATGGCCAAAGTTCCCATGAGGAAGATATCGGTATGATCTGCATAGTGAAAACGGGTCTTCCTATTGAACATGAAAAGCAAGGTAACCGTGGAAAACGAGATTCGCAAATATTGTTGATGTCTTTTCTTCAACATGCGTTTTTCAACGATCGGATGAGCAGTTTGGAGAATGAACTCTTCTATGCAATGACGCAAGTCACCAAATGGGACCCCACTTGTTTCGAAGTATGCCTCATGGTCGATGCAGATACTAAAGTGTATCCAGAGTCTATAACAAACATGATAACATGCATGAACAATGATCCTTATGTAATAGGTCTGTGTGGAGAAACGATGATTGAAAATGAATGGGAATCCTGGGTTACAATGATTCAGGTTTTTGAATATTTCATTTCTCATCATTTGAACAAATCTTTCGAGAGCATATTTGGAGGTGTAACATGCCTTCCAGGATGCTTTTGCATGTACAGGATTAAAGTCCATAAAGGTCAATCTGATCTGTGGCTGCCGATCCTGGCAAACCCAGATATCGTATGCCGCTACTCTGTCAATATTGTCGATACTCTGCATCTCAAAAATCTGCTCCTGCTAGGCGAAGACCGATATTTGTCTACACTCATGTTGAAGACTTTTGCCAGACGGAAACTGATATTTCTACCGTCTGCAAAATGCACTACGGTCGTTCCTGTTCACTTCTCGGTACTATTGGACCAAAGGAGACGTTGGATCAACTCGACTATCCATAATCTGATTGAGCTGATTCTTGTTCGGGATCTGTGCGGAGTGTTCTGTATTTCCATGCAGTTTGTGATTATGGCCGAGCTCATAGGAACATTGACGTTACCAGCAGCCATGATTTTCACGGTTTATCTGGTAATATCTTCGGTGTATCTACGGCCAATCCCATGGATGCCTTTGCTATTGCTGCTTTGTATTCTCGGGATGCCGGCATTGCTGATTTTTCTAACTGCCCACAAATGGACATGGTTCATCTGGATGCTCATATACCTTGTCTCATTACCTATTTGGAACTTTGTTCTACCTCTAAATGCTTGTATGAAGCCCATGACACAAATTTACGCTCATTATTATTTGATTTCACTAACTTAAAACATAGTCTGGAAACTCGACAACTTCAGCTGGGGTACAACACAAGGCGACACTACCGTCGAGGAAAAACAATACATGTACCGATTAAACATGCAGCTAGAACTTATGTATTTTGCTGATTATTACAAGGAAAATATTGCTGGGCAGCGCCACCGTTCTAGACCGCGCCTGCCACGTGAATAATTGGTGTTCCTTCCTATTTGGGTAAAGTGATAGAGCCCGAAAAAGTTTGTCTGCGTTTGAGACATAAGGTTGGCTTAGTTGTGATTGCTTATTGTTCTACAAACCATGGGTCCAAAAGGTCGAACTGGTAGAAAAGGTATGTATTTTTTTAAGCATCTTGAGGTATAGCGGCTATGCTATAAAATTTATTATTCTTGCTTTGTTTCTTGTTATTTTTCGTTATCTAACCGATTATTGTTAGCTAATGATCGTGGCAAATTACCGGTGAAAAACAGCCATGTCGACCAAACCGAAAATGATACATCTAGTCGGTCTTCCGAAGAGTCTTCAAATACAAGTTCTAAGACGGAAAATACTCCAGGGACGTCGGATGTTGATATTCTTGACGAGCCAATGTCCAGCAAGCTAGCAACGGCTTTATCAAACGGTCGTAGGAAATCACAACGACTAGCAACGACCCCGAGAAAAAAGCTTGTTTTGGACAGTGATAGTGATGAACAGGAATCTGATGATTCTGACGTTGAAGACATACAAGAGCCTGATGATGACTCTGAGTACTCGAGTGTGCCGGCTGAGGAGTCGGAGGAGTCTGATTTCGAAGTCACTTCAATAAGGGAACTTGAATATAACATGCAAGATAGTGACTCAGATGTGGTAGAGGCTGAAGCTGGTGGCTTTATTCCGGATGAAAAAGTCTTAGAAAAGCAAGAAAAGGCAAAGAAAAAGGTTCCGGCTAAGAGAAAGAAGGCTTCCGACGACAAACCTGCATCGACAAGACGGAAAAAAGAACGAAAACCAATTGATGAACGTCCAAAATATATGAAATACTTTGAAAAAACAAACGCTATGCTGTTTGAGCATCATCCTTATCTTCAGAATGTGATACAGGAGATGATGGACCTTGGAACTCGAAAGCCTGAACCGATTCCTCAACCAGGGCACATAGTCACTCGAATGCTTCCATTTCAAAGGGAGGGCCTAGACTGGCTCAGGAAGCAGGAAAAAGGAAAATATGCCGGTGGTATTCTTGCAGATGAGATGGGCATGGGCAAAACCATTCAGACAATTGCTCTTATTGCTGATGACTACAAAAGTCGCAAGGCCGACGAACCTAATCTGGTTATTACTCCTACAGTGGCTTTAATTCAATGGAAAAATGAAATAATGCAGCATACTGGTAATAAGCTTTCTGTTTATATCTATCATGGTGCAGGAAGATCCGATGATGTGAAGAGTTTGTGTGATTTCGATGTGGTTTTGACTACTTATGCGGTGGTTGAATCGGTTTATCGAAGACAGCAAAGCGGTTTTAAAAGAAAGGGTAAAACCGTCAAACAGACAAGCCCGCTACACTCTATTCATTGGCACCGTGTGATATTGGACGAGGCACATAACATTAAAGATCGTCAAAGTAATACTGCCCGTGCAGTGTTCAACCTACAGGCGACGTATCGACTTTGCTTGTCGGGAACACCGTTGCAAAATCGTATAGGTGAGATATATTCGCTTCTGCGGTTTTTGAAGGTTGATCCTTTCAGCTATTACTTCTGCAAAAAATGTGACTGTAAAAGTCATGAATGGAAGTTTTCCAACTATCGTGATTGTGACTTTTGTCAGCACAGAGGCATGGATCACTGCAACTACTTTAATCATGCACTGCTAAAGCATATTCAACGACAAGGTGGTGAGAATGAAGGTCTGGAGTCGGTGAAGCATATTCGGATTCTCATGGGTCAGCTGATGCTTAGAAGAACAAAGGTGGAACGTGCAGACGATTTGGGTCTTCCTCCCCGCATAGTCGAAGTTCGACGAGACTATTTCAATGAGGAAGAGAAGGATCTCTATACAAGCATTTACTCTGATAGTACGCGAAGATTTAATTCATATGTGGATCAGGGTGTTGTTCTAAACAACTATGCCAACATTTTCAGTCTTATCACAAGGATGCGACAAATTGCAGATCACCCGGATCTTGTTCTGCGCAAATCAGTGGCTAATAGGGCAAATGGTGTCAATCCAGCAAATATGGAGGTAAATTCTTTGGTTTGTAAAATATGTGATGATGAAGCGGAGGAACCTATTGAATCACGCTGTCATCACATATTTTGTCGTATGTGCGTTACTGAATACGTTCAGGGATTTACAGGGCAAGAAAATGATCTAGAATGTCCTGTTTGCCATGTTGGATTGACTATTGATCTTTCTGCGCCTGCTCTTGAATTGGACGAAGAGGTTTTGAAGAAGTCCAGTATCGTCAACCGAATCAATATGAACGATAGTTGGAGGAGCTCTACCAAGATTGAGGCATTAGTTGAAGAATTGTACAATTTGAGAAGTGATCGGCAGACTATCAAATCGATTGTATTCTCTCAATTCACCAGTATGTTAGATTTGGTTGAGTGGAGACTGAAACGAGCAGGATTTGAAACGGTCAAGTTACAAGGATCCATGTCTCCAATGCAAAGAGATAGTATTATTCGGCACTTTATGGAGAATACCAATGTAGAGGTGTTTCTAGTCAGTCTGAAAGCTGGTGGTGTAGCACTTAATCTGTGCGAAGCCTCACAAGTATTTATTTTAGATCCTTGGTGGAACCCATCGGTGGAATGGCAAAGTGGAGACCGAGTTCATAGAATTGGTCAACATCGGCCTGTAAAAATCACTCGTCTTATCATTGAGGATAGTATTGAGAGCCGAATAGTGGAATTACAGGACAAGAAGGCTAGTATGATTCACGCGACAATCAGCCAGGATGATTCAGCTATGAACCGACTAACGCCTGGAGATATGCAGTTTTTGTTTCAGAACTAGGATTTGTGTTAGGCTATGGCACGGTAATGAGACTCTTGGCAACGGCAGTATATCGGCAGGGAACTTTGCATTTACGCAATGGAAAAGTCAGACGATATACCATGATAGAAGTAGTTGAAATTCAAGAAGTATAGGCTCAGGCAGTTTAAACTCCAGCACTGCCCAGACTTCGCGTAACTCAGGCGACCTGGAGGTCAACTGGTTGCTTGGCACTCAATAACTACGACTTGATATTACTTTTCAGTAACAAATTACTTCAAAATCACGTGCAAACGATGACTTGAATAATAATCGAATATTCCAAGCCCAGGCAAGGAAATAGTATCCATAATAAAATACCCCTGTATAGCTGGTCGGTACGTTGCATTTGTAGCCTTTAGCTTGATTGGGTAATTGCACTGTCGGCAAGCCGATTCCAAACTCTATTGAATTCATCTATAATGCGTTTAAAAAAAATATTTTAAAAATATCCATCGAATCATGTCTTTTCATTAATAATATGACACTGCTTGATTTCCTCTTTTGAACCGTTTATGGTGCGGCATTTTTCTTTTCTTGTTTTGGCATGATTTTAGTGCTCCGCAACGGTCCGTTATCGCTGGTGGTTAAGTCCGAGTTTGATAAAGTTTTATCCGTACCTTGCGTCCATATGCATATAAAGACTGCAGCAATCCTGTAATGTACATATTTTATACGAGCTTGTAAAGTTATAATGAACTCTGATACCGAAACCGAGCATCCTGAGCCTTTAGATGCTGAGCACTTAGATGCAACTCGGAACGATCCTAAGGTTGATCCGACTCTCAAAGAATGCCGCCAAGAAGACCACGAAATAGATCGCGTGACTTCACGTTTGGAAATTGAAACAAGAGTCGTTTATAGTATACGAGAACGATGGACAATAGTAGTCATTTCGTCAATCGCTGCCATGTTCTCTACCATATCTTCTCCGATATATTTGCCAGCCATACCTGAACTTACAAGAGACTTCCATAGTACCACTGAAATGCTTAATCTCACTGTTACTATATACTCTGTTTTTCAAGGAATTAGTCCCATGTTTTGGGGTCCTCTGTCTGATATGTTTGGCCGTCGGCCAGTCTTTATAATGTGCCTTATAATTTATATGGCCTCTACAATAGGTCTTGCATTTTGTGCGACTTATGGTGTATTATTTGGAATGAGAATAGTACAAGCATTTGGTGTAGCAAGTACTGTGGCTATAGCTGGAGGTGTCGTTGGTGATGTTACTACCAGAAAGAACAGAGGCACATATATGGGAGTGGCTAATGGAATATCTTTAATTGGAAATTGTTTTGGTCCTCTTATAGGAGGCGGTATTGCTGGAAGGTTCGGGTGGAGAGGAATATTCTGGTTTTTGTTCATTGCTGCCTCGGTAGAGGTTATTCTACTATTTTTCATGTTTCCCGAAACCAACCATTCTATAGTAGATGATGGATCGGTATATCCAAAATCACCGTTGATTTGGTCTCCTTATGTTTATTTTAGAAGCAAGAGGCTGGGAGTGCCCGCAAAGTCAAGCAAAGTGACTGCCACTAGCCAAGAGAACTCTCTTGGATTCTTGGTCAGTCTTGGAGGGGCAATAAAGAAGATTTTTCTACGCATGGTACAATGTGCTCTCTTGCTTCGTGAATTGGATGTAATTTTTATTCTCATCCCTGCTAGTCTTTGTTACACTACATGGTTTATGGGCTTGACGGCCTTATCTTCATTGTTAAGCACTGAATATGGGTTCAATGTCACGCAAATTGGATGCAGTTATCTTGCAAGTGGGGCAGGAGCTCTGTTGGGTAGTGTCGGCTCAGGAAGAATTTTGTCTTATCGATACCAAAGCAAGCTAGCGAAGTTTCGTCAATCATGCTTGGAAGCAAATGAAGAACCAGATATGACCAAGTTCAATATTCAAAAAGCTCGCACAGATATCTTGCCAGTGTTTGGGTTTCTTCTCATCGCTGCATCAATTGTATTTGGCTGGACTATGAAATACAGAGTTCAGTACGTTGTACCTATTATCATGACATTCTTCACATCTGTGGCATCGGTATCATTTATTACAGGAACAACGACACTTTTTGTCGACATATTTCCTTCTCAGAGTGCAAGTGCTAATGCTTGTATTAATTTAGTCCGATGTCTATTATGTGCTGTTGGCCTGGCTGTGGTTGATAGAATGATTGTTAATATTAATGCTGGATGGACCTTTACTATCATGGCATTACTATGTCTAGTCTCAATGACAGGCTTAGTGTTATGTGCAGCTTATGGTCCTTCTATTGCTGAGAAACGAAGAAGACGTGAAAGTAAAGAAAATTAAGGTTTGATGATTGTGGAGTGGGTTGCATCATATAAGGATGATTTTCATCTGTATACTTTAATATAATACCAGTTAAATATTATATTATCAAGGAGATTCGTGCGGAATAATAAATTCCATTTTTTATATAATTTTTATGCTAGTTTATATATTCTAGAGCAATGTTGTCATAGCAATAATCTAAGTTATCAAACAGCCATACAACATAGTCTACATCTATATCGGAGAAAAAAACTACAACAATCATACAGTTAATCAAATTACCTTAGTGTTCACGAATTGTAGCTTTCACAATCACGGGAATCATAGCTCCCGTGTCCAATGGGAAATCACGATGATGAATGACTCGGAGAAACGACTGGATCACGCCTGAATGGCAAGTAACAGAAACATACGATTTGAACGACGAATCTTTTTCTTCCCAATCCAAATTAAATAAGGAATTGAGATAGTTGTAAGTTCGTACGTCTTGCTCTGCAAATGTTTCTCGATGATCTGCAGTCCATAGTTCATCATTCTGAGCAAACCCATCTTCGACCTGAACACGAGGAAATCTGTGAAGAATATGATCCCGAGTCTGACGTTTGTCACAAGTATGTATTCCTATGGTCTCCCTGATGTTCTCTACAATCAAAGGAGGCTTTTTAATTTTGTCATGATCATATAACAGTATGCCGAGCCATGTATACTCCATAGTATCCAAAGCCCTTGTGAACGGAGAACTGTAAAAAACTTCCGGCAACGGTACCTTTTTCTCGATCTGCTCCTCCCATGCCGTATGGTTAGCCTTTGCCTGGTCTACACCGAGCTCAGTGAGATCCGGATCAGGTCCCCAGACGATTTCTCCATCTCCATTGAGCGCAGCCCATTTTTCATCCCAGGCACGGCCATATTTGGATTCGGCATAGTTATGTACACCTTGTCCGTGGCGAGCTAGATATAATACTTTATACCTGATGTTTTTAGGAGCATTTTGCTGGAGTTTTTGCACGTGTTCAGCAAATTCCGGCCATGATCTGCCAGGAACCAGGCCAAAATCCTGCTCCAAATGATTGAAAGTCTCCGGATCAGTAGAAGGATCGTCCTGCAGTAACCAGTCCTGGCCGACTGACTCGAAATCTAAAGAATACTTGACGGGTTTTCCAAAGTCTGTCATGAGCTAAAAGTGTGGGTTGATTGGATGGTGGAAAAACGTGACTTGTCTATGAATGTGCCGACTTGTATTCATTTTCTACCTGTGTCAATTTTATCAAAAATGGTATCATAAGCAGGCGAAGCAACACTTTGATTGATCCACTGCTCCAGTTTGACCGGATCACGCGGTATCAAGCTGACTTTGAATGGTGGTGGATCAATCATTAGGCTTGTCTGATTCTTGTAGAACTCAAATGGGTTGTTGTCCATGAGATCTCCGGCTGACGCCGGGGCATGTATATCGAATGCTGTAATTAGTCTTATAATAGCCGTAAAAAGTTCCCGTTCTGCTAGAAGTGCCCCACAGCACATGCGTAGACCTGCACCGAATGAGAAATGGGCTGGGCCTGATGTTGTACCAAGATATCGATCAGGGTCAAACTTGAAAGGATCTTTGAAATGTAACGGGTCGAAATTAGCTGCAAACGAATTCAATATCAATGTGGTTCCCTTTGGTATTATTTGTTGGTCATCATATTTGATATCTCGAATGGTTTCCCGCGGTAAACTCAGAGGCATGCCTGAAAATCGCAAAGATTCCTTCATCAAAGCCTGGATATATGGCAATTGTGCAGAATTATCTAGACACATATGCCACGCATTGCCATCTGGGAAAGCATTGTCAATTTCCTTGCGAGCCCGTTGTTGGATCGCTTGCCCATAATCATGGCTCATATGTCCTAGAAAGAATATCAGAATTGCTGGTAAGGTATCCAATCCCGCAGATACCATTGTAAGACAAACGCTTTTGAGCTCAGCATCCGTAAGTTCAAACGCAGCCTTTCTTTGGCCCATCTGGTCATTGATCGTACCAAGAACACCATGGTTATTCATTAGCAAGATATTGCCAATTACGCAAGATCTGGCTATACCAAGTTGAATTTCCTTCTTGAGATTTTGCATTAATCCGTCCATATATTTGTCACGCCGTCGCCTAGTTTCCACAGCTGCTGCACGACCGGGATTCAGAAATGAAGGAACATAGCGAAGAATCGGGAAATAATCTTGGTAATTAGAAGCAAAAGCACCTCGAAATCGCCCCACAGATTTCTCTGTATCCATAATTTCTTGCAATAAACTCTCATCTAACTCGCTGATTCTGGTACCGTACCCAAGAGTTAGACTAGTATTCAGAGAGAAGGTATTGAAGAAGCGCCGAATGTCTATAGAACTATCTTTAGGGCCCATTTCGCATAGAGCAAAATATATTTCTCTAATACAGATGGCAGATTCATAGTCAATGATTGGAATATACGAGTTGACGGCACCTTTGTTGAGAGCAGCACCGCCAGCCCGTCGTTTGCGCTTATGGCTCTGTCCCCATGGCGTAGTACCAATAGTAAGCCCTTGGCTTGTTGATACAACATTGTGAAATGTGTAAGAAACAGGCCGAGAGCAATTGGCAGTCATGGAATCAATCCATAGGAATTTGGCTGTATCATAAGAATTAACTACAAGAAACCTTTTGACGCCGAAACGTACTTGATAAACCGGACCATATGTCTGAGCCCATCGCCAATATTGCAAGCACGGGCTATCACCTACTTGAAAAATATTGCCTAAAATAGGCCAATTTGATGGGATACGGGGGAAATTTTTGATCCAAGGGTCTCTTTGGGCATAGAAATGGGCAAGCCAAAAGGCTAAAAACAACACAGCTGCTAAGCACACTGGAGAAGCTAATTGTCAGTTACTCAATTGCAAACTCTACGAGTCAATAAGGGCGCCGTACTTAAAAAATTGTAGTTATTGGTATATATGTAGTCAAAAAACGACTGTGATATCATGAAAGCTGGTGTAGTAGTTAAGAAGACAAAATCTAACAGGACCAATTTTTCAACTCAACGAAATTTCAAAAGATGATATTTTATAATATAGAAAACAAAATACGTATACAACACTTTTATATCATTAAAATGTGAAAAGCAAAGTCGTTAAATACTACCACTAAGGTCCTCAGAATCCGGAGTATCCAGAGCAACAGAACAGCGGCCATTGGTATTCAATACTTGTACATATCAATAAAGAGCAATTTTAAATCAATAGATAATAGCGGTTTTCATGTACCGTTTATACGCCAGATCTAGCGCATGTGAAAGGACTTCCGTATAAATGGGACTCATAGGACCAAATAATACTTTGAATCGTTGAATAGAGACCAGGACCCAGAACATATATGCCGATAGCAATAAGTGCTAGGTTAATGAAAATCTCAACTTTTCCTCGAATACCGTCCGTTTTGAATCCATTCCAGAGTGTGAAGAAAGGATCCTTATGTCGTCTAAGCTTAAAGTAGGCAACGCCCCAAAACACAAATCCAAACCAGCAATCAAATAGCGAACTCATTAGAGATAATAAATCAGAGAAGAACGGAATAACTTCGGCAAGTACAAAGGCAATAGCCCAAAGTCCTAGATTAAGACCAATCCAAACAGACCATCCAGGCACTGTATGATGGGTTATGTGCTTACTGCCTTCACCAAATATTTTGAGGAAGACAAACTGAGATGTCACATTAGAATACAGTGCACCAAGAAAAAGGATTGTTGGTAAGGCAAACGAGTAAGCGATTTTCAGCCCGTTACCGGTCAAGGTTCCGAATGCCGGAGCGGTCATATATGCGTTACCAACATAGACGTATATTATAGAGCCAGCAAGCCCAAACACCACGACTTCGGCAATTGTCACAAGTGTAAGTGCCTTTTTAAAATCCTTGGGATTCTTCATTTGACTGATAAATGAAGGATAGGTTATTTGGCCAACAAATGTATAGGTAATGTTCAAAAATGCGCCCATGGCATCCACATAGTTTGTTCCTGGCTGAGGCCACAAACTCCATTCCACCGGTTTACTAGGAGTATATCCAGCGGGATGTGCTTGGGTAGCAGCAAAGACTATGGACAAAATGACAGCTGCAAACATTGTTATTGCGCTGAAGTAACCAATAAAGGACATTTGATGGAATGTCCTAGGCAATGATATCAGAAAGCAAATTATCATGGTAACCACACCGAACACAATAGAGCAAACATTTATAGATCCGCCAGGCAGATTATTAGATATGGTGTTGAAATATGTAGTACCCACTAAAACATGCAAAGCTTGAATCAAGGTATTATTAGCTACAAAGCAGCAAGCTGTTGCCCAATAAGCCCATCTTTTACCCCAAAAAAGATGCTGGCCAATATCACATACACTCAAAATACCAGGATATGCCGCACAATAGTCTGAGATGATTAGGCCGGTATAAAAAGTAGTTGAAGCAACAAAGACACTTAGGATCAAACCTGGAACCAAACCAAGCACAGAGTATGACCAAGGAAAAGACATGATAGCCAAGCAAATATATTCCGAAAATAGAAGTCCAGCAGTCTTTTCCCAGGAGCAATTTTTATAGTGAATGACCTCATCGAACTCTGCTCTAGACACTTCTGAGGTCAATGAGTTTGCTCCCCAGTTGTCCAGGTTGGCTGGACGAGCATCTGTATCACCTTTTTTCTCAACATCGACCGCTGACATGATTTGAAAATTTCAGCTATCGTGATAAGACGGAAAAATTTTCTAGACTTCTCATTTGAGTCCTGTGACTCCTCCTATATAGTAAAGATTTGCACCTGCATTGGGCATCAGTTATGACGTCCGTTCACGTGGTTTGGTAGCTACGAGGGTTTTTTTTCCTATTTAGAAGCAGCATAAGGCTACGACAATGAAATTTGCTAATAAACTAAAAGTTTCGCTTTGAGATCAGCATGAGTTGGTAATGTTTGGTATTATCCCAGGTGCTGTTTGTATGGTATATATATTAAAGTTAGATGCAGTTTTGGACCCTTATAACCTTCTTTGTTACCCCACAATAATCAGAGCATAGGGTAGAGTTCCCGATGAGCAGATGGCCATATTGATTAGACTCTGTCCGTATGATATTAGAGTAGTTGATTTGTCAAGTTCAGAATATACAAAGAAGTAATTGGTAATGAATTTCCAGGAAATCGGCCCGTTTATATTTGAATAATTGTATGATTTTCTGGTCTAGGGCCATTAGACGTATGACAAAGAGATGAGCTTTGAAAGAACAAGGCATATAAGTAGTGCTAGAAAAGCGTTAGTGATGAATATTTTATGAAAGTCGGAATTCAGTGTAAGTTTGGTGAAAGCTAGTAAAACGAATCAGTAAATAGGTATGTGTTCGTGATTTGAGCGGGATCACCGAAATATTCCTTGGTGCCTGGAACACGCAGATTCTGGAACAAACATTCAGCTGTACCGAACATGTAGTCCGGAAACTGAATGTTATGTTTATAATTATCCGGAACTAGAGTTAGATTTAGTAGTTAGAATGTTTAGAATTAGATATTATCTGTAAATTCATGCAAATATTCCCGTTCTTTGATGATAATACTTAAATGCACCGGCTTTTCTTACTTGATCCGTTCTCAAACTCAGATTACCGATATTATCGGCTAGGTTATAACAACTCTTTTAAGCCATGAAATTTCTTACAACAATGCTAATATTAACTAAAAAAATAATAAATACTAAAACAGATATTGCAATATGATTCGGAAAACCGATAAATGCCGTAAAAACCGAAAATCTGCATGGTAATATGCAACCGTGCCGTTCCGAATGGAAAAGGGTTCTCTTACCTATATTATAAAATATACCATTCCAATATAACATACTTTAGACCATATATAAACTATTTTCCAAATATCATTCAATCTGATCCCCATATCGAAATTCAAACACGTAATTGGTGGATCTGTCACTGAGATTGCATCACATTTGGCAGCTCATGAGCATTGAGGAAAGCTTAACTAATTAGGAAATAATTAAGGGCCGACATGACAGACCACAATTGATCTCCAACTCGGCATAAACGGTTAACAAGGCACCGTTAAATGAAAAAGATATTGCATGACAATATGAAATACACCTTAATGATGTTTATAATGAAATCGTCTACTAATCAAATGATATGGTTCTTGAAGATATCCACCATGACGCGTCCCCTATTACTCCATCAAAACCATCCAGATGAAAGAAGCATTTAGAACTGTAATCTGATACATCCCAAATCACATCACTTCTTTGTGTTGCCGTTTATTACTTAAAATGCTGAAAATCTGTGTCACCCGACCATGAAATATTATATCATTTGTAATAATAAAACCCACGGCAACAAATTCACAATTATTTATAGTATTTTTGAATATAGTTAATGAGCAGACTTCAAATATTATGATAATAAATGTTGGCAATATATTATATTTGTCTCATTATGTTTAAACGGATTTTTTCAGGGCCGTTTCCCCTGATGGCGTTATTTTTTCTCACACCGCTCAACGGCTTTAAAGCCGTGTACGACTTTCTTTTTCCAGCCCATGCCGATACATTTCAGTTATTCTCAGGCCAGCATAAACGACGCCCCTTGTGACTAACGGCTGTATCGGATACTGTAGAGTATATAAGAAAGTAGCCATGGGACCCGGATAGATAAAATCCATCTAATAATTAATAATCCAAAATAAACTATCAATTATGGTTACAGTCGAAGAGCTCATCAAGAGAGCCGGTAATGAGGCCGTTCAAATCAATCCCCCCACCGGCATTGCCATCCACTTGACCGATCATGGTTCTGACTGGCTTTGGGCTGTCTTTTCTGTTTTCGCCTTAGTGTTTTTGTCATATCTGGCATGGGGTATCGCCTTCAAGAAGGAAAATGAACGTTTCTTCCTCGTCGCTGCTGGCTTCAACATCTTTTTCCTGGCCATTGGTTACTTCACATGGGCTTCTGATCTCGGTAAAGCTGGTGTCGTCGCTGAATTCAATCATGTCACTGTTAATAATGATCTTGTTGCTGGTGTTCGTGAGGTCTTCTACTCCAAGTACATTGCCTGGTTTTTGGCTTACCCACTTCTCACTTTCAACTATGGAATTTTTGCCGCTGTTGAATGGCCAACTCTCTTGAGCTCGATTATTGCTGTCGAGATATGGGTTGTAGGTTTCTTGATCGGTTCTGTTGTTGCAAGCACCTACAAGTGGGGTTATTATACCTTTGCCCTGGTCGGTCTCTTATATTACTGGTACTCCCTGTTCTTCCATTTTGCTAGAGGTGCTATTGCTGTCAATTCCAGATACCAGGCCTTCTCGTACTTGTATTCTGGTTCTTTGAGTTTTATCATGCTTTTGTATCCAATTGCTTGGGGTTTGTCTGAGGGTGGTAATGTCATCCAACCTGATTCTGAAGCCGTCTTCTATGGTATCATTGATTTGATCATCTTTGTGGTTCTGCAAAGTTATTTCCTCTTCTATACCAATGATTTCGACTTCGCCAAGTTTGGTGTCAATACTGCGAACCATGCGGTTTTCCATACGGAGAAGGTCGGTTTCGTGCCCTCTCCACAGCTTACTGCCGAGACAGCAGCATCCCCACCATCGGATGCGCAGCCAGCTCCAGTCGAGGCCTAAAAGCCCAGTTGTTGATTTCTATCGGTCTGTTTATGCAAAGTATTTTTATCGTTGTTGTTGTTATTTTGTTACGCTTGTCTGTTTGTCTTGTCGCACACGTCCTATCGTTAGCCAACGATAAAAGTTTAGGTTTAATTATGCTCAACATTAATTTTTCATAGTAATTTGAATCAAGTAATATGCAATGTCGTAATTCATATTAAATCTTCAATGTCCTTGACATTCTGGAATTTCTTGACTCGACTCCGATCAACGGCCTTGCACAGTCCAGTATCAGCCAAATCACATAATTCGCACTTCTTCACCCGCGGAGTACAAACAGTCTGGCCAAAACCAACTAAAGCAGGATTTATTTCAACCCAATATTGTTTTGGAAGCCACTTTTCCAACGCAAGCCGAGTTTTTTCCGGAGAATCTCGACATGATGGTGGAACCCATCTCCACATATTGGCTAGCCGATGAACATGAACATCAACACCAATACCCTCAGCACGACCCCAAGCACGATGCATGAGTAAATGAGCCATTTTGGGCCCTACTCCGGGTAATTGCATCATTTCTTCAATGGTTTCCGGTATATCATCATTGTATTTTTCATGTAATATTTCCACTGTTTGTTTAATATATGCAGCCTTCTTAGAATGGAATCCGACCTTGAATATCAACGTGTCTAATTGCTGCTCGGAAACTTTTCTAATAGAATCAATGGTTAAACCACCTTTATCTTTGAAAAATTGACGTAAATTAGCCATTGCTATCGCATTGACCTCGTCTTTGGTCTGTGCTGACATCATAAGGGCTATTAGGAGTTGGAATCGGAACACCTTGGCGGAGATGGTCGAAGAAACCGCCTCCGGTAACCTTTCACAACCCATAGTATCTACAGGAGCAGGAATACGAGCACGCATCTTTTTGACATGTTCATAAAGTTTGTTCCAGTTTGTTGGTGGTGCTGTAGTAGCTAGCTGGTCCGGGTCTACTTTGACCTTGATTCTCTTGGATTTTGGAACATCTTCTTTCGGTAAAATATTATCAGCTGCTTTAGATAAATGGACTTGAGATAAATGGACTTCAGGTGTCCTTGATCGTCTTGGTATTCGTTTTACTGCTGGCATTGTCACTCATAATTCATCCTATAGTATGCATTTGAATGTTTTCCGTTTTGGGCACTGGTAAAAAGCGTATCGCCGCATACGAGGTGGCACAAGAAAAGCGGTTATTTCGGGAGTTTTAAAAGATTTAAGGAAATTTATATGATTCATCTATGATATTTAATGGCTCAATATTATTCATAGATGTTTTGAATCTTGTGATGTGTTGTTTTGCCCTTATCATGATTCATGTAGGCTCATTATTGCTGTCTTGATATGTTGTTTGATGGGGCTTATTATGCTGTAAAAGGAAACACAACGGAGTTGGCAAATGAACAATGAAATGTCTATAGAACATTATAGAACATTGGAATAATCATAAGAATATATAAAATCCTTTGCCACTAATATCTATTTTCCATCAAATCAGGCGATTTTTCCCTCTGCTCTAGCCATAACTTTGTCCAATACAAGTGTCACAGTGACTGCCATTCCTGGAATTACGCAGAACGTTCTAGTAGCTACGCTGTCGATGCCAGGGGTTACCCACCTTGAAAAAAAATTTTGAGCTGAAAATTTCGCCTAGTAAATTATTTAAATAGTGCCACCCACCCTCTTTGACTTTTTTTTCCTGTCCACTCACACCCGAAATCAAAGCATTTCCCCCTGAGTATTATAATACGAATTAAATAAAAACCTTTAGAAATGGTATGTATATATAGTCTATTCTATTATACATGGTTTGAAAAGGGGCTTTTTTTCTGCCAATTTTATTGCCTTTGTTGACGGAAAATTTTTTTCCAGGTCATTGATTTTGGAGGAAAAAAATTTTTTGCCTAGTCAATGCCAACAACGAACCGCATAATATGCAGAACAAAACCTCATAACCAGACTATGAAAACATTATTGAATTGGGATACTAACTCTTTATAGGGAAAAGAAAAGCAACATTTGAACGTCGTCGTTATCGGTCACGTCGATTCCGGTAAATCCACCACCACTGGTCACTTGATTTACAAGTGCGGTGGTATCGACAAGCGAACCATTGAGAAGTTCGAGAAGGAAGCTGCCGAACTTGGTAAGGGTTCTTTCAAGTACGCTTGGGTTCTTGACAAGTTGAAGGCTGAGCGAGAACGTGGTATCACCATTGATATCGCCTTGTGGAAGTTCGAGACTCCTAAGTACTACGTTACTGTTATTGATGCTCCCGGTCACCGAGATTTCATCAAGAACATGATCACTGGTACTTCTCAGGCTGATTGTGCTATTTTGATTATTGCTGGTGGTACTGGTGAGTTTGAAGCTGGTATCTCCAAGGATGGTCAGACTCGAGAGCACGCCTTGCTTGCTAACACCCTTGGTGTTCGACAACTTATTGTTGCTGTCAACAAGATGGACTCCGTCAACTGGTCTCAGGCCCGATTTGAGGAAATTGTTAAGGAAACCTCCAACTTCATCAAGAAGGTTGGTTACAACCCCAAGACTGTTGCATTCGTTCCCATCTCTGGCTGGAACGGTGACAACATGATTGAGCCCTCTACCAACTGCGCCTGGTACAAGGGATGGACTCGAGAGACCAAGGCTGGTTCTCTTACTGGTAAGACTTTGCTTGAGGCTATTGACTCTGTTGAGCCTCCTTCTCGACCTACTGAGAAGCCTTTGCGATTGCCTTTGCAGGATGTCTACAAGATTGGTGGTATTGGAACTGTGCCTGTCGGCCGAATTGAGACTGGTGTCTTGAAGCCTGGTATGGTTGTTACCTTTGCCCCCAGTGGTGTCACCACAGAAGTCAAGACTGTTGAAATGCACCACGAGCAGCTCCAGGAAGGTCTCCCTGGTGACAATGTTGGCTTCAATGTCAAGAACGTGTCCACCAAGGAAATCCGACGAGGTAACGTTGCTGGTGACAGCAAGAACGACCCTCCCAAGGGATGCGAGTCTTTCAATGCTCAGGTTATCATTTTCAACCACCCTGGTCAGATTTCTGCTGGTTACACTCCAGTTTTGGATTGTCACACTGCCCACATTGCTTGCAAGTTTGCCGAACTCATTGAGAAGATTGACAAGCGAACCAACAAGAAGATTGAAGACACTCCCAAGTTCATCAAGGCTGGTGACTCTGCTGTCGTTAAGATGATCCCCACCAAGCCCTTGTGTGTTGAGAGCTTCACTGAGTATCCTCCTCTTGGTCGATTTGCTGTCCGAGACATGCGAGTCACTGTTGCTGTTGGTGTCATCAAGTCTGTTGCCAAGGTTGACAAGGCTGGAAAGGTTACCAAGTCTGCACAGAAGGCTGGAAAGAAATAAAGAGGTAGAATTGTGATACTAGTTGTTGGCAATTGCTACGTATAATAGGTATAGTTGTTTTTATCATTCTTAATAAAAAAAGAGATAATGACTATAAAAGTTTTTTGGTGAAGAGTTGATCCGGTAATAAGTTAAGATTTATACGTCGTAGGAAAGTTATGAAATACGTGAAAAAAGTTATGAAATATTTGAAGAAAGTTATGAAATATTCGAAGAAAGTTATTGATATGGCATTATACTGCTGTTGATGGTATTATAAGTATTAAATGGAGTATAGGTTATAATGATAATACTTATAATGATACTGCTTATAACTGATAATACTGAGCAAAGTCTGTTCCAGTAAAAAAAAAAACCACCAGTAGAAATTGATGAATATCGTCAATAACCAATCTAAAAAATTGAATATTTACAGTTATATAAAATATCGTCACAATTGATCATATGCAGAGATATCATATGCAGATATCATATACAGAGAGATCATATGCAGAAATAGTATCATATATTGCCATACAAAATATCTACATGAAACCCCCTCTTCCACTCCACTCAAACTAAAAATTGCTCGACTCTTAATCTGGGACTTGCATAATCGGTTGCTTATTCTAGCTAAGTTATCTCCTTTCTGGAAATGGTTGTTTCAGTTCATCTGCACAAGAAACGAGAAATCAAGTTGCTTTGAGGCAATTGTGGTAATTAAACGGTTCAATTCTATAAACAGTATCGTATAGTAACGATTCATTTGTAAAAACGTCAAATTCTTTTCATAGGCCCCTAAAATTTATATACAATTGCTATAATCAATCTCTTGATGCCTTTGTCTATCTTATATAAATCCCTTTACATACCTAAGCTTGAACCTTGTACTTGAAATGACTTCACATGTTAACCGTTAAGTTGGCCCCCGAAAAAAAAGCCCACTTCAAGCAGCTAAGGAGTTCCAGGCAACGTGGGTTGCAGTGTGCTGCTTATCTTGTCAAGGGAGATGGTTTGAGACACAACTGGCAGCCAAAATCGCTTAGATTACCGGGTGGGGGTGGAGATTTCGAGGAGAAAAAAATGAAGACGTATAATTGCTCTTTTATCATATTTATAATAAATACAAATTAGTCTTTACTAACTATAATAATGACATATACCAAATAATTAGGAGGGGAATTGGTGGGCTTAGCTCGAAAATGCCAAGAATTGGCCAGCGTATATTTGAGCACGCCAAGAACTTGGATCCCATTAGAAAGGATTATTTAAATATAAGTCTCCCCCGGGTTTGCCAAAGCTTTTGCAATAAATGGATTAATTTTTTCTTATTGTTTTTTTGATATATTAAAAATAACAAGAAAAGAGTATATTTGTTTGGTTTGTTAGTTTTTTTCCGGGTTTTTTCCAATTTGTCGGTTCGTTTGTTTGCTCCACGAGCCAGATAAATATATAATATATAAAGAGCCGCCTTTGCACCTTTTTATAATTATTACTTTGTATCACAACAGCAGATATGGTTGACGGTTTTACAACTGAATATCCGCATTTTGAACAAGATCAAGTGTCTGCGCATGACTCATCCAATGTCGGGTTGAGTGAGTTGAATGTTGCTGCGGTTCTAGGCGTGCCGTTGAGTCCTGCTAGAAGCGATGATTCTGTCGGTTCCAAGCACACATCTGAACAGACTGCCGATATCGGGTCAAACTTGGTGTCTTCTGAGCCTGTTTCTGGTGTATTTTCAAACGAGTCTGGTGGCGTTGTGGTTGACCGACGAATGAATATGGTGGATCCATTCAAGGTGGTCAAGCCTGAGGAGCTCTCTACTGAAGCTGAAAGTCATAATGTATCACTGCCTTCTCCGGCTGGAAGTACTAGAAGTGACGATAGCGCTGGTAGTGCACAGTCACGGGGAATCTCGAGCAGTAATACCTCTGTGTTCTCTGCATCTCCTGCAGAGTATGCAAACTCTTCCCCAACAGAATCTTCAGATGCTCTGAAATGTAGGTGGCTCGATTGTAAACAGGAATTTGATGATGCAGAGACTCTGTATAAGCACCTCTGTGATCAGCACGTGGGCCGCAAGTCGACTAATAACTTGTCTCTTACCTGCCGGTGGGACAAGTGCCATGTTTCAACTGTAAAGAGAGATCATATTACTTCTCACATTCGTGTACATGTGCCTCTGAAGCCATTTAAGTGTGCTGTTTGTGAGAAGAACTTCAAGAGACCTCAGGATTTGAAGAAACATTTCAAAACACACGCTGAAGAAGACGCTAAAGCGGACTACCCAAAGATCAAGGGTCCCATGGAAGTGGGCCATATGCCAGATGGTCATCACGCTAGCCGATTCGGACTTTATGGACAGCAGAATGTGCCTTCAAAGGCTGGATATTCAGTCAATTATGGGTATCCAGTTAACAATGGCTTTGATGGCCACTATTACACAATGTTGCCTGCTAGTCAGCCTCAATATCATGCCTATGATGTGCCACCGTCTGAGACGCCATATGGATCCAAACGAACATTCGATAACTACGCATCGGACTTCTTTGATGACGTGAAGAAGCGAAAGATGGCCCCGATGTATGATAACGATATGATGGCCAGATTAGACGGATTTACTAATGTGCCTTATCTTGGCCATGACCAAGGTGCCCCTTCATCGGGTATGAGATATAAATCATTTAAGAGCCACGAGGATATTGTGGAAACGGATAACTTTTTGTCGCAACTTTCCAACAATATGCACAAGATGAGTTCTCAAGAACATATTCCGCAATACAATGCCTCTAACACCATGGGTGCGTCGTCACGAGTCAACTCTGTTGGAGGATCTAGTTCTGTCACAATTCCTTCGTCTGTTAACATGTCATCAGTGAATCTCTATCCTCATGTCCCCGAGAGCAACAATTATCAGCAATACCCACAGCTTGCATTACGATATGAGCAAGATGGAGGCAGACGTGTGTCTGTCGGCTTACAGAGATCGGCCAAGAAAGATGTTGAAGATTCTGTTGACAACCTGTCTGAATCGTTCGGCAAGGTCGATCTTGGCAGTAAGGGTGATGATGATGATCGGTTCTCCAAGCATTTGAAGCTTGTGGATGAACTTCGATCGCTTGTGCGTGGCATGATTGAATCTAACGAGAGGGGTGATCAAATCAAGGAGAGTCCGGCTACTAGATTGTATCCCGAGATTGCTGCTTGCTAATTTATTATTATGTTGATATTATTATTTGAGGTTTTTTTGCATTTTTGTTATTACTATTAGTATTAAAGGTGTACGTCGTTTTTTTTGAATATATGTTATGAATATGAGAACTGAGAGTCGGTAATTGAAGCTCGTATTAGCCGTGTAGTTTTTTTGACCAGTCGAGTGGATTACGTAATGAAGAAAATATATTTTTCTGAGGCTCAAAAAATTTAAACAGCTTCAAACAGTCAAATCGGATAACAAAACCGACCGAATTCCAACATAATGAGTGATTTGGCTACTGCAGCTGATCAGAGCTCAAAAGGTATAAGAGTATCAGGAAAACAATGGAAAGTCAGTAAACAGCCAGTACGTGCAAAAGCCATTGGACTTAAGAAATCATCATGGGAACAGAAGAAGCAGAAGGAACAGCAGCTGAAATTGGCCAAATTGAAAGAAAAGGCCATGAAGGAGGAAAAAGAGCAGGAGAAGAAGAATAGAATAGAAAACCTAAAGAGTAGACGAGAAGCCAAGGCTGAAAAGGAACGTTATGAGATGTTGGCTCAGAAGATGCATGCTAAGAAGGTTGAACGAATAAGACGAAGAGAAAAGAGAAACAAATTACTCAAAGATGGTCGTTAATCATATTATATATGTTGTATATAAAGTTACATGTTATAACGGCGGCATTACTCATCAGGTCTTGATAGGAATAGACAGACTGATTATATGAGCAGTATCAGCTGTTAAAACTACCAGTTTGTCTGTTCCAATGAATTTCATTTCACAAGGCTCTTTGGGATAAAATGATATCGTTTTATATGGTATATATGACCATTTCCCATATGCTTCAAAGAGAGAATGTCTTAGAGCAAAGAAGGTTAATGAGGAATTCTGGTGAACTGCCAGCCGACTTCCGTCTCCTGATAGACAATAGGAAGATTCAGTATCCATAGAACTTAATACAACGTCTTCGTCGTCGGCTTCTTCGTCATCGGCTTCTTCGTCTTCATCTTCAACGTCTTCTTCATCTTCAACATCCTCTTCCTCTTCTTCATTACCTTCATCTTCGTCATTCTTTTCCTCATCGTACACTTCCTCCTCTTCGTCATTAATATCATTTTCTGATCCCTGTTCTTCATCATCATGCTCTTTTCGCTTCAGGGTAAACGACGTGATTGGCCGAAACCCCGATGGTTTTTGATATTCCTCTTGAAACATGTGCAGTTTATATGGTGCTTCTCCACTAGTATCATTATCAGCAACCGTTAAAAAGTATCCCGCATGTAAAGGCAATGGGATTGCTCTAGCACGCGAGACATAATAAAATATGTCATTTCGTATTAAATATTCGTAATATCTCCAAAGTTGTCCATTTTCACGCTGAATCGGTTCCATTAAAGGCCAGCCATAGATAAATGTTTCTCCTCTACCGGGAAGAATAAGCACTAAATCGTCAAACATGGACAAAAGTGATAAATCCAGACGATAGTGATTTATATCTATTTCCTCGCTAGTTTGTAAATTCACCACCGAATAGCCTCCAAGACGAATGGATTTGCCCATGAATACATCTCCGCATCTAGAGGCAGCTATTGACTCAAAATGAGAGGGATATTGTCTCTGATAAAGTACTTTACAGCTAGGCGAGTCAAGCTCCAGCACTTCTAAGTATCCATACGATGATGATATCGCGATATACTTGTTATCTGAAGACAATTGTACAAGCTCGGCAGAACGACGACTATTATGAATGAACGTACGTTTGTCGCCACTCGATATATAAAAAAAAGATATCTCGACATTTCCATCTCGAGAGTTTGTAACAGTGGCAATAACCGAGCCATCTGGAGATAACACGCGGAGTTGAGTATCTGAAAGAGAGTCTAATGAAATGGAATCTGATTCAACAATATCGTAAACAATCATAAAATACCGTACCAAATCAATATAAGTTTCAAGCAGACGATCAGCCTCGGTTCCTAGACCAGCTCCACTGTTTTTCAATGTTTCTCGTAAAACCTGATATTCCAATTTTTGAGTATTTTGCACCATGCTCGAATCAACCTCAGGATCCAATATCACTCCAGTTATATGTTTCCAGAGATTCGACGGCCTATCAGCTACTACTCGCCATATTTTACACACCTGACGAGCATAGAAATAAGACCTGCCATCTAGCCTGGAAAAAACCTGGGTGAGCAGGTCGATATTGTCGGCCATGGCGGAGTATTATGATGGGATGTTAAGAGACATAAACTGCACAAGATATATGAGTGGTTTGGATATGGATATATGGTATTTAGGAATATTTCGGAATTGGATAGTTTTGAACCGGGTAAATGCATGTAATAAATAAAAACCTCATGTTCCTATCTTATTATATTTGTTACTGTTGTATAATTGTTGAGTAGCATGGAAAAGCCGTGGGAAATATCAAGGAAACATGCAAATTTCTCGCCAACTTTTTTCAGCTTCTCGTAATATTAGATGTATGATTTCGACATGATGTTTGGCAGTGAGAAGACTGTTTAGTTTGAAATGATTTTCGAAAAGCCTTTGCGGAGGTCCATACCAACTGTTCAACCTGCTCTGAGTACCTATGAATACAATAGATAGCGTTTCCAGGCTTTCCTCAAATTTCACTCAGTCCAGTCCAGTGTATGAATATGATATCGAAACAGACCATATTCCGCAGATTTGGTAACTTTTACTGTAGCTGATCACGTCAGCTTCCCCGCTCTCCTCCTCGCCTGATTCAACCTGCTATTAGTTGTATGAGTAGCATCATCCAAATCATCCAGCAGCTTATTCTGACCAATCAATTCCTCATTAATATCCAATCCCAGCTGCTTTTGCCTGGCTATTGTTTGTCGTAAGCTTTCAATGACTTGGTCTTGGTCTTGCATATCAGTCGTTTGAAGCTCAAGTAATTGTGTGTTATTCATATCTCTTGTCCGATTTGTTTCAGCACCCGGACCCAGGACTCGAGGCTGTGACCTATTTGCTTCGTGATTTCCAAACAATCGTCGATACTCCGCGGATTCCGTCCCATCATTGCCATTTGCTGGACTTCCGCCAATTACACCGTTCAGCGACGGCGAAGCCCTTTCTTTTGCTTTTTCCAGGTTCCGACTCAAACCATTCACCATATCCCTACGACGACGATATTCGCCGTCTCCAAGAGAAGAATCCTCTACTAAGGCGGATTCCAAGTCCTTTAGTTTGGTTCCAGCCAGTAAAAGAAGCCTTCTTTCCTCGGACGAATTCGAGCCAGGTCTTGCAGCCAATGAAATGAGTTCACGAGCCTCACTTATCCCTTTTGCCCATTCACCCCGTGCTCGTGTAGCCTTGGAGGTGTCTGATTTGACATACTTGCTAAGTTCGACAAACCGTATAAAGGCCAATGATTCCCTCCATTCGTCACGTTTAACCATTGCCCGCAGAAACGACTCCAAGCCTCTTCTACGATCCTCCAAAAACAGCCTACTTTTAGTTCCAATCCACTTTTTCCCCGGCAAATCTATAGGAACTCTATCGCCCATTTCCTCCTCTAGGGCCGTCACCAGGTCCACAAACTCCGAATACCTTCGTTTGACTGTATATATTTCTTGCTCATAGCATACCTGGATACTGAAATATGTCGGACTAGTCTCACTATAACCAGGTACCGACACCTGCATAGATGAGCGGTCTGCCATGGTGTTAAGTATAACGGTAGAACCGGTATTTGGTGATTACCTAAGGATTTATTTGCCCCTGCACAGCCGTGCCTAGCAACTGCCAGCCAAACTTTTCGTAAAACACCCTTGAATTGTTACAAAACACACCAACAATGAGCAGACCTATAGTAATTTTCGGGCCGTCAGGAGCGGGCAAGTCGACGTTGCTTAAGAAACTGATGGGAGAATTCCCAGGGAAGTTTGGATTCAGTATATCGCGTAAGTAGCAGCTATTACCTAGGCAGCTATTACCTAGTGAAATGTACATTTTGTACAAGTTTCTAGCATTTAAATAATCATATTTCTTTCTAATTCTTCTAGATACTACTAGACAGCCTAGAGCCGGGGAACAGGACGGTCGCGAGTACCATTTTGTCACTGTTGATCAGTTTAAGAAACTCATTGATGACAATGCCTTTATTGAATGGGCACAATTCTCCGGCAATTACTACGGTACAAGCACTCAGTCGGTCAAAAACGTGTCGCAGGTCGATAATAAGATATGTTTACTTGATATAGATAGTCAAGGCGTGAAATCAGTCAAGAAGACGGCCCTGAACTCTAGATATCTGTTTATAGCTCCATCTTCAATTGAAGAGCTCAAGACGCGTCTAGTTAAACGAGGTACTGAGACCCCGGAATCTCTTGAGAAGCGTTTGCATCAAGCAGAGGTTGAAATCGAGTTTGGCAATACTAAGGGTGTTGCAGATGAGATTATAGTCAATGACGATCTTGATACAGCATATGGTAAATTCAAGAAGTTTGTTTTGGCAGACGAGTAAATCTTGGCGAGCGATGTTTTGCTTAGTGTTAGATAGATATTTGTTATTTAAATATCAATCATAGATAGAGATGTAGCTAAGTATGATATCAATTGCAGATGACAAGAAATTTCGTATTCTGCTCCTTACCACAGCTATGTAGATTAGTCACAAAATCAGGACTTTCGGGTGCCAGTTTCTTCTTTTCTTGTGAAACAAAAGGAACAGGAATTTTCCTTGATAGATGTTCATTGGCTACTAATGAGCCGGTATTTAGGACGATTCGGAGTGTCACTAAAATCACCCATTTAAATACTAGCTTAGGCAATGGGGTCTTCTCAGTAGCATCGATCTTAGAAAAGGATACGCCAATACTTTCCAAAACTCCGTTATAGTGGTAGCACATTGTAAACCGTATTGCCATCCGTCTGCGTCTTCCCCTGTTCTGACTGGTCTTCAGCTCCTTTGCCTCCTCGAGCATTCTCTTGCCATCTCTTTCCATAATCGCACATTGCTCTTCGCAATGCTACTTTGTTGTTTTCTAATATAGTTTGTAAGCAGTAGTCATCCGTTCTGGAACGAGTAGTGAATAAATCTATAGGTGGAACTATTTCAATGATAGAATCCTTTCTTGGCCAACATTTCCATCAGAAGAGATTGACTAACATTAATGACTGAAAGTGACGCGTCAATATCACAATCTTCGTAATCATGATAGATAGAGCCTCCTCAGACTAGAGAGTCTTGATTGTCAATTCTGTGCATACCATCATGAAAGCATAGAATGCCTCATGTAGTTGCCTTCATTCTCGTTTAGACGGTTTACCAGCCTCTGCAAGATACTGTAGATCATTTAGCCAAGATTTCGGGAATGTGCGTCTTTGGGCAGCTCTAACTGATTTATCCTGGTAAGAAGCATGCCATAAGTGATGAATTCGAACCGAGAGTGTTCTATTTTGTAGCGATGGCACCATATCGAGCTTGCTCTCGCATGGAAACCGCTCCATGCGTTGGCGTTTTCGATGGCTTGTACCCTCTCTGGGTTTATAAGTTTCAGCATGCGCGCTATCCTGACTACAGTAGAAGTTATATCCAAAATTGGATGTAGAATTTCCCCCACGCATGAATCGAAATCCTCCTTCTTCCCATATGATGGTAGAAAGTTGATTCATTGCGGCATTCATCTTGGACATTGCCTCCTCACCGTAATCCTTACCATTCTCGCGATCGAGGAGCGGTTCACGTCGGAAATCAAATTTGCATGGTAATTTGTCTAAATCAAACATGTAATGCCCGTCAAATGGTTTGCATTGACCCTATAAGTTAGCAAAACGCGCTCTTCGTGCAGGATGCGTCACCTACTGGAGCGTTCCATTCTTGGAGATCTGACATGAATGCTTGCCAGTCGGAAATCTTTGGCTTAGGTGTACGTCACTTTGCATGGAGTTCGCATGTCTTCTTTAGCTTTCCATTCTGAAGAGCCGCGAAGACCTAAATAGGATGGGGTCGCTTACAACCGGAACAATACCGTTCAGCACCAATAGCGGTTCTAGGATTCATTAATAGGCTAGGAAGGCAAGTAGGCTAATAAGTTGGAGAAATAGAAGCAAAGAAGAAATGTACGCCGAGAAGTGTAAAGTAAAAGGAAAAGAAACAAACGCGAGCTCTGAGGACTGTACGTGAAACATTGCGTCACGTGACGTTCCAAAAAACAGTGTGAGGATTAAAAAAACAAACACTCCTGATTACGTTATACATAAAAAGCTCGATCTCAGCCAAACTTCAAGTCGGAACCATGTCACTTCCAAGCAGTCTTCCGTCTAGCGGAGTTGACGCAGATAACCAATATGGGTATGTATATATAGAAAGAATATCCATTGACGGGCAATGCTAATATCACTAGGGAGGAGAATTTCATGGACAAAATGATGCGAAAATCAAGGCAACAGCCTTTTGTTCCTCTCGGAATCATCGCTACTGGAGGTGCATTAACTCTAGCAGCTCGTGCTCTCAGAGACGGTAATAGTCGTCTAGCCAATCGCATGTTTATTTGGCGAGTGGCTTTCCAGGGATTAACAGTGGTCGCATTGCTTGGAGGTGCTTATTACTATGGAGAAACAGCTTCAAAGGTCTATTCTCGAGAAGAAGAACTCCTCAAGGTGGCTAAACAGCGTGAGAAAATGTGGATTGAGGAACTTGAAAGAGTCGATAGTGCTGCCAAGGTCAGAAAGGCTCGAGCGGAAGAAATCCATGAACAATTTCTGAGAAGAAGAGAGGAGAGTAAGAAAGCTGAGCAGAGCAGGAATCAAGATAATGACAAGTGAGCAGCACAAGTATTCCTTGTACACAATCAAATTAAGGTGTATTCCCTGTAAATAGTTATATATTCATGGTCCATAATCCCTAAAATTACACGGTCATGGTGCCTTTCAATGGGTCCATTTATAAGGTACTTTGGATCCCAGCATGGAACATTGATCTGACCATATCAAATCCGAACTGGCCTCATTGGCACCGAGTGTTAAGATATTGAGTTCATCTGAGGATGATGCCGCTTTCCATTGGACCGTGTAGTTGCCGTTGTTGGGGTTACCAGTCTTTGCAAAAGCTGCCCATCGAGTCTGTACTTCCTTGGACAAAGATATCTGAGACTCGGTCACACTGGATGGATCGTAAGTACCCCATACTAAATACAAATCGTCTTCGTGGCATACTGCATCTTTACAGAGATACAGTGGCTTGTTTCCCGAATAAGTAATTCCACTGGAAAGTCTATAAGTAAACAGATTCGGTGTTAAACTGTGACTTACAAGGTTTTGAGAGTTCAACTCTGCCGGGCATGTAAAGCCCCATAGTGTGGTGACGATTGATAATTCAGCTGGCCAATACGTCGTTTGGTCAAATAAGCCAGACTCCACAATCTCCTCTGTTTCGTTTAATCCATACGCTTCAGCAAGCGCCTCTTCATACACAGTCTCATTAATGTTTTGAGGGAAACTTTGGCTTACTGTAGTAGCAGTCTCATTGGCTACAGTGCCCATAATGAGATCGACGCCGTTCTGAAGCTGTCCATTTTCAAGAGTAGGGCCAAAATCTACAGGAACAATACTGCCATCGATATTAGGGCCATATGGATATGCAGTATTAACACCAGAGATATTTTGCATGTGCTGATATAGTGTAGCTTCGCTATTGATCAAAGTTGGAACAGAAGCACTTCTCATGCAAGCAACATCAGAGCATCCAGTCAATTGCATTAGTAATGGCGCCATCTGATCTCGAGATACAGACGGAGGATTGGCGCCATAAGCCTGGGGATCAGACTGTATAATTGCACGTTGAAACAAGCCATGAGCAATTGGAGATGTCAATAACGTTCTAATTAGAGTGGCTCCAGAGGATTCTCCAAACACAGTCACAAGGTCCGGATCACCTCCAAACAAATTGATGTTGTTCTGAACCCATTCAAGAGCAGCAACGGCATCAGTCACTGCAAAGTTCGTTCCGGTCTCAGAAGTGTCGAAGAATCCAAACAAGCCCAGACGATAGTTGACAGTGATTACAATCACCCCCTGAGACTCAGCCAATTGAGTGCCATTGAAAGTAGGATCAGCAGAACCCCCGGTAAAAAAAGACCCTCCGTGAAACCAGACCATTACCGGCATACCATCTGAGTATTGAGTAGGCCTATAGACGTTCAAGTACAGACAGTCCTCAGAGATGTCACGTTGCTCAATTCCAGCAGTAGGAGCCGCAGGCTGAGGACAATATGGAGGAAGCTCTGTACATGACAGAGACTCAGAAGAAGAGAAGTTTTGAGCCGGAGCAAATCGCCCTGAATTGGTAGGGGGTTTGGCATACGGAATAGAGAGATACTGATCGACCAGGGAACCGCATATTCCTTTCAAATCACCACTGGTAGTAGAAACAGTGCATGGATCCGAGGCAGAGCAGATCTGAGCTTGTAGAATAGCCAAAATATTAGTAATTATCAGAATATATAGAGGCATTGAAGACATGATGAGCATGAGGACCGACTCCGGGCCCTGGAGCCTTTATAATTTATGGCGCCGTAGCCCATGTTGAATTGAGGTCCATATATGAAACAGCGTCTGATTTTAGAAATCCTTTGGTTTTTCTAAAAGGGCCCGATTCGGTGCCATTTGTGCTGGTTGATGCTGGTAAATTTCCTGTTTGGGATTCATTCAGACTTCATCAACCACTCAACAGACACATCTGAATTGTTGTATTTCGGGAAATACTCGGTGCCGTGTCGAAATGGTAGGTTATATGAGGATTTGAGGCTCTTTGCAAGGCCGTTTTGAGCGATTTGTAACATATTAATCGGTGATAGAGCAACGTTTACGTGGGAACAGTGGAATTGCCAAAGGGTATGTGGTTTTTCTGTGCAATATCTGAGGATATTCTATCGTAAATTTCCATTTGTCTAATTCTTAAGCTCATAATTTATCTATATATTCTGTAGTTGTAACCCGTAATTATACCATTAGTGCCTCTGGAGACGGATCAATCACGGCCTGGGAAAACTCCTCCGAAGATCCCTCACCTTTGAGCCTCAAAGAAGGTGGTGTTGGAGTCCATCATCTCGCA
Organism: Casaregolazyma patagonica; assembly: GCA_030580475.1. Classification (NCBI taxonomy): domain Eukaryota; kingdom Fungi; phylum Ascomycota; class Dipodascomycetes; order Dipodascales; family Trichomonascaceae; genus Casaregolazyma; species Casaregolazyma patagonica. The sequence continues at coordinate 965,768 of JAKTSZ010000004.1, forward strand.
GTCACAGGGGATGGCAGTTTATTAGTGGCCGTTGATTTTAGCGGTAAACTTTTCGTGTATGATTTACGAGATCTTCAGCCAAAGAAAGATATAGGTGATCTGGCCAATGCCAGCAAAGTCTGGGCTGTAGCAATTGCATCTTTTGAGCCGAGATTGGCTTTATCTACAGTAAATGGTTCGGTTGAAATATGGAATTTGGAATCATTTGAAAAAATCGCCGAATTCGACGGGAAAAAGAACTCCTTGGCTCTATCGGTAGATTTAACGTCCGATGGTGCTCTAGTCGCCTGCGGTTATGATACCGGAGACCTTTTTGTATATAACATCGCTAAAGAGTATCTGGAATACTCCTTTTCAGGCCATAAAAGCTTCATTAGGGCAGTCAAATTCTCCTTAGATAACTCATATTTGGCTACTGCTGGAGATTCTAAAATCATCTCTATATATCAAACATGGAATGGCGAGCATATTATGAATTTGGCTCATGATAGCTGGATCTTCTCTTTGGGTTGGTCTCCAAATGTCACTGAAAAGGCCGATATGCTGCTTTTATCCAGTGATCGAGATGGAAAGGTCCGTCTATGGTCAATAGATGCTCGTTCCAGTGTATATAGTCAGCAAGATAGCGAACAGCCCATCTTTTCTTTAGCATGGCTTCCTCAGGGATGGGGTCCTGGCATTCTCGGCGGTATGAACAAGGGATATGTCACTGTCGGTGTCGATAAGACTATAAGATGGTACAGATCTGTTTCGTCCGGCAAATAACAAACGATTGAATAAATATCAGCATGATATTTTTATGCATTTTATCGTTATTCATGCTATTTCAATAATTTACACGTCATTCGTTAGTCTCAAGGCCGTTTTAACAAATAGATCTTTCTTTTCAATTTCAAAATTTGAAATATCATCCATAGCTGCTTCCCATACTACTCCATGATCTGCATTAGAATCCATAAATTGTGTAACAATGTCCTCTAGTTTCTCTTCTTTACCTTCTTGAACTGTATCAAATGAATACTTATACAGCCACAGCCAAGTATCCCCATTCTGAGGGTCCATCTTAACTGCTCGTTCAAACCAAGTGCCTGCTTTATTTCGGCCAGTCGCCCACATGTCTCTGCCAGCAGTGATCAAAGCATAGGGATCATTTTCACACGATTTAACTGCTTCGATAAGTTTAGTTTTACGCTGCAATCGGCTTTGTAGCCAAATCACTTCTGACCAAATTAATCCTGATGACGGATGCTGTTGTAAAGCTCTACTAGCAAGAATGCTTGCCTGCTTATCATCACCCTGTCGTCTCTCCAACTGGATTCTTTCAAGCCAAACAAGTTCGTTGTTGTGATCAGCGTTCTCCAAAAGAGCTCTGTCGAGAATTGTTCGGGCTCTAATGACAACCCTATTCTTTTCTTCAAGACGAGCATGAAGTAACCAAAGCTTGACTGATTTTGGACAAGCTGAAGTACCGTTGCTATACGCAGCCGAAGCTGCACTGGTGTTCCCCAGTTGCTCGTTGATCTGTCCCTTTTGTATATGAAGTTCAGGTTCGTTAGGAAACTGTGCAAGCCCTCTTTGTACAAGATCCAATGATTCTTTCAAATGATTAAGTTGTCGTTCAAATATAACAGATTTCTCCCAGACTAATGCAGTTCCAGCATCTGCTCTCGCCCTCTCCAGTAGTTTGGAGCCTCTATCGTAATGCTTATTATCGGCTTCCAGTTGAAATGCCGCTATCCATATTTTATCACTGCCTGCGTTAGATTCAAATGCTTCAGCAAGAACTTTCCTGGCCCCATCAATATCGCCTGCATTTGCCTTCTCGCGCGAAAATAGTAGCCAGAAGTACTCCGTATTGTAGCAAGCTTTGGTGGATTTGTCGAGAACTTCATAAAGAGAGTCTTTAGTTCCATGTGACCTTTCAAGATCAACAGCAGCAGACCACACTTCTTTTGAGTTCGGTACCTCTCTTAAAGCATAGGCATATATATTTCTGGCTGTATCGAAATTGCCACGTCCAATTACTGCTTTGGCATCTTCAAGCCAAGCATGTAGTCGATCATCCTCCGACTCTTCCTCCATTCCTTGTCCAAGAGTAGTATTTATAATTGAATGGCATGTGAAAATTGCCTGTTCCTGCTCACATGCTTCAGCTTCCTTAATCCATTGGAGCCTGGTCGGAAGCACTCCTTCAGCTTCCAGTTGTTTTACACCCTTGGCAAGTATTGCTTCAACCTTTTTAGAATCACCGGTATCCTGTTCTTCGAGCCTTGCAGCTGCAATCCATACGGCTCTGGAGCTTCGCAATGCTTTCCTAGCTTTATTGAGAACTTTTCTAGCAGCTGAAGCATCCTCTAGACGTGCAAGGGCAAGCCACAAGTCTTCCGATAAGGGAACCATATCTACAGCTTGTCTTAGCATCATTCTGGCCTCATCTGTATCGGTTTCAAGATTGACGGCAGTCCTCCAAAGAGTGTCACTTGTGGGGTTATTTTCTAAGCCCTTTCGAATGACCTTTTTCTTAGATTCTTCGTCATCCTCAAGTTCACTTGCGGCCAGCCATAATTTGATAGATTGAGGATTGAATCTGATGGCTCTTGCAGCTATTATTTTAGAATCATGCTTTTTGTTTAGCCGGATGTTTTCAAGCCATATGTCTTCGTTTTGAGGACAATTCTCGCATCCCTCGGCCACAATGGACCTTGCTTTTGATTTCCTGTTGGCTATTTCTTCCAGTCTGCAAAGTCCAATCCATCCATAAGAATCTTTGGGATCCGTTTTAACCAAAGATTCTATGAGAGGCCGGATTCTTCGAATATCACCAATGCCAGCATTTCCACCAGCCATGTCAGACAATGATGTCAAATAACCTTTTGGATCAATGGAAGTAGAGGTTCCCGATGCAATAGAGCTATTTGCTCCATTTGCCTGATCCAACTTCATGCCTAACATTTTATCTCTAGCAGCTGATATAGACCTAAAGTCAGTCACTGTTCCATCCACGCCGTCATCTTGTACAGAATCCGCAGATTCACCTGACAAAATGGAACTTTGTAAAACTGTATCTGGAACAGCATAAGACCGTCTATCTGCCTGATTCTGAAGTCTTTGCCGCTTATTACGGCGGGTCAAATCACCGGCTTCAGGAATGCTGGCCCATTGATCGGACGTAACTCCACCCAATGCACGTTTCAAGTCGACAAACTGATCCGAAATACTCGGGTTATTCTTCTGGAACTCCTCCTGCTCCTGTTTTTCCCGAGCTTCTCGCTGAACTTTGCGTCTTTCACCCATTCTCTTGTCGATTTCTTCGTATATCTTGTCAGCTTCCTCATCCTCAACGTCAAACCCTTGCTGTGCAAATATCCCAGTATCATCCTCATCATATCTTCCTCGATCTTCATCTTCCTGATTTTCATCAGCATCCTCAAATCGGTCGGGATCCTCATCATCTTGAAACGTCTTCTCAGCCACTCCACTACGAGCAGGACCTATATCAGATCTGGTAGTGAACCCTGTAGCACCTCTACCTAGTCCTGGAACATAGCCTGGAGGAGCAGGCATGTCCAGGAAGTTTTTATAGATACCAGTCATGAGGATTTGATGATATTCAAAGGATATTCGATGATTTTGGTGGTTGAAGATTTGGTACGGCTGTGCAGAGGTTGAAAAAAAAATTAAATTCCACTGAGAATTATCTTCAGATCTTTTCAAGATAGTTAGAATGCCTAAAAGAAGTGCAGATATTAAGGAGGAAATAGAGAGAAAAACCGTGTCGAAGACAGACTCGGTCAATGGGCCTGGAAAAGCCGAGGTGGAAGACGCTGAAATGGGGGAATTTGAAGATCCGTATGGTGATGAGTTTGAGAGCGAAGAGGAGATATTTGAAGCAGGAGATGACGATGAAGAAAAGTTAGAGACAATTGAAGAAAATGAAGAAAATGATGCTGAGAGTACCAAAGAGGTCGCGCGATCTAGAATATATCTTCCGAACCGTTCAAAGCCTTTAGGTGAAGATGAAGTCATGGAAGCTGATCCAACCACTTATAATCTTCTGCACAATATCAATGTAGAATGGCCTTGTTTATCGTTTGATATTATGGAAGATTCTCTTGGAGACGAACGAAGAGGATTTCCTCAGTCGTTGTACTTGGCTACTGGAACTCAAGCGTTACGGGCTAAAGATAACCAATTACTGGCCATGAAACTATCGTCGCTAAGTAAAACTCTTGCTAAAGACCAAGATGATGAAGATGAAGACGATGATGACTTGAATGACATTGATGCGGATCCTGTTCTTGAAAGCAAGTCGTTACGTACTCAGCATACTACTAATAGGATCCGAGTGAGTCCTCATGCTCGAAGTACTGGGGAATATTTAACAGCATCAATGTCCGAGAATGGAGAGGCATATATATGGGATTTGAGCAGTCAATTCCGGTCCTTTGATAATCCAGGAACTGTTGTTCCAAAACAGGCTGGGCGTCCTATATATACAATCAATGCCCATGGAAGAGTCGAAGGATATGCTGTGGATTGGTCTCCGCTCATTAATACCGGTGCTGTACTTACTGGCGATATTAGTGGACGTATTCATTTGACAACAAGATCTCAGAACGGTTGGAGTACTGACAAGACGCCTTTTAGTGGGCAACAAGGCAGTGTGGAAGAATTGCAGTGGAGTAAGAGTGAGAAATCGGTATTTGCTAGTGCTGGAAGTGATGGATTCATCAGGATCTGGGATACACGAAATAAAAAGCATGCACCTTCATTATCAGTCAAAGCATCTGATACAGATGTCAATGTCATGTCTTGGAACTCCAAAGTCAGTTACTTGTTAGCATCAGGTCATGATGACGGTCAATGGGGAGTGTGGGATCTTAGGAATTTCTCCAGCAGTCAGCCAAGTCCTGTGGCATCGTTTGATTTCCACAGATCACCAATTACATCGATTGAATTCAATCCCAATGATGAAAGTGTTGTTGCAGTAGGATCAGAGGATAATACGGTGACATTATGGGATTTATCGGTAGAAGCCGATGATGAAGAGATCAAAGCACAGCAAAGAGAAGCTAGTGGAGAATTGGAAGGAATTCCGTCGCAGTTATTGTTTGTACATTGGCAGAGAAATGTCAAGGAAGTGCATTGGCATAAACAGATTCCTGGGACCTTGGTGAGTACTGGAGGAGATGGATTGTGCATATGGAATACGATAAGCGTGTAGTAGAGAGGATTCTATTATAATTGATTATTGATTAATTGAAAAATGATTATATTATAATTGAAGAATGATTATATTATAATTGAAAAGATAAATACATGATTTGAGTCAAAGTCCGTGAAATACTGTGTTTGACACTACTAGTTATGATATAAATATACAGGCTCTTTCAGCTCACTTCGTTATCTTCAGCCAATAATGGACTATTTTCACCATCTTCCGGGCTATTACCGTCCGACTTTGTAAAATATTCAAAATATACTGCCATTGACAATAATACTCCTTGTAGTGTAGCAGCAGTTAAATATGGCAGCCAGCTACTCCAATCAGTGCCCTCTCTTGCAGCCAAACTAGCAGACCATATAAAGCCGCCGGGAGTCTGCATGCACATCATTGGAATACTTAAAGATCCAGCGTGTTTGAGACGAAAAGTCGTATATAATTGAGGAAAATACTGGATCATTGCCAAAACAGTGCCTATGATGCCCATCAGGTTGGCAATTATAAATACTTGGTTGAAATATGCAATATAAAAGTATGCAGAAATGATTGCACAAACCAGAAAATATACTAGACAAACCTTGCCTACAGTGACGATTTGAACATATTCATCATGAGGTTCAATGGCTCTGTCAGTGCAAACTATAGCTAGAATGAGAATCAGGGCTGCTGATACAGTCTGTAGAAACACCTGGATTATGCCTAACAAACCTGCAAAACATTGGCCAGCAGTAGTTACCCGACAGCACGAAAAGATTGGAGTCGATAATAACAAAATATTGCATAAAGCACAGGTTCCAGAAGTGGTTCCGAGGAGCATAAACCATGGAGATATGCCCTCTGAGGTTTTACGTTTTACAATTCTAATATGCTGAGGAAGATACGAAACTACCATGCCTAAAGCTAACCATATTGATACAATGAAATTCAACGAAGAAAAGTGGCGCATCGAAGTGCAATCCATGATTGGTTTCATTGGTTGTTTGGTCAATCCACCCAATTATTATACGCAGCTTCCCAACTTAGCCATCACCAAATACCATGGTTACTTCAGCTACCATGTTTGCAAAAACCACTCGGGCATCGTCGAGTCCAGTGGAATTGAGACAGAGAGTTCTTGCACTTTATCGGTCATTTATGCGTGGTGTATGTAATATATAATGATGTCGTCATTGGTTAGTATACTAACTTGTAGGCTCCATCATTTGCTGAGATATATGATATTGATTTTCCAACTTCCAAAATAAGAACCAAATTACGTCAGGAATTCGAAAGAAATCGATTTGTAGATGATATAAAAGTAACTAATATTCTGTTGGCTAAAGGTCATATGGAGTTTCAGGAAACGGCCAATTTCTGGAAACAAAAGTCGCATGTTCTTAAGTATTTCAATGATGAAGAACAGACTCATAAGAAGCCTTTACCTACTGATTTTCTGGGCAAGTTTCTTAAAGGGACAGCATAGAGTAGGAGTATAAGTGAAATACAGATGAATAGATGTCAAGCGTTGAAATACAGATCAATACATGCCAAACTTGAAGTACAGATCAATAGGTGCCAAATGAATGGAAGTGCAGTTCATCCAAGTGTCAAACCATTCAAACAAAAACATGTAGAAGCTTTTATTATACCTTTAGAACTCCACGTCCATATAGAGCTTATACCTTTGCCTCTCCGTTCCCCCGCAGCTTCTCTATCTCCTCCTCATCCAAATCTAATACCTTCAAACTCTGCTTCAACGAATCAAAACTAGGATCAATTGCCGTCAGAAATCGGGCCAACTCCTTGCACAGCTCCCATTCTCCTGCTTCATACGCTGCTTTCAAAAGTCGAACTGTATTATCTGGACGAGGTTGATAACGATTGTCATATTGCTCTAGACTCTGGAGAACAAGCAAATATCCAGCTGCTGTATTGACTTTTCCAACCTCAAGGCACTTCTCAAACAAAAGCTGAGGAGTTCCAATCACCTCAAATAATGTCGGCCAGTATGTAGCTTCTGTTTTTCGAGTGCATCCTAAAATTACATCCAACATCTGAGGAAACTGTGATACCAAGTCCACTGCTTTATTCAGCAATGGCTCGTGGTCGCCCGGTTCTATTTCTGAAGACAGAGCCCGAGAATAATTCACCTCATGATCCAGACTTCGAAACAATAATATCTCAAGAACATGGCTGAAATACTTGAGTTTTCGATACTCTGTAGCCATATTGACTGCTTTTGTCTTTTGATTCATGTCCAAATATGCTTCTAAAAGATACGGTGCAAACAATTCGGTCGTAGTCCACCATTTAAAATACGTGAATGTCGCTTCTCTAGGAAGTACGAGATCCGTTTCGACGCCAATAGCGATACCCTTGGAAACGAAAACCCCTAGAGGATAACTATCAACTGTTACCGTACACGGTTTAGAATGAGGTTTATGAAAATCTTCCAGCCATACCAAAAGATTATTTCCATCAAATCCCCATAGTGTGCTTTGGTTCTGAAACGTCTTTTTATCCTGAGTTATAGTATAATATTCGATATTTTGATGAAGAACCCTTTTACTATAATGGATGCTGCCCTGTTCACCGGAAACCTCGCCATTAGATAAATTAATGCTGTTAGATGAAGTGGTGCCATTTGATGTACTTTTCTTCGGTTCAAGAAGAACCAGCATCCCATCAGCAAGTATAAGTATTGAGGATTCAATCGGTGACGTCGGTTTATTATTCGCCGGTAAGCAATTCAGTCCTCTCACTCGCACAGGAGAGTGTATAATATCTGTAAACGATACTTCACTGACCAAATCCAAAGAGATATCATTACCTTCAGTAACAATGTTGTAAAAATACAAAGTATTGTCCAAAGTATAGACTAAGAGCACTGAATCCGAAAGAGCGATCTTTAATATCTGATTCTGAAGCACTTCCTTGAACAGAATATTGTGTAATGCCAAATCCATATCGCGTGAAAAGATATGTATTTCATCTTCTCGTTGGCCAGTACTGACCCCAACAATAAGATAATGGTCGTACCAAACCACGCCTCCTCTTACAGAGAACTCGTGATCCATATAGTCTTCAGCAAACAGTTTCCATCGACCACTATAGATGCTGTAGTGAGTGAGACCCCGAATCCCAGCAACTGCTATGTATCTGCCGTCCTCAGATGCAGCTAAATATCTTATTGGCCAATGTTCAGCAATGTAATTCGCAGGGAAATTGACATTCAACCATAAAAGAGCATCTCTGTCAATTGTAGTGATATCCGACTGCTCATGCCCACGATACACGAGCATTCGGGAATCGCTGAATAGAATGGGTCGCTGCAGGGTGTTATCGGTGAATGAAGTAGACATATTCCATTTCATCATTTCCAATTCCCATATTTTTGTGCTTTTATTAGGAACCATATAAACATGATCACCAGGATGTGACCAAATGCAATTTTGAATTCCTCCTAGCCAGGGGTCATTCTCGGCGTTTTCTCTTCTGCTGAGAAACGAAGATGCTGTTAGCATTCCGTACATGGAGAACAGTGACCAGCCAGACGAGTAGCCCACGAACAAAGAATCGCCGTTGACAGACCATGCGAGAGTTTGGACACTAGCAGATTTCGAAGGAGCGTCGATTTTCCGTATTAAATAAACTGATCCCGTATAATCCTTGATGTTGTAGAGAAATATCGATCCGTCCTGGCATCCAACGGCTATCGTACTCATTCTGGCGTTAATACTACTGACCAGAGCTCTGGAGCCTGGTACATCATGTAAGATGTGACCGACAAAGAAATTCTCACCAGAGGATACTTTTGCCTCGTTGAACGTGGCTGTATAAACGGAGCCAGACTCCAGGCTTATAGACATGAGAGACATGGCCTTACTGACATCGACATGATAAAACTGACGGTTCTGCTCTGATTCGAGCCATTCCAGTTTCGATAGAAGCAAAGTAAGAATCAGTCTAGAAGGAGTAGAAGATGACGAGGCCTGATTCAGTTCGGATCGTTGCAGCCAATTCACCAATTGTAATGCAGGCGGTGATTTGGTCACCACGACGATATTCTCATCGAGTGGAATAGCATGCGAAATGCCTGAATCGGCCTTGATAAGCATCCAAAACCGTAGTTTGACCTCCCGGACTCCCATGGCTTCTCCAGGGCCCGGGAAACTGTCATTGGAAGAGACATCTGCAAAGGAAAACGACTTTCCAAAGGTGCAAACTTCCGATAAAGAGGTCGAAGGAAGCATTTGAAAGAGCATAATGATTCCTGATGTCGTAGTGACTCCAATAACCTGGCCATCGGGTCGTATACATAGAGAAGTATTCTCTCCATGGCTAGATATGGCCGACTTAGAAGAGATGAACGCAGCTACAGGACATAAAGGCTAGATGTTAGAATACCTGCTATTACCGTAAATAATCCAGTAATAACCTATTAACCCTGAATGCGCTTGTACTTACCTTTGGTCGATATAAATATAAGCCTCTCCAGGTCAAAACAGCCAATATATATGATCTTCTGCAACAATCTATAGCTATGATTTCCTCTGGACGATCTTCCTCATAAGCCAATTCTCCGTTATCAGATCCCAGCTTGCCGATCTGAGGTATCGATATGCAAGCCGGTGAAGAATGGGGCCATAGCATTGGTGATGGAGGTTGGAGAAATTAGGGTCAGCCGCAGCCAACAGGAATATAATGAATTAGAGTTGATGTGGCTTGTTATATAGTTATTTACATTGTATTGTGATATTATAATGATACATATTTACATATTTGGTATTATCCGCTCTTTTCTCCGTCGTTTTCTCCGCTCACTTGTCTATGCTGTTGATCATACCACTCCCTAATACCCGTTCTCCTTTATATAACACCAAGTATTGGCCTGGAGCAACTGCTCTTCGAGCATGTTGGAATTTCACGTGGATTCGTGATGGTTTATCTATTGTAGGCGCATTATCGCTAGAAATGCTACTTAAACGGCCAATTTCCTGCAATGATCTATACTGAGCATCAATTTGCCCAGCGTCATCAAGGTCAATATCTGAACCTAGCCATCTAAACGACTCACATGTCGCTCCTGTAGCATAAATAGATGGATGGTCTTTTCCTGGTACAATGACAAGCTGGTTCTTGTCGATGTTTTTGTCGCTTACATACCAAACTCCGGCTGATGCTGGATCGGCCTGAGGCATTGAGATTCCACTTCTCTGTCCAATAGTAGCCGACCATAACCCAGAATGACTTCCAACGACTCGGCCGTCTTCTGTGACTATTTGTCCTGCTTGAGGCTGTAAATAATCTGCCAGAAATTTGCTGAAATGCCGTGTTTCTTGCGATACAAAGCATAGGCCCTGGCTGTCGGGCTTATTGGCCGTAGGAACACCAAACGATCGGGCCATATCCCTGACCTGACGCTTTGTATATGAAGCCAAAGGGAACAAAATATTTGGCAATGCCGACGGGACAACTGTAGACAAATAATAACTTTGATCTTTGCCTCGATCTGTTGGACGAAGAAGGTGGTACTTTTGAGACTTGTCATCAATAGCTACTCGAGCATAATGTCCTGTAGCCAATTTCCAGTCCTCATAAGAGCCCATTTTTTCCCCTAGATACTTCAATAGGCTTCCGAACTTGATATTCCGGTTGCAACTGACATCGGGGTTTGGTGTAAATCCTCGAGAATACATGTCTATCATAGGTTCAAACACCTCAGTCCAATAGTCACGCTCAAAATTCACCCTCTGAACAGGGATATTCAAGAAATTTGCAACTTTCTGCACATCTGTCCATTCAGCCTCGGAGCATTTAGCAGTAGAACTCCAGTTATTCATGTATATTCCAGTGACTTGGTTGGGGTATTGTTTAGAGAGAATAGCAGCCACAGTCGAGGAATCGACGCCTGAGGACATTGCGACGAAGATTTTATCATGACGAGAAGGAGTATTGGATTTGTAGGAGAGTTTTCTTGAGAGTGGAGCAAAGGTTTGGCACGGTGTTTGTAGATGCCGAATTCGTAAGGTTTTCATGAGGGTATAGCCATAGGATTTTAACGCATATCAAGTGGATGATAGATGGTTGTGGTGCGTTATCTTTGCTGTCAAAAAGTCATAAAATACTGTTTTTCACTTATTAGCTTTCGTTGTTAGGCTTTTTCTCTCGTTAGCCCTCGTTTGCCTCTTCAATTCCCTTTAGCTCTCAAAATTTCAGTACAAAGTCTCTCTAAATTTCCCTGAATCTCACTAAATCCCCACCTAATTCGAATTTTGTGCTCCCCTCTCGCTTTTGTTCCCAATGCCAAATCCCCACCGATGGCCTCATTTCACCTGAAATTCTCATTTTTCACCCGTTTGTCAGCTTAGCCTCACCGTCCGTTTCAGCACATATCCTCATACCAACAGTGGCCATTGACGATTACTGTTGTAATTTTGGCATTTTTCTTATCGGTATAGTTTCTGTGCGTTTTTCTGCAAATTTTCCAGCGGTGAATTCGGCCATATATTGACTGTTTTCTCTCTGCCGTTGCATGTTGATACGGCACAAATCGCCTCAACTCTCCATTTTCAGCTCCACTCGCACTTTTCATAAGGCTTTTTTGGGTCGCGGGAATTTCTGTTCGCCTCGGTATCTCTGCTATTTATCAAGACGGCCAACTTATCCTTGTTTCAGGCATTTAGCTTCTTATCGTTTTATCTATTCTTCGCTACCTTGGTGGTCCGAAATGAGCAGTCAAAACTTCTCTATTGAACACGCCAGTCCCGACATTATGGAGCGGCCTGTTTCTGATGACAGAAATTACAAAGTTGTTGTTCTTGATAATCAATTGGAAGCTCTTTTAATTCAGGACCAGACTACCGATAAGGCCTCGGCTGCTCTGACTGTCAATGTCGGGTCTTATGCAGATTCCAAGGACTTATATGGATTAGCTCATTTCTGTGAACATCTGTTATTTATGGGTACTAAGAAATATCCTGAAGAAAGCGAGTATAGGCAGTATTTGGTGGATCATTCTGGTCATTCCAATGCCTATACAGCGTCGGAGGAGACTAATTATTATTTCGAGGTCGCTTACGATTACTTGGAAGGTGCATTAGACAGGTTTTCTCAATTTTTCATTTCTCCTCTCTTTTTGGAAGATTGTACTGATAGAGAGTTGCGGGCTGTAGATTCTGAGAACAAAAAGAACCTTCAATCAGATACTTGGAGGCTCCATCAACTTGATAAATCGCTCTCGAATCCTCAGCATCCCTTTTCCAATTTCTCGACCGGAAACTTGCAGACATTGGCTGAAGAGCCCAAGAGTCGAGGAATAGATACCAGAAAAGAGCTGCTCAAATTCTACCATGCTAGCTACTCTGCGAATATTATGAAGCTTGTAGTCATCGGTAGAGAGCCATTGGAGACGTTGGAAAACTGGGTCGTTGATAAATTCTCCCCAATTGCTAATGTTAATGCCAACACTCCAAAGTTTGATGCTCCTCCGTTCACTCCTGATCAGCTGGGTCTTCTGATTCGGGCCAAGCCTGTCAAAAACACCAAATCCTTGGTTTTCTCTTTTCCTATTCCTGATCAGTATCTGGCAAACCAGTCTAAGCCATCTCACTACTTCTCGCACCTGATTGGTCATGAAGGTACGGGGTCACTTTTGCAGTATTTCAAGTCCAAGGAGCTTGCTTTGGCGCTTTCTGCTGGCTGTCAACATATATCTCATGGCCATGATGTGTTTATTATTGATATTCAATTGACTGATAAGGGTCTGGAAAACTATGAACAAGTCATTGAAGCCCTGTTCCAATACCTGAAGCTTATAACTAATGTACCGGAAAAGTGGGTGTATGATGAGCTCAAAGCTGTTGCTGAGTCTGATTTCAAGTTCAAAGACAAGACAGGTGCTTGTCAAACCACCATGAGGCTTGCATCGATCATGCAGCGCCCTGATATTCCAAGAGACCAGCTCCTAAGTTATCAACTTTTTCGAGAATTCCGACCTGAATTGATTTCTGAGCTGGCCTCTATGTTAAATCCTTTCAACTGTAGAGCTCTTCTTCTTGGCCAGGCGTTGACTGGACTGGATCAAACCGAGAAGTTTTATGGTACTGAGTACAGTGTTGAACGATTTTCGCCTGAATTTCTCCAAAAGTTAACAACACTAGGGTACAACAGTGAGTTACATCTGCCTCATAAAAATATCTTCATTCCTGAAAACTTCTATGTCGAGCGAAGAGAAGTAGAGTCTCCAATGAAGCATCCGTCGATTATTGAGCGCGATGATTCTCTTCTTGTCTGGCACAAGAAGGACGATACTTTTTGGGTTCCCAAATCGCGATTGTATATTAATTTTCGAACTCCTGTTGTAAGTGTCTCGCCTAGAAATTCTGTGACTACAGTCATGTTTGTGGAGTTGCTTAATGATGAGTTGTTGGAATTCGCCTACGATGCAGAAATCGCTGGTCTCAAGTATGCTGTGTCTACGGTTCGTGATGGGATTGAGATTGCTGTTAGTGGATTCAATGATAAGCTTCCGTTACTTCTAGAGAAGATTCTTCACAAGTTTACTGCCTTTGAGGTTAATGCCAGTCGATTTAAAATTCTCAAGGAGTATAAGTTGGAACATTATCATAACATCGACTATTCTGTGCCATATGGTCTGGCAAGCAGATATCCGTTTTTGCTTTTGGCTGAGAATTCATGGCATCATGAGTCCAAAAGGCAAGAGTTGGAAGAGCTGGAGGCAGAGGATGTACAAGCGTTTATTCCGGAATTATTGCGCAATTTCCAGACAGAGATTCTTTCAGTAGGAAGTATTACCAAAGCTGAAACTTTGGAAGTTGCTCATAAAACTCAGGAGATTCTACGTCACAAGAGGCTTCGCGAGAGTGAGCAGATCCTGAGCCGATCATATATCTTGCCGGAAGGGCAGAGCTTTTATTATGCAACTCCCTTGAAAGATGTCGACAATATCAACAGCTGCATAGACTACTATCTTCAGATATGTGAGGTAACAGATACAAAGACATGCGTGGTGTTGGATGTTCTGTCAAATATAGCAGCAGAGCCGGTGTTCGATAGATTGAGAACAAAAGAGCAGCTTGGTTATGTTGTATTTGGAGGAACAAGGACCATTTTGACCATGCGTGGATACAGAATTTTGGTACAGAGCGAGCGAACAACAGATTACCTTGAAGGGCGTATCGATAATTTCTTGGTGCAATTGGGGACTATTGTTGCTAATTTGACTGATGAGGAATTGCAAACACACGTTCAGGCACTTAGAAGCCGATATTTGGAGAAGAACAAGAATCTGGGAGAAGAGGCAAGTAAATACTGGTCTACTATTCAATCTGGATACTATGATTTTCTTAAACATGAACGTGGAGCAAAGATTCTTGATATGGTGACCAAGCAAGATATTGTTGATCTATATGAAAACTTTATTAATCCAAAGTCAGCACTACGGGCTAAATTGGTGACACATTTGCAGTCACAGTCGGCTCCAGCTCAATCTATTGATTCGGTGATGACGACTTGCGTTATCAATCAGGCATTGGAATGGAATCTAGAATTTGATCAGGCAGAAATGGTTGATGTTGCAGCAGCTTGTGTTGGTAAAACACCGCCGCAAGTACTAGAATTAATTCAGCAGTTGCTGATCGGAAAAGGGTTTTCAGCAGCCGATGCCAATCAATTCAGTATGGCAGTTGGTCGAGATGTCCAGCGTGTCATGGCACAAGACAAGCATGGATTTATGCAAGGAACACAGATCCACAGCATTGCACAGTTCAAGTCGCAATTAATGATTTCCAAGGCTCCGTATCCGGCAATTGACTTGTCAGTATATCAAGACTCGGAGAGTAAGTTGTGATAGTTTTGCTCGGGAATATAAATAATATACATAATATACATACTATACATACTATACATGATAATACTACCTATACTTAGAGTGATGGGCACTAGATATTACCTAAAAAAAATACCTAGGTAGGTAAGTTCCTAGGTACCTATTTAGATACAAATTGAATATTTAAATACCTAAGTAGGTATTTTAGGTAAATTACAAGGTAAATATCCTATATCTCAGCTTTGTATGCTATGCATTTTGCAAGCATATTACAATCAAAATGGCACAACACAAATTAAAGTCCACTTGACGAACTGGAAACTATTAAAAAGATGATAGTAGATGAATATTTCATGACTAAAGCAAAGGATTTTCCCGTTGCAGCCTCAATGATCGACTGTCCGGTCCTTCAAAGTTTATGCCGCACATCTTTAAGCTCAATGAACTAGGTACCTGAATAGGTACGTAATACCCATCACTGTATACTTATAATATGCAATACATATATAATATATTCTGTACAATACTATACAATACATACAATGAAGACACTACCCACTTTATCCCATTGTTCATGCTGCTATGTTTCCCTCTGCTGCTTTCCGGTATACTTGTCAGCCGTGCTTCTCTTCAATTAGGAAGCTCAGCTATCAAATCAACAATCCAACAATATCACCGTCAACATGAATGAACAATCTAAAACCTCGTTGGAAACCTTAAGTAATCGATTGGAGTTCCTGGAGCATGTTTTACAGGATGAAAATGATCCCTTGCATACGTTGAATGAACAAATGGATGAGTTACAAGATGCCGTCGATAAGTTATTTGAAAAGCATGAGCCAGTAACAAATATGAACAAGTTGCTTTATGGTATGTAGTATATGGCTTAATTATTTGGTATTATTGGTTTGTGTAATGTTAACGCTTTGCAGATTTGGATTTATGGAAGCATTTGGATCTACTATCTACTGAAGAGCCAATCAAATCTTCTTCTAATTCGACAAAAGAGCTAGAAGAAACTGAGAATCGACTTCAGGATATGTCTTCACAGGATAAATATGAGAAAACTGTGACCTCTGATGATGAAGGGGCCATTTCTCAGGCACAAAATTCTCCGTCTGCCGAGGAAAAACGGCTCATAATTGAATCAAAGAATAAAGACATAGATATGCTTCTTTCAAAGGCTGATTCTATACTAGAACCATTATCAGATCCAGAGATTTCAGCACAATTGGCTGCAAATGGAGAGCTTTTGCCACGATTGGTGGAAGCTAGTCGGCAAGCCGTTGCACTATCGGATCAGTTGAGTGTTAGAACTGCACAAGCATTAAAATATTACATGGAGCATGTTGTGTTGAGGAATAATGATATTTGGGTTGAGTTTGAGGGGAAAATGAAGGAGATGGAGAGGTCTTTGAAGGAGATGGAGGGAAGTGAGGGGAGATAAGGTATGGGCTGTTCATGGATCTGTGCATGGAGGTATGGGACTATGGAGAGTTACATTATGACGAGTCTTGCCATTGAAATTATTAGCTCTACAAAGATATTCTCCCGGAATAGACATGTTAGATTGTGTGTATTTGGTATGTCTCTGCGATTTGGCTGTCTACACTCTATTTCAGGGAACTCTGAAGTCTACTTTTTGAATATCTACACTTACACATATTCCTCCTTCCCATTATCTACCATCTTTCAATCTGATCTATTCATTTTCTTGTTGAATCATATCTGATCGAATCATATCTCATCTCTGTTTGATCTCTCTCACTATGCGACGCGGCTACGACACCTAACTTCGCTACACCAACACGCGTTTTTATCCTTCAACCACAACAACAATGCCATTACCACGATTGAAATTCAGAAAAAATTTATTGCATCTCAATGGAAATAGCCTGTTGAATGAGCTGAAAGTAAGTAAATGCCTCGTTTCTAATGGCCAAGCTCTTCTAACTGTAGGTATTGCATGCCGAATTGGCTGCTGTAGAACAGGATAAGATCGCATTGGACTCTCTGGAGAAGGTGAAATCTCAGCTGATATCGCCAGAGTTGCTCTCTTCCAGAAGTCCTGCTGTTAAAGCGTTCTTGGCGTGCTGTCTTGCCGATATTCTACGATTATATGCACCTGATGCTCCATATGATATGGAAGATATAAGCCAAGTTATTGATTTGTTTCTTGCGGAAATCAAATGCTTGGCCAAACCAAATGCTCAATATGAAGAGCAATATTACTATCTTCTCGAAGATCTCTATCAGGTTCAATGCATGACGTTGATTGCTGAGCTCCCGAACAGCAGTGAAGTGATCACCAAAGCGTTCACCATTTTTTACCAGGTATTGGAACATGATAAATTTTCCTCCACAGCTGCGTTTCATATTACAAGAATATCATCTCAAATCATCGCTGAAGCCGGAAATCTGCCTGTTGCTGTTGTCAAAATGATTCTGGATCCGTTCGTTAAGCATCTTGGTGATGCTCCTCTTGATAATATCCCGCCCGATTACAGCATGTCAATGAGCTTATGTGGCGAATATGATAATATCATGAGTCGTATGGTCGGTGTGTACTTTGCCGATGTTTTTGCTGCGTTCACTGATGTCACTGATGAAGATATTGAGGCGTCTCAGCATTTACAGGATGAATTGGATGCTATAAACAATCTGATTATTGCCTTATGGAAAGATCGACCAGATATTTTGTCTACTGAAATAGCTCACTTAGAAGAGCTTTTATCACTCGACGTTTTGCATATCAGAGCAATGGCTGTGTTAACGGTCGGTCAAATGATTGCCTACTTACCGCTAGAGCACAACTTTGTGACGGATTTTCAATCTACATATTTATCATGGAATTCTCGAATCAACGATAAAGATGCCCATATAAGATCAACTTGGGTCTCATGTGTTGGTCCAATCTTCAAAGAAAGACCGGATCTAACGCCGGAAATTAGGACTGGTCTGGAACTGCTCCTAGAAGACACCGATGAGCAAGTACGGCTTGAGGCATGTACCAGTCTCCAATCTATTGGGTCTTTGGATATTTACGCCAAGAAGATTGTACCTTTCAAAACTTTCGAAGTCATTTGTGACCGTCTGCGTGACAGAAAATCCTCTGTTAGATCAGCTTCGTCTGCTCTGTTGGCCGATATGTATGACCTAGCATATCCTCTTATAGATTCGTCCACTGGTGATTCTCTTATTATTGACAAACTTGGTGCTATCCCTTCAAAAATTATTGAACTGGTATACATCAATGATATGGAAATCAACGAGCAGGTCGAGAATTTGCTGTTATCGAGACTACTACCTGACTCTCTGACTGATGATCATCGACGAACTCGCAGACTTCTGACAATATTGAAATATCTTTCTGATAAAGGTGTCAAGGTTCTGGAATCCATGTCTAAAAGGCAGGCATTACTATGCAAGGCTCTGACAAATTTTCTTCGCGACGTCAAGCTGGACAGCTCTGATGTATTTGACAAGCAATCCAAGATTAATTCTTTGTCAACATGGCTCTCTAAACAACTTTCGAAGCCGGAAAAGGCCAGAAATGTGTTGACATGGGTTGCTGAACAGAGCGATCAACGTTTGTATCAATTACTTGATGTTTGCATCTCACCCGAGTCTGATTATATCTCGGTCCATTCTGCTAGGGATGAGCTTAAGCAAAAGCTAGAAAATGATAATCCAACGGCCTTCAAGATTCTGAGCGCTTTTCTCTTCAAAGGTGGCTACTTTCTGGTCAACAAGTCGCACATGCACGTAGCCTTGTCTTTATCTGGAGATTCTATTTCTTCTCTGCAAGATGTAGCAAAGAAATACATTTCGAGTGTCGCGCAGAATCAACCTCAATTACTGCGTGGCTGTACTAGCCAGATGGTTCAATGGCTATCTGCGCCGGAATCGTCTAGCCTCGGTCGTGCTGAAGTCTTGGAACTCATAGGTCTCACATGGCAAGCCAGCCCTGATTCTGTTAGTGAGTCGAGTGGTATTCGCGATACTATGACTACGCTGCTTTGGAATGGAACTGCTTCAGAAGCTACGAAAGCTCTGAGTATTCTCAAATACTTTGATCCTGGAGAGGAGTACTTTGTTGAAACATTCCAGACCGTACGTGAGAGATTGGAGGAATTTAAAGAGAATGAACCGATCTCTGTCGATCAATGGGAGAAGGTTGTTGTTTCTATTGCTTTACTAGCTGAGTTGTACAAGTTTATCCCTTTGGTCATTGAGGAATTTGCCGGCCCTCTTACTGTAATGTTGGTCGAAAAGATTATCACACCTGAGAATCAGCCAGAAACTCGAAATTCTCTGCAGGAAGATCATCAGTGCTCTGGATTGGTCAAAATTGAGTATCTTGATTATGTACACCAATCAAAGATATATGTTTTGAGATTACTTGTTGCAAGATTAGAAGCTGTTGCTGGCGATGAACAGACTGCAAGGGAATTGTTTGTTCCGGTTCTTAAGCTTTTTAAGTATTTGTCCGCTGCTGGCTTAAATGAAGAGTCTGCCGACAAGGGCTATTGTGCTGTAAGATGCGAAGTTGGTGCTCTATTACTTCAAGTTTGTCGATATCCAGTATATGATGGATTGTTAACTATCTCAGATACACTTCTATTGGCTTATTTGATAAACGATCCATGTGTCGCTATAAGAGATCATCTTCTTCATCAAGTAACAACGGATATATCGTCTGGGAGCGTAGCAGAAGGGCGATTCTTTCCCCTACTCTTTTTGACTGCATTTGAGCAAGATGAAAAGTTGAAAGAATTCGTAAATACATGGATCCGAGCTAAGTGCGAGGCTTTGCTTCCTGGAAACACTTTGTTGGAGCAGTCTTTTGCACGCTTCTTGGTAATTTTAACGCATTCGAAAGCTCTATCAGATGATGAAACCACCTCTTTCGAAAGAAAGGCTGATTTCATTTTGAATTTTTTGAGCCTCGTTGCAACTGCATCCAGTATATCTGGGCTATATAATGTGGTCATTCGCATGAAGCATTTTCGTGATAGAATATCGATTGCCGATGAGGAGTTTTTGGGTACAGTCCAGGGTGAGGAGTCGTCAGCATTATATTTAACTTCTGAAATTGCTCAGATATGCATCTCAACTTTGCAAGAACAGAAGTCATGGCCATTAGTTGAATCTTCTGGCCAGTTTGGTCTTCCAAGCGATAGTCTAGCAGCATTCACGGATGTCGAGCAGAAGAATTCCATCAGCAGGCGGACATACTTATCTGAGGATATGTCGGCTCATTTGAAAAACTATGTTGCAAGAAACGGACGGAAATTATGGAGCAAGTCATCTGTGCGTGAGCCATTGCAGAATCTTTCAGTGAAGCAACACGATCAAAGGAATAACAAAAGGGCGGCTAGAAATGTCTCAAAGCCATCCAAGACAGCTGTAAATGATGGTTCTGATGATGAATTTGGCCAGAGCTTCGAGCCTGATCTTAAAAAGGCAAAACACATGTTAGAAGCTGCCCGTCGCAGTACTCGAGCCAGGCAAGCTGTGTCGTATTCGGAATTTTCTGACGAGGAATGAAATCTGTTAATAAGGAATCTGATGAATAATGCCTATATTTATATGTGAAATGAGGTTTCTGCTTATTTAAATTGAAAAAAATCAACCTCTAAGTGTGGTTTTTATGTCTGTGTTAGTGATGTCGTGTTACATGAATAATTACTTGAAAATTGCATATTACGTTTGAGAGCTAAATTCTACCATTTTGTAAAGATTATCGTGAAAAGATTCTCATTCCGATAGAAGGAATCTTATAAGCTTCTTTTTTCCTTTAGCTTCCATGAGTTTTTTGATAGCCATGAGGTCGTTTCGTTCTGAGACAGATAAAGCAGGCTGATCCAAAATACCGTTGATTTTCGATTCCTCGCCATTAGGGAATGAGCCATTCGTATGCTGTGCCAATGGCGATGTCGGTGGCTCATCTTCAGCTTCTAATGCAGCATCTAACAAAGTCAAAAGATTCTCCCTTGTATCTGCAGCAGTAATATTTCTACTGCCATTCATCTGCAAATATGACAAATCTCGAGCTGCTGCCCTCTCTTCCTGATCTCTCAATGCCAATTCATCAAGAGATACCAAGATTTCGGCTGTACGTGTCTGTTCATAAGGGTCTATATTAGAGGCCCGCACAGATTCAATGAAGTCCAGCTTGATACCTTCTGCAGGGAGCTTGTAGACAACATCATCAGAAAACTGCTTACTGACGTGCTTTGGAATAGGCGCAGAGATTTGGCCGTTCTGATCTTGGAGATCAAAAAATGGCAGATCCACCGCCTCGAAATCTTCGTCATCCGATGATTGTATTTCTATGTTGCCCGAATTCTGAAACCCTCGACGAAGACTGACGTCCAATAGCTTTGCCCTCTTAGGTCTTCTTGGTACTTTTGCTGCTTTATCAGCATGGGTGGGGCATTTCCAGGTTGGGCCAACGGCATATATCGGAGGGTCAAGGCAGTCGACATGCCAAAAGCTATTACAATGATCACAGTTGACCAACTGGTTACCCTCCAAAGCACTTTTCCCACATTGAAAGCACAACGCCGGATTTCCATTTTTATCAAACAATTTTAGTGGGTCATCTTCTTGACGATTATGAGCCAGTTTTCTACCACCAACTTGACGTAATTCATCACGGTATTCGCCTTCAGCATTAGAGCCCACATTTTCATATCGTTCCCGCAATTTCTTGGGAAGCTTGAATTGGCGCGGATTTCTTCTTTGGAGCTGGTTTAAAAGCTTAGTAAAGAGAAATCCTTTTTTATAAGGTGGGGGAGGATGCCTCTTTGTGTAGCATTCCGTACAACTCCAATCGCCTTCAGGCAAAGTATCCTCATCGAATGGAGGATCAACGCAGCTAAAATGGAAAGAGCGAGGACAAGTATCACAGCATAGAAATTTTCCTGTTCCACCACAGACGGTGCAAAAATCTTGATTTTCCTGTTTTTTTTGTTAGTACCTAGCCTTCACCATACTTTTAGGGGACACCCCTAATCAACATAAAACAGAGCAACTATCCAACTAGAATCGGCTCAATCTCAAAATAATGAGAAGAATTTCATAGATAGAAATATCACCCACGTGTAAATAATACTTACTATTGTTTTATCTTCAGCATTTCCATTTTGCTGGGTAGATTGGCGCGCTTGTCTCGCAAACGATTCCGGCTTGTGCGGAATTAACCCTTGATCTGAGTGCTTCTGAGGACTGCTTTGAGTTAGAAGAATGCCCACGAAAAAATGCAAAAAATAGTAATATAAGCCTGGTTATAACAACCGGCATTATATAGAAAAATAAATCATTTGTGTATGCTTACCTAGCAATGATTTTTATCCTCTTAACAGTATGCTTATCTGTATTATTAGGTGTTGTTTTCTGTTCTGGTGATTCCTCGGCCCTTTTTTGCGGCATGATGAGCCCCAAATTGATTTTGGCCAGCTCGTAAACATTAGTATGATTGCCGGAATTCCTAGCAGACTTTCTTCTCATAGAGCTTGGTTTCGCCAAGTCTTCAAACAAGTCGGTCTTGAGCGTGGCGTTGAGGGCTTTTTCAGGAGGCGGCGTGACGGAATTCTCCACATCAGAAACGGCACCGGAATCCGGAATATGCGTAGATAACTGTTCCCCATCAGAAGAATAATCGCCTTCTACATTTTCAGGGCCAGACAACAAGCTGATATCATCAGAGCCGGACTCTGAGTTTGGAAGGACTAGTTGCTGTAAATGCGTCCGGGGTTCTTTGATCGCCACTTGTTTCTTCTTCCATTGTTTAGGAACAAGTTTTTGAGGCGGAACACTTTCTATAGGATATCCAGTCACCATTGGATGCGGTTCTGCAAGAGCAGGTTCCTGCCATGATGAGGAGGTAGCCATGATGGGGTTGATTCGGCAGATGAGGTATAAAATGCAACCAAACAAGCCAGAAAAACCGTGTTTCAGTGCAAGAAAAATTCCGATAAGGCACTTATAAGCCGAGCGCTAAATTATACGCACAGGTAGGCAATAGTTTCAACACCAAAAAAAGCGCGTTTATATCGGAGCACCTAGATAGCTCAACGATAAGAAAGCGACAACCCAAGAATTGCCGTTAAAACAATAAATCCAAGACCCAAGAATCTAATACTCAGATCTAATTAAACCAGTAACTTGTAAACAAATTCTCGAATATTCGTCTTTGTTTCGTTCCAACCAAATCCCTAGCTTGTCTTAGTTGGTGAAGTGCAGGAAGAAGAAATCCCATTTGGCTCAAAAACAAATAAGGAAAAAAAAGTGACAAGGAAATCGGAAAAGTGTGGTGGAAAAGGAAAAAAATGGGGGAGTGGAGATAAAAAAAAATTTATATTATATACAGCAGATAGACAGTATATACAAGAATATAACGAGATATCTTGAGAGGATTTATTGAGTAGAAGCAGCCTTCTTCTTGGGGGGTTTCAATGGTGTAGACAAGAGTTCTAAGATTTTCTCATCGCTTATCTTCTTTTCGGATTTGATGCTTGCGAAATCCGGCTCAATAGGTCCAGCGAGTTTCAGAGTCCCGTTTTTAGTTAGAGCAATGGTGGTGAAAAACTGAGCAACGGGTTTACCGTCCTTATCAAGGTACACGTCATAGGGAGTTACCAGGCCATGCGTTTGGCACTCCTGAAGTCCCATACGAGCCTTCTTAGTATCTTCCAGAGACCGTAAAGTAAAGGGAAATAAGCCTGATTTCTTTTGGATTTCCGAATATATTGCCCGTGATGTCTTGAGACGCAATTGATAGGTCAAATCAGCCCGTTTATACACAGATGTAGAAATCGATTTCTGAGTGGTCTTTCCAGATCCTGCACTGACCAAAATATCCACGCCATAAACCTCACCTTCCTCAAATGTAACTGTTTCAAACTCCTTTCGCTGGCCCTCAGTGGGATTCAGAATGACTCTCTTCTTGCCGTCAATGACGTTTCGAGTTTGCTCATGAGAAAGCATTCCTTCCAGAGCATTGCAGTCATAGCTCTTAACGACTTCAGCAACTACCTTGGTAACATCCCAGTTTTTGTTTCCAGGCTTGATGGTTCGAATTGCTGCCTCAGAAGCATACCAAGCAGCAGCAATGGTATCGGCAACTTCACCCGACACTTGAGGTGATCCAACCACAATAGTATCAGCAGCACAGCTGGCAAATCCGTCGATTTGAGCACCCAGGGTGATTTTGACAACATCGCCTTCTTTAAGGGCCAAGGTGGCCTCGGGATCAGTTGGCAGAGGTGACAAGTGAGCAACAATGCTATTAGGAGATATAGAAGTGGGAAAAGCAATTCCTTTGAGAATATTCTTGCCCTTATAGATCTTGGAGGTTTCAGAAACAAGATATTCATCTCCAGCATTGCACAAATCTAGAACTGTAGCGCCAGCAACGGCCAATTTCTTCACATGTTCTAAGGCTTTGGCAGAGATATCGCCTGCAACCTTATACTTTGTGATGACGTCTGAGTTTTTGAGAGAATAATCTGGAGCTGGAGGTTAGAAAATTCGAAAAAATCCCACCTGTTTTGCTATGTTGTTGAACGTACCTTCTGACATGTTTGAGTGGAAGAGCTGAATAGCACGGCAAAAGAGATTTTAATGGGGTAAAATTTGCAGGTTGTTGCAGCCGTGCGCGTTGCTCAAAGGGAATATCAATAGAGTCAGAATTTACCGTGAGAATTACCGTGAAATTTACCCAGAGATATTATTATTACCATGTCGAAATTCAAACTCTTTTTGAGAAATTTCTCATCTTCTACTGTTCGTAAAGCCTCGGATAAATCCAAATATATACCGTCTTCCGGCACTTATCCTCAGGGATTTTCTGTCGGAAGTATCCACTGCGGAGTGAAAAAGAACGGTAAATTGGATTTAACGGCTATTGTCTCGGAAAAACCTTGTTCTGCTGCTGCTGTTTTTACTACTAATGTGTTCAAGGCTGCTCCTGTTGTCCTAGATAAACAAGTGCTAGATCAAGCCAATGGCAGAGGGTTTCGATCTATAGTCATCAACAGTGGAAATGCAAACTCTGTGACTGGAAAAGGTGGCTATGAGGACGCTGTTAAGACGATTGAGAAAACAGATCAAGTGGTTCAAAGTTCCTCGGAACTCCCTGCGACGTTGGTTATGTCTACAGGAGTCATTGGCCAGAGATTACCCATAGATAGCATATTATCGGGCATTGAGCAGTTAATTCCCAGTAAATTGGGCCAAGATCATGATCATTGGATCTCTGCGGCAGAAGGAATCATGACTACTGATACATTTCCGAAATTGGTGTCGCGAGAATTCTCTCTTGATGGGTATACATATAGAGTAGCTGGTGTTACTAAAGGAGCAGGAATGATCAATCCTAATATGGCTACGTTGCTTGGACTGTTTGTGACAGATGCCCCTGTTCATCCCGATGCTCTCACCAAGGCTCTCAAGTATTCCGTTGATAGAAGTTTCAATTCTATCACAGTTGATGGAGATTGCTCTACAAACGATACAGTTGCAGCTCTAGCCAATGGAGCAGCTGGGGGCCCTGAAATCACATATGAGGACACAGATCGTTACAATCAATTCCAACAGATAATCACTGATTTTGCCGAAAGTCTATCTCAATTGGTGGTTAGAGATGGTGAAGGTGCAACCAAGTTTGTCACTTTGACCGTCAAAAATGCATTGAGCTATGAAGAAGCCCACAAAGTCGGAAAGTCCATTGCCAACTCGCCTCTGGTTAAGACTGCTTTATACGGCAAGGATGCCAACTGGGGTCGAATTGTATGTGCAGCTGGATATGCTGGTTGTTCAATTGATCCTTTAAAGACCACAGTGACGTTTATTCCTTCCGACGGTTCTGAACCACTGCCGGTACTAATCAATGGAGAGCCTGTCACAGTTGATGAAGCCAGAGCTAGTGAAATTCTTTCGTTGGAAGATATAAATATAAATGTGGATTTAGGAACAGGCAAGGGACAAAGTGCGACAGTATGGACGTGTGATTTGAGCCATGAATATGTGACGATAAATGGAGATTATAGAAGTTGAAAGGGCATGTTATAAATAGACTGGCGGTAGTGATACAGCCAGAAGTATGCTAATTGTACTAAGACTATGCTATGCGAGTAGGCTATGCGAGTAGCTATGCGGGTAGGCTATGCGAGTAGACTATTATAGTAGGGCAATAGGCCATGCCAGTTCAAACTTAAAGTCCCTCGCTCCTAGATTTCATGAATCCCGAACTGCTCATGGAAAATATCCTATCCTTATCATTTATAACAGCTCGTCGTTTGTTGGAATTACTCTTCAAATAACTATCAAATCCTCTAACAACATTGCCATTTTGCGCTTCTTCCAAATATGCTCCCTCATACTTGAAAATCTGCTCTTCCAGATTGTTTAAACTTCGATCCAGTGCTCTTTTCTTTGCTAAAAGGTCTTTAAGTTCCTTTCGCATGGCTGTATACTCTTGCATTTGCCCTGGCTTGGGACTTGTTTGATCGGAATAAGACGGCATGGTACAATAAGTAATAAAGATGATTTACAACACAGAATACTATAGCTCTCTACTCCCAAGACCTTGATGCTTTATATTGTGATAAATAAGTTGATTCAAAATATCCCCGCTGTTTTGTTCCGTTTGTTCCCTGCACTTCCGGGTAACCCCACCCGCGTCCCTACACCAAATTTCATCTCTAAGCACCGACACTTTCTAACTCCAACTTTCCGTGCGCATTCACATTTTGTATGGCCGAACTGCGGAACATCACCAAGCGAGGCAGTGTATCAGACTAGTGTAAGATAGTACGAGACTTGATTGCAACCTTTGTTGTCCATGTCGTACCTTCAAAGTCATCAGAGAGACTTCAACATCTCTAATCAGCAATCCCCGCAATTTTCCAACAATCCTTATATAACAGCGCCGAATCATGGGGATATGCAAGGGATGATGATGAATCAGGCGAATATGGCTATGAATTCTCAGACTCAGTATCAACAGCAGCTTCAGCAGCAATACCAGCAGCAGCAGCAGCAGCAACAACAACAACCTCAACAACAACAGCAGCAACCCTCTCAGCACACGTTAATGATGAATAATTTCTCAAGTCCTTATGGATATAATCAAGTAAAACCACAGGCTTCAGCTAGGCCCAATCAGGTATCTCAGGGTATGGTTGGACGGCAGTTTCAACAGCCACAACAACCACAGCAACAACCACAACAACCGCCCCAGCAGCAGATGAATTACAGTAAACCCGGGACAGAAATGATGGATTCAAGTGCGTTATTTAACGATCCCGCTTTGCTACAGAGGTTTCAACAACAGGCCAAGCCTGCTCCAGTCCCGCGGCCCTCTCCTTCGTCTTCGGCTGTTCCCGTGGCTGCACCTGTAAACGCCCCTGCTGCCGAGCCCGTCAACGCTGCGCTTAATAATTCAAAACGTATATTGGAGTTGATAGATAAGGGTTTGGATGAGCCTAGCACTGTGGAAGAAAGAGACTTGATTGAGGTGATCAAGCGTGATGCTAAACAAGATGTCATTTTACATGAAACTGAGAAACACATATCGGCTGACATGTTGAAAAACAACTTCAAGCTGGATTATTATACTCAGCTGCAGCTTCTTAGGCGTCAAAATCCCGCGTTTGTGTTCCAGGACGGTTACCGGGGTTACGGCAATGGCTGGGCCGGGTCTAAAACCATGCTGATATACCCCAGAAGTAGGAAGAAGCCAGGTCGATATTCACGCGAGCTGTGGCTGACTCCGGAGCAGCTGGAGCAGACAGCTAATACTGAAGAAGTATTGATGCCCATTCGAATTGATTTCGATGAAGATAAATTCCGTGTACGCGACACGTTTACTTGGAACGTGAACGAGAGTGCCATTTCCCTCGGTCAATTTGCCGAGACGCTCTTGGATGATTTTGGAATCCCCATCGGGTTAGCCAATCAGGTGGTGGCCAGCATGAACGAGCAGATAGCGGATTTTCAGCCCCATAAATTCCCCTCTCGAGATGTTAAGCCGGAGCCTCCTGCTGTCTTAGATGAAGATATGAGAATCACTGTAAGATTGGATATCACCGTTGGCCAACATAGTTTGGTTGATCAATTCGAATGGGACATCAACTGCCCCGATAATAACCCCGAGGAGTTTGCAGAGTCAATGTGTAGAGATATGGCATTGTCTCCTGAATTTGCTACAGCAATCGCACATGCAATTCGAGAGCAGAGTGAGTTGTATACTAGATCATTATTCATGACTGGATATCAGTTTGACGGACGTGTTGTTGAAGAGGAAGATATCAAGAAGGAGCTGAGGCCAATAATCAATTCGGACGATCCCAATGCTGTGATCCGACCGAAAACTCTCCTGAAGGAGTTTTCTCCTTTTCTTTATGAGATTGCGGATAGTGAGCTCGATAGACAAGACAAGGATCGTGATAGAGATTCAAGAAGAAAACGTCGTCAGGGACGTGCTGGTAGAAGAGGCGGCGGTGCCACTCTACCTGATCTTCATGAACAAATACGAACATTTAGAAGCCCTGCCTATTCTGCCCTCTTACCTGGTGGTCTTGATAGAAACTTGGAGGTCATCAGGCGTCAGTTTCAGCAGTTTGAAGATAGCGAGGACGACGACGAAGCAGGGGGTAATTCAACATTTGGATCGACCACTCGTACACGTAGAGGGCGTGTCATATCATCGTTTGGTAGCTCCTCCAACACCAGGCATTCTTCTCCTGGACGAGGTGCGCCAATACGTGCAGTTAGCACCAACCAGCGGTCATCTGAAAACCGCTTTCTTTTCCAGCCTCCTCAGAACTCTCAAGGAAAACGTGATAGTTTTGTCGTCAAGCTCAAAGTGCCGCGTCTGCGGCAACTTCTGCATTCTCGCAACATGGTGCCATAATTATTTAATTTTATATGTACAAAAGCTATGAAAAATCAATAACGGGACTTAAATGATATCGTATATTTTAGAGGAAAAGCACTTTGTTCACATTTTAAAAACTTACATTAAATCTATCATTCGTCCTCGAGAGAAAGGAGATTCATAGTCTCTTCCAGCCCGTTGTGCTTTTCTGCGATTTTCTTCTTCAAATATTCCACAAGTTCATCTAGTTTGACATCAACACCTTCATCAGACTCCTCTCCGAGTCCCAGCTCTTTTACTTTCACTATACCAGTTTTGTACTCTGTTTGGCCAAGAATGACGGCCAGCGGACAGCCTGACTTCTCAGATGCTTCAAACTGCTTCGCGGGCTTTGGTTTGCTTTTATACATGAATTCTGCTTCAATGCCACCCTGCCATAGTAATTGAGCGACTTGCATACGTTCTGGGAGAAAGCCAGTCCATTCGGGTCCACCACCAAAGGCCATGATGAATACCTGCGTTGACACCGGCCTGGCCTTATTGTAGAGGTGATTTCTAGCTTTTATTAATGAGAAGATACGCTCAACACCGAATGATACTCCAACACAAGGAATAGAGACCTTCTTCTTAGCAGTGCCAGCGAACATGCCAACCAGATTATCGTATCTACCTCCAGATAAAATGGATCCCACGCCAACATACTCTGAAGCGTCTTCTGAAGCATCAGTGGGCTTTTTCTTTTTGTTTTTGTCAGCAGATTCAGGACTTGGTTCAGGGGGTGCAGAAGCTGCTGTTACGGCTTCATAGATGATGCCGGTGTAATAATCCAACCCCCTAGCCAGAGAGAGATCAAATGAGAGATGTTTGGTGACTTGAAAAGCATCAAGATATGGAAGAGCTGTTTGCATTTCAGTCAGACCTTCAGCAAATGACGGGTTTTGGACCAGCCCTTCTTCCTGCTTAAGCTTGTCCAGCACCTCAACAAACGAGCCTTTGATTTTAACATAGGGGCCAATTCTATCAGCGACCTCTTCAGGCTGGTTTTTATCTTCGACCATTTCCCGTTTAACTTCAGACCATGGGAGTTTGTCGAGTTTGTCTATGGCTGAAGAGACCTTTCGCACGTCTTCGTCCTTAACACCACAATATTGGAATATTCCGTCCAGAATTTTGCGGTGATTGACTTTGATGGTGAAATCACGTACGCCTAGTGCCGTCAAGCCTTCAACAGCGATTCCAAGGCATTCGGCATCGGGAACCATGGACTCATAAGAGCCAGCAATGTCGAAATCGCACTGGTAGAACTCACGCATGCGGCCCTTGGTCATAGCAGGTTGATCTCGTCGATACACTTTAGCAATCTGATATCGCTTGATGTTCTGAATGCCATTCATAGCCACGAATCGAGCAAATGGTACAGTGAGATCATACCTCAACGAGGTGATTTCTCCACCTTGATCCTCGAGATTATATATTAATTTGGAGTCTTCACCGTATTTTCCAGAAAGAATTTCCCGTAATTCAAACACCGGCGTATCCAAACTGGTTGCTCCATGACGTTTAAACACCTTCGATAGCGTCTCAAATATGGCATTTCGTATGGTCATATCCTTATCAGCCCAGTCCACGGTGCCCTTTGGGGTTTTGAGAGTGAACTGTGGCGCCTTGGCCGAACTCTTTGCAACTTTATTAGACGACATTTTTCTCAGGTTGGGAATGAATTGCAAAGTCGGTTGAGTCTTAAAGGCTTTTTTCCACATAAAAATGTGTCATGTTTGAGTTTTTTTTCCAAGCCTCATGTTGGAAATTACCTAAGCGGAAATTTGAGCATCCATCCAACCATGGATGCCGTCAAGGAGTTGATTCGCTATGTTACCAGGGGGTTTTATGATGTGAAAAGTGTCCTTATTATGGATGCGCTGTTAATTCATGTAGTGTAAGTAGGGATATATGTAGATGATGTCGTGTTGTTTCTAACTGCTGTAGGCTTACCGACGATGAATTATCGCAATTATTAGGCATAAAATCCACAAAAGAAGTCAGACGACTATGTCAATTGCTTCGAGATGATAGAATATTAGTAGCGTATGTATTTCGTGTTGTTTTTTTGTAGATTTGTCTAACGTTTAGCCACACTACCAAAGATGATTCCGCTAGTATACGGCCTCAATCCAAAACTTACTACTATATTCATAATGCCGAAACCATTGATGCTATCAAATGGAAAGTATATACGATGGAGAAAATGCTCGAGTCTCAAGTGGCTTCAGACGCTCAACCTCATGGGTTTGCATGTGATGTTTGTGGTTCTAAATATGCTACGTTGGACCTTGGTGATTCGTTTTCACCAGAAATGGGCGGATTTATTTGCAAATTATGTGGAAATCTGCTCAAGGAGGAAGATGTATCGGCCGAACAATATGCTGGTCAAGAGAAACTGGGGAAAATGAGAGGCCAAATCAAGCCCATCATCGAAGCTCTAGCTGCCATTGATCAGGCCCAGATTCCTGATAATAACTTCCAGAGCTCGTTGGCTATGGCTGTGCCGGTTCCTAAATTCGACGAGTTCGGCAATGTTATTGGAGGTCTCTCTGATAGAGCGCGGTTGGCTGCTGCAAATGCTGGCGATGGTTTGGCTGTAGCTTCCAACAAAAACCTCCCGCAATCCTCGTTTCACGTGGAAATCTCCTCTGATAGAGAGAATGCAGAGAATGAGGAACGTCGTAGAGAAGAAAAGGCCCGGCTGGCCGAGGAAAATGCATTGCCGGCATGGCATACAGAGTCTACTATTGGTAAAAGTCTTATCGATAACAGTGGCTCTTCAAGTGCAACTCCATCAACTACTGTTAAAACGGAGAGAAATGCTTCTGTGGTGGACGAAAACCGATCAGATGATCAGAATAATGAAGATGCATTGGCTACATTTTATGCGCAATTGGCTGCTAGGCAGCGAGAAGTTGCTGAAGAGGACGAAGATGAAGATGAAGATGAAGATGATGATGACGATGACGAAGAGCTTGAAGAAGTCGAAGTAGATGCTGGAGTGGAAAAATCTGATGGTGAAGAAGAAGAAGATGATGATGACGATGACGATGGGTTTGAAGATGTAACAACATAACACCAAAACAGGCATTAAAATACATATATATATTGCAATTGCTCAATATTATAGATACATTAAAAGTACATCTACTTGCTGCAATCGTCGTTTACTTGGCCATTGCAATTGCCGTTTACTTGAACAGCTATTGGCTGTCATTTAATTGAACAGCTATTGACTGCCGTTTAATTGACCAACTATTGACTGTTGTTTACTTGAACCTCTTATCAGCTAGTTCTCGGCCATGCTCCTCATACTCCTGTTTAGTCATCCAGAAATTCTGATCAAAAGTCGCTAGACTTCCTAGAATACTTGCACCTGCCCAGTTGAAATTCTTTGTATCAGCAGCACTATGTGCAAAATAATTTAAGCGAAGACCAAATCCCGGAAAAAGGCTCTTCAGGTCCAATTCGACTCTTGCAGCCAAGCCCTGAATAAGACTTGTACCTCCACAAAGAATGACATTAGACAGTAGCGTTCGTGCCGATGAATCTTGAGCATTTGTTGCCGAAGCATCGCACCTGTTTATGGAGTTGAATATGAGATTGCTAAGACCCATTGTGGCAGCGTTCTCGCCCAGAGATATACCAGGAAGTTCGTATAAAGATGGAGTAAACAACGCCTCAACTGTAGTTACTCTTTCGGGACCAAAAGTGGTGTTATAACCGTCGGGGAATTCAAACGGCCGGCCTATTCTAGCCAAAGTAGAAGAACTGTTAAAGGGGACGTCAGAAACCTGTGAAGTGGTTTCCTTGAACTCATTAAGTACAGAAGCAACATGGTAGGCATTAAATGAGTCAGTAATACCAGGATAATTGTACAGATCGGCGGCAGCAGGAAGGCCGGGCTCAACAGCAGACTTCTTCTTGACGCGGAACGATGGAACCACCTCGATGTTCCGTTTACTTTTCAAGTGGGTCAAAATGTGTAAATTGACGAAATCCCCAGCAAATCGCGAATGAACGGCAGCCTTTGAGATCACCACGCCTGATATCACTGGCGTTACACTTGTTACAGCCGAACCAATATCCACAACCAAAGCATTGGATCGTGACGATTGATACGCAGCACATAGGGGGCTCTTTACCAGTGAAAAAACAGGCACATTGAGTTCTTCAAATGCGACTTCACAGGCCTGCTGCTTGTTGCTGTTGGAATTCCATACGGGCTCTGTCATCATCAATGGCTGTTCAGACGAGTCCACCTGCAAAAGATCCGAGTAAACATACTTCCAAAGATCCGACATGGCATTCCAATCCTGAACACACCCATCATATAATGGATTGTAGATTTCTTTGCCAGGTTCAGGAGTCTGAAGAGCTTTTGAGCCAAAACTCAGGGTTCCATCTGACGATTTGGCATATTGCGTCGGCACCACGTGACTGGGCTGTCCTTCTCCCGCATAACCTACTCGAGTCCAAGAAGAGCCACTTTCAATGACTATGGGAGTGATATCCTCCGCCGAGACGGGTTTGGATGAGGTCATTGTGGATGGAATTGGGATGGAATTTTCTTGGGAGGTTTTTTTTTTTTGGGACATTTTGGCTCGGGCTGCATGGCTCGGCGTTTAATTGCCTCTTTTATTTTCGCCTTTAGTTTGTTTTTTTTCTTCGCCTCTTCCTACATTGGGACTTTTATTCTTGTTATTTTCTCCTCACTTTTTTTTAACCTTTTTTAGTGATGTTTTGAACCTTGTATTTAATGCCCATTGTACACTTGAGAACTGGACAACACCAAATTTTCCTCTTTACGTGTTGTTTTAAGAGCCCTGGTCGGATTGAACTTGACAGACTATTGTATTTATTAGGATCAGTGGAGGATTGAAATCTTAATATATATATATATTATCAAGGAGGGGGCATCTTTTTATTTTTCATTATGTCGTTAAGAGGAAATCGATATAATGCTACTATTCCTGTAGCTTCGACGGGGCCATCAAATGGAAAGGCTTTCAATGCAAGAAGAGCTGATTTCGGCGTCAGTCATGCTGAAGGCTCGACAATGGATCGTCTGAAGAAACTGGCGGATCAAATTGATGATATTCTCGGCACTATAGCTACTCCTGTCAAGCCTTATTTGCCAGCTATTGGTCGGTTTTTGATTGTAGCCACGTTTCTAGAAGATGCCTTTCGGCTTATTTCTCAATGGAAGTCCCAAGTCTCATTTATATGGAATGTTAGGCAAATCCCCTATTCATTGTGTGTAATTTATATGGGTCTTAATGTGGTTTTCATGTTATTTGGCTCGTTTACGGTTATATTCAAAAAACGCTTTGAGTACGGTATAGGAGCCTTGGTATATGTGCTTTTTTCCCAGACTTATGTTTATGGATTTATTACCAATGTGTCATATCTATTTAGAAACCTCAGTTTATGTGGTGGCTTATTGTTGGTATTATCTGACGTCTTTGCTCAAGACAAGCGTAGCCTCAGTCTGCCGGGGCTTCCAGAAATCGATGATCATGACAGATCAAAGTACTTTCAATTGGGAGGCCGAATCTTGCTGATATTGCTATTTATTGCCTCATTGGTGACAAAACGCTGGACAATAGTTGGTGGAATCTTCAACATTATTGGACTTGTGGCCTGTATTTTGGTGGTTATTGGCTTCAAGGCCAGATTGTCTGCTTCATTTCTGGTCATTTTACTTAGCATTCAGAATCTGCTCACCAATCCCTACTGGCAATACAACGCTAGAAACCCTACGCGAGATTTTCTAAGATATGAATTTTTCCAGTGTCTGAGTATAGTTGGTGGGTTGATATTGTTGGTGAATAGTGGAGCAGGACGAATATCCATTGATGAAAAAAAGAAGATATATTAAGTTAAAATTATTATGAAACTAAATTATA
Organism: Casaregolazyma patagonica; assembly: GCA_030580475.1. Classification (NCBI taxonomy): domain Eukaryota; kingdom Fungi; phylum Ascomycota; class Dipodascomycetes; order Dipodascales; family Trichomonascaceae; genus Casaregolazyma; species Casaregolazyma patagonica. Next base: position 1,000,660 of record JAKTSZ010000004.1, read on the forward strand.
AAGTAACCTCTTTGAAGCACGCGAGATAATGTACAGATGAGTTCTAAAACGGTTTGGTTATACAGTGTAATCATGCAAGTTACAGTATAGCCATGGCAGTTACAATATAATATAACCATGGCAGTTACAGTATAACCATGGAAAAATTGCCATGATTTTACCCTGCTTTATTGCCATGGCTTCTAACGCGTCTAATCCCCATATTCGGTTCAACTTGTCTACCAGACCGTATAACCACCATCAACTACCAAATTATGTCCAGTCATATATGAGGAAGCTGGAGACGACATAAATATTAAAGGCCCTGCGAATTCCGACGGTTCTGCCATTCTTCTCAAGGGTACTTTTGCATCCCATTGCTTCTTTAATGCCGGATCCTTGTCTAAAATGGCTTTAGTCAATGGTGTCAAAATATACCCTGGAGATAACGAATTAACTCTAATATTATACTCGGCCCATTCGCTAGCCAGACTCTTTGCCAAATGTATAACACCAGCCTTTGAAACATTATAAGGGGTTTGTGGTTGTGGATAATTGATGATGGAACCACTCATGGAAGCCACCAACGAGATGGCCCCCGGATTCTTGTCAGCCAACAATACCCGGGCAAACTCGGTGGATACAAACATGGAACCGTTTAAATTCACGTCAATTAATTGTTTGACACTGAGTGGAGGATATTCTAAAGCCGAAATATTTTCACAATATCCTGCAGCATTAATAAGGATATCCAAGGGCCGATCATGATGAGATCGAATGGCTTCCATTGTAGTTCGGACCTGGCCCGGATCTGAGATATTACAAGCCCAAGAAGAAATCACCTGCTTGTTGACCTGATCAGACGCCATAATACTATTATAACCATTTTTGGATTCCTTTTGCGATTTAATATACCAGTTTGACAATTCTGTAGCGGCAGGCTCCAGCTTTGGCAAATTGGCATCAACCAGGGCCAACGAAGCGCCGGCTTGTAAAAAATAGCGAGCCACACTCATTGCAAGGCCTCCAGAGCCTCCGGTGATTACGGCTGTTTTACCAGCCAAACCGAATAATTTATTCATGTTCTAACAAAAGAAGAATTAAACAAGAAGATATAACGATATTGTAGATAATTAGCAACTGGATGGATGCGTGCAACCGTCAAATTTATATCTCTACTAAACTTGTTTATGTGGTCTTGTGGTTAGGCGGGCCTGTTACCCCACTAAGTTATTCCGGTGGATAAATTACTCGATATCGTCAATTTTGGCCAGCTGTGCATTTAAGCATTGCAACATTCGGGACTTGGCCAATTATGCGTTGAAACGGCTGTGGTTAGGTGTAGATAAGGGTTGGAATTTGAGGATATTTGGAAAAAGGGGGTTGTTTTGGTAAATTATATAGAATTAGTTGAAGTAATAATGGGGGGTTATTTTGTTGATTGTATGGCATGTTTGTAAGATGACAGTGGCTGTTTGGGGTGACAAAAGAACGCACAAGAAAGAGCAAAGAGGGTTATTTGTTGGAGTGGTATTAAAATGGTATTAAATGGGGTGGTTTTTTTCAATATTATATTATATTTTTATATTATTTGTATTTATTATTTATTATATAATTTTATAAGAAATTAAAATGTACTGTCATCACGCGTGTTATGCCTATCTAAGTGGTTTAACTGTGGGGGAATGAGTGGAATGGATCTATAAAGGATATTGAAACTACGGAAAGCTAGGGATAAGCCAATCAGATATAGGGGCATTATATAATACGGACTATAACAAGATAGTAATATACAATGTATATATATATATAGTTTTTTCTTCCTCATGTTTTATCTTTCTGATCTCACGTGACCATCCCTCATTTTATCTTCCCTCCCCCAGCTTATTCCAATTCCTTCCTTGTTCCTCCGCCAATGATCAATAGTCAAGATACTGAACCCCGAAGTATTTTGAGAAATGCTCCTCCAAAAGGAACTTATGAGAAGCTGCAAAATGACAAGTTCAATCGTTCTCAGGTTTTAGAAAACACTAAACTCAATGCCTTGCTCCACAATAATGGCCAATCAGTCAAAGGCCAACAACGGAAATTGGAGGATTTAACTGAAGAAGAAAGAGCCAATCTTCAATGGGATGAAGCGAATCTGCAAAAGTTGGAACAAGAACGTACTGCTACGATGAAAATCGACGAGCCTAAAACTCCATATCAAGGTCCGGTTGGTAATAGTGAATACTATGAACCAGACGATGGTGATCAAGATGAAGACATTCAAGGGTTTTCTTTAGGAGAGCCTGAAGTTTCAGCTAGCAAAGATGCTACTATTGAGAATGATCGCATAATAACTAATGAGGAAAAGAAGGGAGATGGTAAAGAAGAAGAAAGCAACGAAGATGACGAAGACGAAGACGAAGATGAAGCAGCAGCTGCAAGAAAAAAGCGATTTGAAGAAATGAGAAAAGCTCATTATCGATTGAAAGGTAATGTACTCAAGCATCCTATGCCTCCGGTAGAAGATGATGAGGAATAGATTGTATATAGAGATATTTAAGAGTTGTGAGATATTTAAGAAATATTTAAGAGTTGTCAGATACAATATTTAAGAAATATTTAAGAGAAATATGTTATCAAACTATTTATATTCAAAAAACCAAAAAAACCTGTATATGATAGGAGAGATAGATAAAATATATGGGTATTTCAAGGCACCCCACTGATTCACTTCCAGAACCATCCTCGTTTGCTATCAGAAAGATCCGAAGAGGTGGAATTAGCGGTTTCTGCTGCAATAGGACGTCCATTCAAAGTCTCAGTGATACTCATAGATCCATCGTCGTACCATTTCTTAACAATCTTGTTGGAATTGAAAGAGCCCTCATTGAAATCAACATTGATATGAACAGTTCGCGAAATCACATTCTTACCCTGCTGTTTAGCATCATCCTCTGTAATCAAATTGGCTGCCGGTGGTTTTTCAGCAACTTGTTTTGGCTGGCAGTATTGGTTTCTCCATTCATCTCGGGCTTTCTGACGTTCAGCTCGTTGAGCAGTCTTCATGGCCTGATACCAGTCCAAGTACACTGAGTAATCCTTGAACCAGCCCTTCTGCTCAATAGGTTTGTTGCTGTCAATGCCCAAGTTACTCAAAGCAGCCTTATTGTTCGGAACAAGGCAATTCCATACCCCGTTACGATCCCATAAGCCAACGCCACCATTACGGATGCATTTCTCATACTTTCGTACACTAGGAACAGGGTCGGCTTTATCAATACGATCAATTCCTTCAGGTAAAGGCGTTGAATTATGGTGGCGTCGCCATGGGCGGTCATCCCATACAGAAGGAGTAAATCTAGAGAAACCGTCGTGCCAAAAACTGGCGATATCTTGATCAATGAAATTCGAAGCCCCAAGGGCATCGGAATTATTATCAGTCAATTCGGAATTGGTTCTGTTGTGGTGGCGACACATTGTGGATTGATATCTGGACACACAAGGTTAGAAGAGCTTTGGCTTTTATAGAGACAAGAACGGCTGAACCACACTTAGGTTTGAGATATGGAAGTGGCAAGAGGTTGCAAGTGGCAAAAGAGCGCCAATTAAATGAGGATTTGATGAATGATGAGATAATCATTGGGACAAGCTCGGTTTCATGGTTTTTTTGTTGTTTGAATTGGTTGATTTCTCATTGTTTGATTCTCATTGATTGTAATATCCCATAACTTGTGCCTACAAATCGTCAGACTCATGGAAAAATGCCCCAAAGGTGATGATAGTAATATACACTAGTAAACCTCCACTTAACGACATGACCATGGCAGCAAAACTGATGAGATTATTATGAGCCATGACAATAGGTAATGCTAGACCGGAGAAGACAAGAAACCCGGTGAAAAATCGGGCAAAATCGGCTCCACCTCTTATAGATAGTTAGTATATAGCTTGTTACCTGCTACCTACGTTACTTACCCTGAACTTTCACTCATGAAATCATCTGATTCCGACAATCCTGATGATATGGCATTTGGAAGAGGAGCCAATAAAAACATAAGAACTATATAGTTAGTCAATCTATACATTGTATCTCCTTAGCTACTACTACTAACCAACTGTCAAAGGTAACCAATTCCCATATAATGCACATGATAGTACTATTAATAAAAACCCCAATGCAAGTACACTTGATAATGATATTATTTTATACAATGGATTGATGGTCACCATGGTTGTATTCTGGGGGGGGAAGGGTTCAATCAACAAGTCTGTCGACGAGCAAAAAATAAAAGTCCCAACTTGCCAAAAACCAAGTTGCACCATTGAAAATCAAACCATCTTTCATCATAGGAGGCAAAAGTTGACACAAAGAGGCATAGAAAGCAAAAATGGTAAGAATCTCGATATATCACTATTGATTGGTCCGATCTAATGCCAGTTTCGTAACTCTTATGATAATGATAATGTAACTTATTCACCCACCGGGCGTCTATTCCAGGTGGAATACGCTCTAGAAGCCATCAAACAGGGCTCTGCTGCAGTTGGAATTGCATCGAAAACTCATGCCGTATTGGTCGCATTAAAGAGAAATGCTGAGGATCTGGGCTCATATCAGAAGAAGCTTGTAAGAGTCGATGATCACCTGGGGTTGGCTCTAGCAGGCCTTGCCCCAGACGCCCGAATCCTGTCAAACTTTCTTAGACAACAGGCCTTGTATTCTAAATTGACCTTTGATCGGCCTTTACCGGTATCAAAAGCCGTTTATTCTATTGCCGATAAAGCTCAAGTAAATACGCAGGAGTATGGAAAACGCCCGTACGGTGTGGGATTATTGGTGGCAGGTCTTGACGACGCTGGTCCTCATATTTACGAATTTCTCCCCAGTGGTTCGGTTCTAGAGTATAAGGGTACTGCCATTGGTGCAAGATCACAGGCTGCTAAAACATATCTGGAGCGCAATTTGGATGTGTTTGCCGATAGTTCGTTGGAAGAATTGGTAATACATGGCCTTAGTGCCTTGAGAGATACTCTTTCTCAAGATAAAGAGCTCAATTCTCGAAACACGTCCATTGCTGTCATTGGCACTGATACAAAATTCACCATTTGGGATGACGATGACGTTAGGCCCTGGTTAGATAAGATGGATTCTACTTCTCGATCTTCTGGTGCTGTACCAACTACTGAATCAACAGCTATGCAAGAAGATACCGAAGAGACTCAAGATCAGACGGCAGATAGCATGGATACGCAGTAGTGAAAAATAAAAGAGCAGTAAGATAATTAAACAGTAAATAACGTATTAACTTCTGGTTATGTTTCTGGTTCTGGTTATGCTTGTGGCTATGCTTCTGACTATGTTTCTGGCTATGCTTCCGACTATTTCTTTGTGCTATTAACTTGTACTCCATTGGTTCGAGCTTATTCCTGCTCTTTCTCTCATGCTATTTCTCTTTCCCTCATGCTATTTCCCTGCTCTTTGTTTCTTCCTCTTTGATCCCCCAGTTTTCAAACTGGTTTCTCGTTTCTGCTCAGGCTTCTCCCCGTCTTTTAGCAGCTCCAAGGCTGAAGAAAATGAACTTCCGTATGGAGTTCGCTTCTGTGTCTGCGTATTCTTGCCCTTTAACAAAGTCGACGCTGAAGTAAATGACCCTCCTGGCTTTGACTTCCAAGCTGAAGCTGATTGTGTTGCCCTCTCCTTAAACAAGGCCGATGCCGATCCAAATGAAGAGTTCGGAAGCAAGCTCACGTCACCGTTTCTAAGCTTTCCCGATTTATTTGAAACCTCGTTAAATATCGGCACTTCACGTTGAAGAAATCTCAGCCCGTCTTCCAGCTCTTTGACTGTAACAGCTGGACTGTATCCGGCCTTTGAGTAAAAGGAAGAGCAACTTTTGTGTTCCAGATAAGACGACAATGACTTAGGGCTTCCCCAGCCTCCTTTGCTTGTCGCTGAAAATGATATATTCATAGACAGTTTCGCTCGGGTCAAAGCTACAAACAACAGTCTTCTTTCCTCTCCATTCAAGGGCGTCGAAAACGAGTTATCACAACATGCCAGATATACCACAGGCCATTCCAGGCCCTTTGCAGAATGTATCGTTCCAACATCGACCGCGTTCTGTTTGTTTCTATCCTTGAGCTCCGCTTGCATAGCCAACTGCGACAAGAAGAAGCCTAACGGGCCCAATGCTTCAAACATATCCATATCTGCCGATGAGGAAATCTCTGTAGGAGATGCCATGCTACAAAACATTTCTTTCAGCCTTTCGGCGTCTATTTTGCCCTGCTTTTTTTGATCTTCAGTTTCGGGCTTGTTATCGTTTAAATTGTCTAGGATCATTTCGCAAACCTCGTCAACGATTGTACAAATTGTCGAGAGTTTTCCTTCTACCGTCTCAGCCTCATCGATTCTCCTGCGAAAATCCAATATCAAGCTGTAATATGTTTGCATAGCTTTCAGTTGTTTAGGTGCAACATAGACTCCAGTCAACTTATTGCCAATACTTTCAGCAATATGTTCAAACCTCTCGGCCATTGACTCACCCAGATGGCTATTAAGGCTGGCATCATTAATAAATTGCTGAATCGTGTTGGCTCCAATACCTCGTTTGGGGGTATTAATTGTCCTTTCAATGTTAACCCGATCTTCAATATTACTGACCACGTTCAAGTAGCCGAGAATTGATACCACCAATGGCTTGTCCCAAAAATCTCTGGCTCCATCAAGAGTATGAGTGGGAATGGAACGCAATTGGCTAAAATGGCGAACTTGAGCCCGTGTTCGGCATAGAATCGCGACATCCTTATATTGCAGAGACCCTTGGTAAGACTCTATGAGTTTCTCTATGCTGTACTCGATGTGTCGTCTTTCTTCGAACATATCCACTTTGCTTGCTACAATTGGCATTCTTGAGATTCCATTGGCTCCAGGTAAACTAGCACGAAGAGTCCGTTCATCGCCGCCTATTCTCTCCAAATCACCTTTGATGACAGCCATAGATAAATTGAGAATTGGCGCAACCGATCGATAATTTTCCTCTAGAAAAACGTCACGGAACTGTGGATATTTCTCCCGCATGAGCCGGAAATTCTCAGGAACGGCTCCTCTGAATGCATAAATGCTTTGATCGGGATCTCCTACCACTGTGAGAGATTGACGACGCTGTGCAAACAGATATGTGAGGTCCAGCTGAATAGAATTGGTATCCTGAAACTCGTCAATTAAAACGGATCGAATATTATCCACAACCTCAGGATGTTCTTGCAGTAATCGGCGGCATTCGCAAAGAAGATCGTCGAAATCCATCTTTCCGGTTCTACCAAGCCGTTCCTTGTAAAGTTCCATGACGAGATCAAAAAGAAACTTGGGGCCCATCTCCTTATATTCGAGCTGAGTCTCGCCGCATTTTTCCTGAGAAACACGTTTCATCACTTTGTATAGATCGAGACTCACAGTAGTACTTGTAGGTAGATGTATCCAAGATCTGCTACGGCTTGTTTCTTCGCCTCCTGCTATATAATCCTTTTCTTGTTTAAGAAATCGTTTTTCAAGATCTTCATCAAATATTATCGATTGCAATATATGTGACTTTTCCTTATCGTCGGCTATTCCTTTGATGTTTGATAATCCGATTTTCTTGCCGTATCTGATCAGATATCGATAACAGACCGAATGAAAAGTACCAATGCACAAATTCTTGCTGACGTTTTGAGCCAAATCATCAATTCCTTGATCTTGCAAAATCTCACTGATTCGGCTCCTCATTTCGCGTGCTGCCTGGTTGGTGAAAGTCATGACGACGATATCCTTGGGGTCGATCTTCTCGTCTTGGACAAAGTGTGCAACTCTTGAAGTCAGAGTTTTGGTTTTACCTGTCCCTGGGCCCGCAACAATTTGCAGCTGACAATCTACTGGTTCATATACTGCTTTTTGTTGGGCATTATTTAGTGACATGACGCGTAAGATTCGTGTTGAGAATCGTTTTGCAAGCATACCAGTGGTGTGGGTGATGGCATGTCAGGATGTTAGGATAGGAATGAGAGCAGGAAAAGAGGAATAGATGATGAGAATTAAGGGAATTGTGAAAAATAAAATATATAGAAATTATATATAAGTTTGTATTTAATACTGCTGATAATGCTGTTATAAATCAGGGGTAGATCTGCTTCCGGGTAACTCATGTAGATTGCCAAATTGGGAATAACCTCCATAATAAGCTGTCAGTAACATAGCATAAAGAATAACATATAAAATAGCATAAAAAATAACAATTTCTTCCTTATTGCATTCATAAATTATCAATGATTAATTGGATACTTCACTACACGTCGTATTTTATAAAATAACCTGAAAATACTCGTTTATCACCATACTCATGATATACAATATATTCTATTTACAACCCATCTCACCAGAGAATGGAATTATTTACTGAACTGAACAATTCTTCTGAAAACCGTCTAATCACAAAAATTCCCCATATTACTTATCTTCAGACTTGGGCTCGTCAGAAGAGTTGCTGTTTTCATTGGCATTGTTTCTAGCCTTTTCTTCGTAAATCTTTTTGAACACATCCAACGACTCATTCTGAACCTCATCCGACTTGGTCTTGATATCCTCAACAGAAACAGACTCGTCGCCGGCCTGGGCCTTGACGATAAGCTCACGCAAGTTGGTGATCTTTTCCTGCAACTTCTCAACGTCTTCCTTGTTCAATTGATCCTTGTACTGCTGCAAAGAGTTCTCAATCTCGTTGCAGATAGAGTCTCCTCGGTTAGCAGTCTCAACAGCCTCTCGTCGAGCCTTGTCTTGCTCCTTGTACTTCTCAGCATCGGAAACCATCTTCTCAATTTCCGTGTCAGACAATCCAGAAGAGCCAGCAACAGTGATAGATGCATCCTTGTTGGTACCCTTATCACGAGCAGAAACATTGATGATACCATCAGCATCAATATCAAAAGTGACTTCAATCTGGGGAATACCCTTGGGTGCAGGAGGAATGTCTCCAAGAGTGAAGTTTCCAATCAACTTGTTGTCTCGGACAAGTTCTCGTTCACCCTGGTAAACTCTAATTTCAACAGATGTCTGTCCAGTAGCAGCAGTAGAAAAGATCTGAGACTTTCTGGTAGGAATAGTAGTGTTTCGGTTGATCAAACGAGTGAAAACGCCACCAAGAGTCTCAATACCAAGAGACAATGGAGTCACATCGAGAAGCAATACATCCTGGACTTCACCGGCAAGCACAGCTCCCTGAATGGCAGCACCAATGGCAACAGCCTCATCGGGGTTGACTGACTTGTTAGGATCCTTGTTGAACAATCCCTTGACGGTAGAAACAACCTTGGGCATTCGAGTCATACCACCAACGAGGATAACCTCATTGACAGCGGAAGCAGGGATATCAGCATCCTTAAGAGCCTTCTTGACAGGGTCAACAGTCTGCTTGATTAGCCCATCAACCAATCCCTCAAATTGAGCTCGAGTAATGGTGCTGTTAATATGCTTGGGTCCAGTGGCATCGGCAGTGATGAAAGGCAAGTTGATATCGGTAGACAAAGTAGATGACAATTCCGTCTTTGCCTTCTCAGCAGCCTCTCTGATACGCTGAATAGCCATACGGTCAGTAGACAAATCGAGTCCAGTGTCCTTCTTGAACTGAGCAACCAAATGTCGGACTAAAGCAATATCAAAGTCTTCACCACCCAAGTGAGTATCACCATTGGTAGACTTGACTTCAAAGACACCCTTCTGTATCTCCAAAATAGAGATATCAAAGGTACCACCACCGAGATCAAAGACAGCGACAATCTTGTCGTCGGTCTTTTCCAAGCCATAGGCCAGAGCGGCAGCAGTAGGCTCATTCACAACACGCAAAACATTTAGACCAACAATAGCACCGGCATCCTTGGTGGCTTGTCGCTGCGAATCGTTGAAATAAGCGGGGACGGTAACAACGGCGTTGTTGACAGGTTTGCCAAGATATCCCTCGGCAGTCTCCTTCATTTTATTGAGAACAAACCCACCAATTTGAGCAGGAGAGTACTTCTCACCACGGGCTTCAAGCCATGCATCTCCGTTAGAATGCTTGACGATCTTGTAAGGGACCTGGTCGAGATCCTTCTGAACCTCCTTGTCCTCAAAACGTCGGCCAATCAAACGTTTAGTGGCAAACAAGGTATTCTCAGGATTGACAACAGCCTGACGCTTAGCAGGAGTTCCAACCAATCTCTCGCCTTCTTTGGTGAAAGCAACTACAGAAGGAGTGGTTCGAGCACCTTCGCTGTTTTCAATAACCTTTGGAACCTTTCCTTCCATCAAAGCCACTGCTGAGTTGGTAGTACCCAAATCAATACCAATGACAGATCCTTGGACTTTTCCATTTGAATTGAATCGTTGCTGAAAAGTAGAACCTACACGGATAGGAGCCTAAAGAATTATGTTAGTTGGTCTCAGGTTGATCAAATTAAGCGCCAGTGAAAAAATTTCAAGGGCTCAAATTCCATCACTTACTCTGCGGAAAGCAGATCGACTAAGTCTCGCTGCTGATAGCATCTTGTTCTATGTTTCCTTTATAAGCTATAAATATGTATCCTCAAGATGGCAATCTTGTTCCAAACAGTTGATGTTGTAAGGAACTTATATAACCACAGGTGTGTGAGAAAAGGAAAGAAAGAGAAAGGTGTGGAAAATAAAGGTGTTGGATTTGGGAGTTGAACGGGAGAGACGGGTCCGAATCGGGCGATTACATAAGGACGGTGTTTAATCCCCTAAGCATTTCATCAATCACGTGGAAACAAACAAAGTAGCACGTGACGCAACAGTTGCCCTTCAAAACTAACTGTTCCCAAATTCCATCATCATCTCATATCCCCGTAGTCGGTCTTCGAGTATTTGTAATACTATCCGCTACTTTGCTTGCTAATTACTTGCTAATAATTGCTGCTTAGCAGTTTGTATTTTCATTATAGAGTCCGTCGATATAGATATACTAATAAAAAAGCTTATGCGTCACGTGCATGGCCAAACCCTTCGAGGAATATTCCCCATCGTTGTCTTGTTCCTACTTATTTCTATCATTCTCAGACACTCATAGCAACTATCATACAATACCACACTTCTTCCGTCTTTACGTTTTTCTCAATATAAATCGACCTTAAAATTCCAATATTCTATTTCTATTCAAATAAATAGCAAAATAATCCTAAATGCTCTGCAATCAGTTCACTGCCACTGTCTTTGCATCGCACAGCCGTACGTCACGAAACACGCTCATTAACCCCAATCCGGTATCCTAATGAAATCTTTGCTCCACCAACGCGAACTTTGGTGCCAATTCATGACAATTTCTATTTTTTTCTAGATAAATTCTTGCTAAAACACTCGTTTGATTCAAGTTTATCTTGCCATATAAAGCACGACTGTCAACACTTTGACTTTTCTCTCCTTTTATATATGCACACTATAGCTTATTCGCGACTAGCAGAATCTCTAGACCTCATAGGCAATTCCTTGAAGCTTTATGGGCAATTCCGAATCAAAAACTGTCCAATAGATATTAATATAACGGAGAATATTGGACGAAAAGCTGAAGATGCTCTGTCATCTAAGGAAGTAGCACGCGTCCGAAAGCTATGTGACGACATTGAAGGCTTGCTTTCAAACCTGCTTCCGATTCTTCTTGCATCTCTGCATCTTCCTGAGGATGCATTGGATTATTATTTATCGGAGGATCGTCCGGCATTGGCTGATATCACTAATGACACTCGAGTTAGTGTTGATGAAAACCGTGATGAAAACCAACGTGTCGATGAAAACCAAACCAAACCCCATGTTGCTGATAATACCATTGTTTCTCTGCATAAAAGCTCTGGTGATTTCGGCAACTATATCATTCGCATGGAGCCTCTGTTGAGATCTATTGCTGACTGTCATACGGAATTGGCTCCATTGCATTCAAACCATATTTCCTATCATAAGTCTGCTCGAGCCTCTCAAACACACCTTTCGGCCTTTAATGCCTTGAAGTTCTATCCCTCCAAGTATATACAGCATCATGATATGTTCGAGGGGAAAAAAATCCAAGGATTTCCCGACCATTTGTCATATCTTTGCTTTCTTCTAATTGAAGTTGATGCCGTCCTCATGTATAATATTGCTACGCTTGCTCAAAACTACATGGAGTTTAATGCTCTAGCGCACCGTGTAGCCTCAAGTGGTTCTAACATGAGAATGAGTCTGCAACAAATTCACCAAATCAATCATTTGAGACCTGGTACATATATTCTTTCTCGACAGTGGTATCAGGGAAAGTTCGCTCTTCTTATTGAAACAAATGAGCTGCCTAATGGTGCACAAGCTAGGAAGACTGATCTTTACAATTCTTGCAAATCTCTAGTTCAAAAGGATCCACTCGCGGTTCTGCCAGAGATCGCAGGCCAGATACTCGACAAGGGGAAATCCAAAGAAAACAGGCCGAATAGTAAGAAAGCAAGAGCTGTCAATCGCAAGTCGCAATTAAACAAGCAGTCTATCATTAATTTTGCTGTCACTAAGCCTAAGCAAGGCTCGGTTTTGGACAGAATAAAGGCCAAAGAACAAGAAAATAAGATCAAAGGTCAGCTATATGTTGATGAGTCGGTCCTGGTATACCAACGCCTTGTAAAAAGTCTTCTACCGATTATTCTTCGAACTTTATTGTCATTGGCACCATTGTCAGGGCATGCAAAGTGTTTGTCAAAGTCTTTTCTCATGACAAAATTGTTGGATACCATGCAAAATAACGTGGACCTCAACCAACTAGAAGAAGCATTGGCGATAATTTCAAAAAGAGCTCCTGATTTTTGCTCAATGGTATCCACAGGAAAAGTATCCAGTGTGAAATTGCAAAATGGATTTACCATGTCCAGGCTGAGGAGTTTGATAGAAGCTCCGGATGCACCGCATAATCAAAATATAATAATGCATTAATTATCTTGTATAGTTGTTCAATATATCCTCAATATTGTTCTTTTTAGACATCATCTGGATATAGCAGCTGTAACCTTGGACCAGAGATGAGCCGGGATCGACTAATGTCAGCATTGAGGAAATATTTCCCCAGGTAAAATGTGTCATCCATGGAGAGTAAAGTGGCCATTTTATCAGTGATGTTTTGGAACTTGGTGATGCGTTTCACTGAGTCTTGGCTCACATATATTCTAGTATAGGGCTTGATATCATAGGGTTGGGTGAGAACCAGTTCATAGAAAGGAACATTATGCTTTTCAGGATATTTCTTATGCTGCTCATCCCATGCAATTATGACTCCAAGGCTCAAAGTATGTTCAAATACGACAATATCACCAACTGCATACTTGACTGGAGTTCCATTTTGTCTAGTCTTCTCTTCAGGTTCAACTTCTGGTACGACAAACTTCGATTGAGCGACTGATAGTGTAGAGAGAAGTTTAGTATGATATCTAGGCATCTTCTCCACTATATTGTGGAGAACTGGAAATGCTTGAGGGCAGTTGCCGATAATGAAAGAACACATGGCTCGACAGACAGCAGATACAATGTCCGGTTGATCACATACCAATATCATCAATGTGAGATATGATCCCAATGGATACTTAACTGCTGATTTGAAGCTCATAGGCCCACAGTATGATGCTCTTGCCGTATAGCTAGCGGCTTGAGACACAGACACCGGGCCAAGATTGGTGTGCAATCCCACCATATGTGTCATATAATGGATGTTTCTTAGTTTTCCATCTTTATACGGCTCAATAAATATGATTCCAGAACCATCGGGACAAAGGAATTCCTCGGGAAGAACACTGGAGTCATCCTTCGGTATATCGATTCTGACAAAAGGATTCTTCATGAGTTTTCCATGCCATACCAAAGAAGCATCAATTCCGCAATGACGATACACAAATGCCAACATTGCAGCGACTAAAGGAAGAGCTCCAAAGTAATCTTCCGAGTCAGCCATTCGAGCCTGGGTAAAGAGCTCTTGAACAGAGAAGATTTCTTTGAAGAGAGGACCGACATCCGTCATCAACTTCTCGGTAAGAAACTCGTCAATGACAAGTTTGATTTTAGCAAAGGGATCATTGACTTTAGACATTTTGTCGACAAGGTTTTGAGCCAACACTTCCAAAGCTTTACTGCCCACCAAAGAAGGTTCAGGAACATAAGTCGATGAGAACATGGAGAAATTTAGAATAAGCCGTATAGAAGCATCTACTGTCTGGTTAGTATCTGAGGGATCTGCAGCTGCAATCTCAAGAAGAAACTCCAAACATCTCATATGATTGATTGTCTTGACCAATTGACGGCTCCAATATGCTGCTGCCAACCCATATTCGTCGCTATAAGAAGTTCCGCATCGCATGATTTTTAACAATACATTGTAAGAGGCAGCTTTATAAGTGCAAATTTTCAATATGCTTTCAGTTTGAGATCTCCGATGAGGAATCAAGCATAAATCGGCAAGGGATTTCTTCACCGATTGATTGATTTCCAACAACCCCAAGTATGACGAACGATAAGACCCTTTGATAGGGATTTCATCCGGAAGAACCTTCAAATTCTCAATGATACTTGAATGTTAATGGGTTTACTTAGTTGCTAATGCCATGGTACTTACTAATTATCATATATTCTCTTCCAAAGAAGGTCATTTTCCACACTAACGGCCCGAAATCTCTTGGATACTTGACTCAAACCACCGATAGTATGATTTCTATCAGATATTTGAAGAATGTTTACAAGAATTTCCGCAGGCAGCGATTCAAACTTCATGGGTGCATGGAAAGACATGGGAGCCGCGCGGGATGTGATAGCCGTATCCATAGAGAGAGTGTACTATGAAATATACAATTATATACTATATAAACCAACCAAATACTGTTTTTTTTTTCATTTCTTCACTCCCTGAATAGTAGCTATGACTTTTCGATGCTGTTTAGCTCTTCGGAATTCACATAACCAAATCCCTTGCCAAGTTCCTGTAGCTAAATTGCCGTTTCGAATAGGTATATCTACCGATGCTCCAATGATGGATGATTTAACATGAGATGGCATATCGTCAGAACCTTCAGCATCATGTCTATATATATCTCCTTCAGGTACAACTCGATCTAAAGCATCAAACATATCAGCACGAACATCGGAATCCCAGTTTTCATTGAGGGTAAGTCCGGCCGAAGTATGCTTCATGAATAGATTGAAGAGACCGACTTTATAGCTACGGATTTCGGGAATTTGCGCCAAAATATCGTCTGTAATCAAATAGCATCCTTTACCGTGAGGTGCCAAAGAAATCTCCTTTTGAAACCATTCAGTCGTCATTGTTAAGATGAAGAGTTGCTATTCGGGGAGAAGAAGCGTTTTGTTGATTTGGTTTAAGGTTAGGTTTTTTCGGCTCAACCATCTTATCATTGGAGCCATCATAGAGTGTAGTGACAAGTCCAAGATTCCACCATGCCTCTAAAAGTATATAATTCAAGTAATTACCCGCCTGTTACCGCCAAACCGCTGACTCCAAGCTCGTTTGCTCGGTTTGGCGCCGTCATCTCGTCTCCGCACTTGTTAGAATCACAGCCATCGGCCAGCGCCAACTATGGAACTGCCGTCAAGTTATTCCAGGTATCTCCAGTTGAAAACCATTATTCTTCATGTCCAAGTAATGAGCCTGGAATTGCCAAGTTCAACCTGTTTAGATGCAGTCCTCCCGACCATCTTATCAAGTATGATCCACAGCAATTGGACAATATATATACTTCCAAAGTCCTAGAACGTCATCCATATTCGACTCAGACTTTTTTGCCAATGGGTGTTTCTAAAAATAATATCGCTTACATGGTTATTGTTGCACCTTCAGCATCGGATGGATTGCCTGACGTCACGGCCATTCAAGCCTTTATAGCTAAGGGAAACCAAGCTGTAACGTATGGTGTGGGCACTTGGCATGCTCCAATGGTGGCATTGAACGAAACTGTTGATTTTGCCGTATTAATTCATGAAAATGGCGTTGCAGATGACGACTGCCAGGAAATATATATGGATCCTGGGGTTTTGATCAACTTCTCTTTAGCGCCGTCATCATCTCAATAGACATCACTTGATTGCACGCGCTTTTTATCGCAACAATGAGCAGTGAGGAACGTGTTAATGAAGAGAATGCTATAAATGAAGAGATTCAACAAGATGATGCACAAGTCCAAGAGGAGCAGGAGGTGCCTAAGCCATATAAGGTGACCATTCCTTTTGCTCGTGTCAAACGTATCATAAAACAGGACGACGAGATTACCACGGTTTCAGCAAGCGCTGTGTACGCGATATCTGCAGCTACGGTATGTGATATTTATGGGGTTATTCGTTTGGTTTTGTTATTAACTGTACAAGGAGCTGTTTGTTCAGCATTTCTCTGAGCAAGCATATATGTTAGCTCGAGCAGACAAGCGCAAAAAACTCACATATGAAGACTTTTCATCGGCGGTTTCTCAGCAAGATAATCTCGAGTTTTTGTCTAGTAAGTATATGATATTTCAAGGGCTCTTTGTAGCACTTGCAACTAACGTCTAGCATTAATACCGAAGAAAGTTCCCTATAAAACAGTCAAAAGTAATAACAAACAGCCGAAAATCATGCCTGAATTAATTAAGGGTCAATCTACTATCTCGACATCTACCAATAGCGATGGAAATACTGTTGTGAATATTGGAGCTACAGCAGCAGCAGAGCCCGTGGAGCCTGAACCTATGGAAGTAGATATAACAGAAACACAACCACAGGAATCGCCGACTCAAGTTCAATCGGCGTCATTAGATAATATAATTAGTAAGGATTAGGAGATAGATAAAAGGCATTTTTTTAATTAACAAGGCAAATGAATCAAATCAGCCGAACCTTAGACAGTATGAATACATCACGTGACCCATTTACCCGGCCTCCATCCTCTCATCCAATCATCGCATCGACAAAACCGTCCCATTTTTCTCAACAGCATTTTACAACACCACAGCTTGCTCATCACAATATACAAAAGTTTCCATCATGATTCCTACAGTTGCTCGACTGGCAGCTCGGCAGGGAGCTCGTGTTGCAATTGGAGGAGCGTCGTCGTTTAAAGTGCCTGATTTTAGTCCGTATCTTAAGGATGATCGAAATAAGGATACTAATCGAGTCTTTTCATACTTCATGGTCGGTACAATGGGCGTAATTTCGGCAGCTGCTGCTCGAGCTACAGTCCAGGACTTCCTTACGACTATGTCTGCATCAGCTGATGTTCTGGCGTTGGCTAAAGTCGAGGTTGATCTCAGTAATATTCCCTTGGGCAAGAACATTTTGGTCAAATGGAGAGGAAAACCAGTGTTTATTCGACATCGAACGGATTCCGAGATTGCCGAGGCTGAAAAGGTTAATGTGGCTTCTTTGAGAGACCCGCAGACTGATGAGGAGCGTGTTAAGGATCCTCATTGGCTGATTATGGTTGGCATTTGCACTCACTTGGGTTGTGTTCCTATTGGAGAAGCAGGTGATTTCGGCGGTTGGTTCTGCCCATGCCATGGATCTCATTATGATATTTCTGGAAGAATTAGAAAAGGCCCTGCTCCATTGAATTTAGAGATTCCTGAGTATGAGTTGGATGGAGATACATTGACTGTTGGTTAGAAGGATATAATGGCCAATGGTAGGAGCAATAAAACATTACGTAGTTAGTTGCATAGAATGCTAATATGTATTAAAAGTAGAGTGGATGCCAAGGGGTGCTTGATGTAATTCTCCATGTAATTATCCATGTAGTTATCTATTAATATTCCGTTTATAATGATCCTAAGATTTCGTTTATATTCATCCTAAGATTTCGCTTATATTCATCCTATTCCCTTTATATTCATCCTAAGATTTCGTCTGTATTTTCCCTTCTCCTGCCCTATCCTGCCATCAGATGGGTCTTCACAACCAAATTCCACCGTCACAACAATGATCGAAGTCCTCTGTAACGATCGGTATGTAGCATGTTAGATTCATACAAAGCTATGTAAGTTCATTAACACCGTCATTAGTTTAGGTAAAAAAGTAAAAGTCAAATGTTTGCCAGATGATACCATTGGTGATTTCAAGCGTATTTTGGCTGCTCAAATCGGCACACCTGCTGAGAAAATAAGTATGTGACAAAATCAATCTTTTTGCCCTTCCTACTAACGTTTATAGTTCTCAAAAAAGGTTATACTACTTATAAAGATCATATTACATTGGCTGATTATGAGATCCATAATGGAATGAGCTTGGAACTGTAAGTATAAGATTTGTCATTTCTATGTACAATGCTAACCAAAATTAGATACTATTCGTAAAAGTATCGTAAAAGTCTCAAATAGTTTAGTTAAAGATCAGTTAGTTAAAGATCAAATCTCAATGTAATAGTGCTATGAGTTGATTTAGGCCCTTCCTTTCTTTAACCTCTCTCTCTAAAACTATCATCTCGCATAGTTTCAGGAGCTTCTCCATTCCCATACTCTATAAACTCTTTGATCTTTTGCACATACAACTTGCCATCAACAGCTCCTTTATCATATCCCTTGAAAGTGTGCTTTACTGGAGGTGCTGTCACACATACAAGAGGCTTAAGATTACTACTACTCAAGTTGCTGGGCACTACGTATGTTCGAACTTTACTCCAATCTATAAGATATCTTCCACGACGACTCCAGCGTCCTACTCCTGAAGATCCTGTTCCTTTGTACATGTCTCGTTTACCGTCCTTGGTCGTAAGAGGCCATCGCCTGGTACCTTTATCGATCGAGTTTTTGAACGGCGTTCCATCCTTATACTTTTTCCACGGCCTCAGCAACTGTTGAATAGCTGAAGGTCTCATGATGCATAAATATTCGTATGAATGCCTGTTTGTTTTATGGCTGTTTGTACAAGGTTTGGCTGAATGAATGGAAAAGCTTGAATTTTTCAATATAATCCGTTGTGATGATAACCGGACAGCACGTGACTCCGGAAATTTTCATTTATAAACCCTCAGATCTCTTCTTTCTTTATTACATAAATTAGCTATTTACATTAATACGCTCAGAGCTTTTCTCTAGCAATGTCTCTTCTTTCTGCTTCTTCCTATATATCGAATCGTTGTTTGCAAACATGGCACTAGCAATCAATAGGATAGATATCGTTAGGCACATCCAGAAGACACTTTTAAGAGCATCTTCGAGTGACTCCAGAAGTACTGTCTGCTGATTTTCCGAAAGGCTGTTTCTATTTTGTGCCAAAATACTGTTTATGTGTGGATCTTGTCCAAACAAATGGCTAGCTGCTAGTCTGCTGTCAGCTACTGCAACATAAACCGCTGTAGACACAACACATCCGGCAGCAGCACCAATATTCCTAGAAAAACTAGCAAATGATGTTACTATCATTTTCCGGGTAACTGCATCTCCTGTAATTGTATGCTGAGCACTCAGAATCGCTGACTGGACCACGGCACCGTATCCAAGTCCAATGAATATTTGATAGCCTATATGTGCACCAGTGGAGGTTTTTGGGTCAAAAGTAGTCATGAGTCCGCTTCCAATAGCTAAAAGCACCCCAGATGCTAGCATTGCGGGCTTCATGATGAGTTTTTTGGTCGCCAGAATCCCACACACCACTGTGGCCGGAATTGCCGTAATAGAAATGGGCAGCATGTTCACGCCAGCTTTAACTGCTGAATTATCGAGAACAATCTCAAAATATATCGACAGGTACATGAAAGCTGAGAAGAAGGCCATGGAACCAAGGCCGTATGCTCCTAGTGGCCCCAGTACTCCTCTTATTGCTATCCACTCTTTAGGTATCAAAGGAATTTTATGTGGATCACTCAAGTCATATATCCAGAATTCGTAAATGATTCCGGCGATAAAGGCGAGTCCTCCTATAATGACAAATACCAGAACTATAGGGGAGGTCCAAGAATCATTGTTCCCCGGCAGCGAAATGCCTAAAAGAAAAATGGTACTCGATGCAGTAATCATCACTAACCCGATGATATCAATCGTCTTGGCAAACTCTACAATGCAATGAGGCCAATTCTTCCAATGTATTGGAGCTAACATATTCTTTGACGGCGGAGGACGATACAGAAAGCACAAAAGCACGAAAGCCAAGCCTCCAAAGGGAAGATTGATATAAAAGCACCATCTCCATGTGAGCTTAGTTGAACTTGTGAAAGCTCCTCCGATAAGTGGTCCTAAACTAATTGCGGGGCTTATAGATATGCCCAGGAGGGCCATCAATATGCCACGCTTTTCAACAGGGCTAATTTCTGATATAACTAGCAAGCTACCTGTTTGAATACCAGCTGATCCAATGCCTGCGACAACGCGGCCGCCTAGAAAAGCATTCATTGATGGTGCAACTGCGGCAATCAATGAGCCGAGCTCGAACAAAAATACACTGACCAGCAAACATGATTTGTTGTCGAATATCATGCCAAGTCTGCCCCATAGTAATGATAGTACGGCTACTGGTAGCATAAAAGCAGAAGTTATCCAACCTGTTTCTGTGAAGGAATGAAATTGGTTCTCAAGGCCCTTGATTGCTGTGTTGGTGATTGACTGGTCAATTCCGGTAAGGAGAAAACTGATTATTACAGACATAGTACACAAGTACAGTTTGGCTCCTCTGAGATAGTATATGCTGGGATCATCAATGTCATCGGTACCATTGGTGTCATGATTGGACCCAGCTTCCTCGATGCTTGACGTCCTACGTTCACGACTAGAAGACATCTTACCAAGTATTACGCTAGCGACTTATAATAGTACTTGCTAGTACATCAAGTGTCTAAGCGCATACTTATAGTAGCAAATTTTTGGCTGTCATGGTAAAAAAAGTTGTCGGCCGACAGATTTCCGAAATGGGAAATGTCTCGGCCGAGAAGCCGTGCAATCTTCATAAGAAGCTCCATTTCAAACTCAAGCAAGCCACAGTTCGCATGGATCACAGAAAAAGAGTCCGAAGATTGCCTTTGTCATGCAAAATATGTAGGGTGCGCAAAATCAAGTGTAGCAGGGAAAAACCGACTTGTTGGCATTGCAAGAAGTCCGGAGATCAGTGCATTTATCAGGAGTCTGTTGAACCAGCACGATCTTTACGATGGACACCGAACAAAAGCATGATAGAGGCTACCAAGTCGGAGTCTGTGTATGATTTAAAGACAATGGAACTGTCTTTTTTGCACCCATTCCCCCCTGACGAATCGCGGTTTTTTGGTCCTACTTGCCATAAGTTTGTTGTGGCGGCTAATATCTTACAGTTCAGACCAATAGTGGATATTCTGGCTAAGACAAGATCCGATGGTTTGGAGCAGAAACGTCATTCACGTGGTATACCTTTTTCTTTGTCAGAAGATGTGCAAGACAATGATCTAATACGAGATCTACCGTCATTGAGCCAAATCTCCCGACATATCGACTTGTTTTTTGAAGTTTCTTCTCCTCTCACTCGCTCATTTGATAAATCGACTGTTCTGCAGTATCTTGATCAATCAACGGAGCCGACTGGTCTGTTGAATTTTCCCACAAGCTCTATCAAATTGTCTATTCCCTTGCTTGTAAGCTGTCTGTCAGATCCACCAGTGGAGAGATCACACAAAGTTGTGCGGTATGCTCAAAATTTGATATTACGCAATTATTTCGAGATCAATATTGCTCATCTTCAGGCATTGGTCTTGTTGTGGGCATATAAGCGCCGGTATCACTTTGATGGTGAGGCAAGCGATGCTCAACCTCATTTGGTTTCTTTGTTTGGGCACATAGCAAATTCCGCTGTACATATGGGTCTTTACCATGATATTGATGTATTGTATAAGATTACTAGTGAGGGTTTTCGGGCCTCGTTGAAATCTATGTGGCTACTGATAGTTTACGAGGATTCATGGCAGAGTTTCCAGCAAGGCATACCGTTATCTGTGCATTACTGCAACATGAAAAACTATGATAAAAACAATGATCAGTGGAGATATGTGGCTAAAATTGAAATATTGAGGAATATCGTGGACGAATTCAATAACGGTAGAAAAGAGGTGAGATTGCAAAATCACATAGCTCAAGTCAAGAAGTTATTGTTTTCCTGTCGGCCCTTTCAAACGGATTCCTTTATTCTTATGGTCGAGCATGAAGTATTTTGCCTCAACATTATAGGAGCCCTGCTGTCAATAGAGCTCACGCTAAATAAGAATGCCAGCCATATAGAGGCCATGAGGTACTGGCTGATATCGATATCGGTTCTTAGATCACTCTTTGGTCGCATATCAGAAGTTTCAAAGGAGGGGATTTCTGGAATGGCCTATGGAAGTCATGCTGAATATTTCCACAAGGTTGGTGAGCTGTTCATGAGGGTGGTTGCCTTGGTAGTATCTCTAGCTTTTCAAGGCAATTCAACAGCGAACGGCGATGACAATTTGAATTCGTTATTAGAGTATGAACCACTGGATATTTTGGTTTTACCCGATGAAATGTTACAATCATACAGTAGAGATCTTTATGTTCTTGTAGGTGTTACGAGAAGCATTATCCCTACAGGTTATGGTCCTACGTGGAAATTTCATTCAGTTGAACTTCAAATGCATTTCACTTTTCTTGACAAAGTATTTGACACCTTGGAGAATACACAGAAGAAAGAACTGTCTTTTGAGCCTGATGATGATACTGATATCCTTGGACCGGACAATTTGGAATATATCGACGAGATAGCGCAGCTCTTTTTTGGTAGTTTCACTTGGCCACTATTCTAATTCATTACTGCATGATAATAAAAATAATCTAGAAGTAGTTATGGATACGATTCTAGCTGGTATCACTGACTGTCCAGTTCTTCTATCTATCTTCTGTCTAAAGCTTTGGATCAAAAGCAGCGAAATTCCGGATTACAGTGATACCTAGTCATTTACCATCATCTCTAAGACGGCTGGTACAAAACACAGAAAACTAAAAGTACAAGAAATGATATTCATCATATCGCAATAGTAGGAAGTTCGTACTGTTCTAGTTCTGCGCGTATAAAACAGAACGGCAGCATTTTTCAGAACGACAACATTTTCAGCTTTTGCGCAACCCTTTTCTTCTTTCCTTTGTTCCCCTCACTTTGCAAGAATGAGAAATCACCCTTTACAATTGACGCATAGAAAATAATATTTTGGCTTTTTGAAGCAACCTGGGCTCTTTTGCCAGAAGCAGAAAGAATGGCTAAAAAAAGATTTTTAAGATATAAATATTTTTGGGTGTTGATATTATTTAGGCGTACATTTTGGAATGAGTGCATTTCTGGGAATGACTGTGATTTGAGTGGAACCCAACATTGTGCTACATGCATCTCGAGTCGGCTCGACTTCCTCCATGCCCTAAGGTGGGCACTTCGGCTAATGTCGGCAAATCTGGGAAGATTGAATTCGACCCACAGCACATCTCGGGCTATAAAACTGGAGCTATCCTTAGCTCGTACCAATGCCTTTGCAGCATAATCTACAATCCTTTGAAGCGGTGATACTTCTTTTACATTCATAGGAAATGATTCTGCCCTATACGTTAGAACAGGAATTATTATATTGCGGTCTAGATTCATCCTCGTTTGCAAAGGAATCGAGATATCTCGCAACACAGGTTTTACCATGCCATATTTCGTCCCCTTCACTTTCCACGAAATGAGCAATCAACCTTTACAATTGACGCATAGAAAATAGTCTATTAGCTTTTTGAAGCGATCTGAGTTCTTCCTCCAGGAGCGAGAAGAAGGGCTCAAAAAAATTTTAAAATTTTAAAATTTGCTATGAGTGCTGAGAATGTAAGGATATCATCTATGCGTATGTATTGGAATGTGTGTATTTCTGAGAATGAGCGTGGGCTGTGTGGGAACCCAAGATGGTGTGCTACATGCCTCTCGAGTCAACTCATTTGTTGCTGTGATCTGCCCTAAGAAGCGTCCCTTTATATAATAATGGGTGGGAGGCATTCTGTCTCCATATTTACTTTCGTTAGATGCGGCCACTAATCCTAGATTACCGCATCTTGGAGCTGCAATTGACCCAATTGCGTCATGAGTATGTCTATCTTTCCCCAGCGACTTATTCATGATCAATGAGTTTGGTGGCGAAGAATGTGGTTGGCGAACCCACGAAACTGCTCAAATGGAGCACAAAAGTCGTCAGGATGACTGGTCCGAGAGCATTATCAGCCACTGCTTGCAACGGTAGTAGGTAGTCCACATTTTTGGCAATAATTCTGCCCCATAAGTTAGGACGGGGATTATTATGTTTTTGACTAGCCTTAATAATCGCGTTGCAAGGGGCATCGATACGTCTCTTAACCCATGCTGCACCTCATGAAATTTGGCCAGTCCTTTCTTCTTTCGATCAAGTGCTAATGAGGCAGGTTTTCTATGAAAAATCGAAAATTCTGTCGCTTACTCACGGTATGCCACATGTCGTTCACATTTTTGGGATTTTTTTTGCCGCGGGATTGAATTTTTTCAATTTTTAGCAAAATTTGCGGCGCCGGCTCATCGATTTGCCTCAGGCCATGGGGCAAATCGATGAATTTTTTGTTTATAATATTTAGTTACCCGGCTTTCAAAATCGCATGTATTTTTAATGTTTTTTCGTTAAGTGTTTTTACCCGGCAGTTTATTTGTATGAATTTTTTTTTTTTTTTTTTTTTTTTTTTTGATAGTCTATGCATTCATTCATCTACAACGGTCACCAAAAGGCTAAATCTTTTGTTCAAAAGCTTCCTAATTCCAA